>VZSR01003812.1:7883897-7916308 GCA_013398615.1 Brachypodius melanocephalos | reverse complement strand
AGGAGAGACCTCCCCCCAACCTACTGAAAGGAGGCTGTAGCCTGATGAGGATTGGTCTCTTCTCCCAGGCAACCAGAGACAGGACAAAAGGAAATGGCCTCAAGCTGAAGCAGGGAGGTTCAGGTTGGACATCAGGAAGAATTTTCTCACTGAGAAGGGTAGTTAAGCATTGGAACAGGCTGGCCGCGAGGCTGTGGAGTCACCATCACCGGAAGCATTCAAGGAACAACTGGAGATGACAGTGCTATGGTTGAGTTGTCATGATGGTGTTCAGCCAAAGGTTGGACTCAGTGATCTTGGAAGTGTTTTCCAACACAAATAATTTTATGGTGAAACACCAGAACAGATTGCTCAGAGAAGTTATGGATGTGGTTTGGGTGCATGCTACAGTGAAAATTAGAGGAGAATGACAAGAATGATTTCTAGCCTGAAAATATTAAGGAATCAGAAAAATCATTATTTTGCTCATGTCAGGGGTTTTTGAAAGAACTGTCTTGTAAGATTTCAGTTTGTACTTTCTTGTTCTTCAGAACTCTTGACTTTTTTTAGCTTACAGTTTATGGACTAACTGTGGTATATTCTACAAAATCTCTTAATTTGCAGTATAATTCATGCTCTTGACAAAGAATAGTTTTATTTGGAGTGGTTAGGCTATAGCATGTACCTTTCATATCCCCTGTGCAGTAAGTGCACTTCAAGGTGTCAAAGGGGAAATTGAGTGTATTGTGGAGAATGTGGCTGTTTATCTGTGTACCTTGAAAAAATACAGTTTCCTTCTATAAAGGGAAACCAAGCAAGCCACATCAGCCCCCCCTAGAAAACCACCCGTGGGGAAGGCTTCAGCCACTGCTAGGTGAATAACCTTGGAGGATGTCCAGGTTATGATACATCAGGAGAGTTTCTTGACTGAAATGTTTTCACTCAAGATTGGGATAATAATTAGAAGGAATTATGAATCTGTATTGACCACCCAGAAGGAAAAAAGGTTTGACTGATGTAATGCTTACAGGACACTCCCTCACTCTTAAATCATCACTTTTAATTAAGTTTTCCTTGTCACTAAACTAAAGAGAGCTTTTTATATTGCTTTCATTCATTCATACCAGGTGAATCCACAGGGAAAAAAATTACTGTCATGTAAATTAAGTCTGATAAGTATTTCCTTATGTTGTTGGTGTAGTAACTTGTTTCCAGTCAAGCTATGTTGAAACAGTGATCCTGTATCTTAATTTGTTGTTTCGAGCTGAAGTCATTATGTTCAAAACATCATAGCTAATGTTAAAGAAGAGAAAGAAGGAACAGTGAATTTGAGGAACACTGCTCTGATGCCTTTGATAACAAAGGGGAGGAAGCCCAGAATGCACCAACTGCTGAAATAACTTCACTGTTTAGGGCACTCCAGACTTTTAGAGTGTTATGATAATGTCTTCGTAAATCATATTTTGTCAAGTGCATTCTAGCACATATTTCTTTTCTTTTCTGGACGTAACAAAATTGAGGCTTGACACAGTTCAGATAATACATACTGGTGGATAGCATGTGCACTTGACATACCTGTTCAGTTGTATTTGTTCACAGATTGTTACATATTTTAATTAAATTATTGACCAATCCATTCTTTTTCTTTTTTTACCTCTCCCCACCACAGACTGAGACCCTTTCAAGGTATGTGCAACTTAAACAAATTAATTAGAGTTGTTATAATTTCTGTCCACATGTTGTCATTTTAAGTTCTTTATGTACAAATTCAGCTTAAGTCCAGTAGTTGGATTGAGCTTTAAAAAGCTGTGATGATACCTATATTTTGCATGGAGTATGATTGTAAAGCTACAGTCCTGTCAAGTGTGGGTGGAATACTCCATGCTGGGGAATATGTTGAACTCCGTATTTGTGGTGCACTGAAGGCAGGCTGGGCATTTCATAGATCAGAGTGGACACAGTACTATGCCCTACAGATTTTTCAGCATGGACCCAGCTTTTGCAAAGGAGACAAGAGGTTCTTGTTGCCTCTCTTTTAGAATATTGTACTGAAATTTTTCTATGTAACCTTGAGAAAAATACAGCCTCTGAAAAGCATATTTCCTTAAGATCTGTTAAAAAGTAAATCCTGAAATATTGATAATTAAAAAAAAAAAATAATTTCCTTTTGGACCATTAGCTTTAATTCTCAAATTTTGTTATGTTCTAACTGGTGACAATCTGTTAAATGAAACTGCTCTAGCACATGATTAGTGAAGAGTGAACAGTGTGAAATTACTCTTAACTTTATTAATACTGTTTGTTATTGAGTTAGAGTAAAGACTACTAAGATTTGTTTCATCAGGTGCTTCTGTTGAAATGCTAGAATTCACAGCAAATAGTTTTGAAATCCTGGTTTCTGTAATAAAACTTAAAATTCATCTAGGCTATTGATCTAGTGTTTTCTAAAACACTTCAATTAAACTAATACACTTTTTAAAAAAGATATGTTCTTTATAATAAAGAAGAATTAAGCTATCTAAGCTAGTTTTAAAGTATTCTAAGACATGTAAATATTTGTTTGCATTAAATAATTTAATTACATTTAAAATACTTTTCTGCATGCGTTACTCTGCAGACTGAGCAATTGGAAAACATTTTCACCCAGAAACTTGAAGTACTGGAGAATATAAAAATGAAATTTGTATCAAATTAGAGGACTAAATTCAAATTTTACTCTAACTAAAATATATACTTGAATTTGGTTGTTTTCAGCTGAGTAGCAGCAAACTCAAAATGTTTGATACAGTCAGGGAGTCTCAGTTTGACTGCAAAGGCAAAGAAAAATGAGAACTTTTCTTTTACAGATATGATTCGGGATCGCTCAGCCTGTCTGCAGGTGATCGTTACGAGTCAGCGCAGGGGCGATCGGGGTCACAGAGTTATCTTGAAGATCGAAAACCATACTGCAGTAGGCTAGAAAAAGATGATAGCCCTGATTTTAAGAAGGTATCCAATAAGTTTGGTGCAAAAATAGAAGTTCATTACTGCTTTTCTTAAATTGAGTGAAAGTAGTCTCACATTGCATCAGAAATGCTGCTGAAAGTAACTTAGCTGAATGATGAAGCACAGCAACCACTACAGTGGGGAAAAATACACGTTATGAAACAGCTTCTGACTTTTGTACTTTTCAAGGCATAGGAGAAATCCAGAGGAGCCAAGATACAGTCAAATAAAAAAAAAACTATAGCATTTATCATAAGAAAAGTATCATTAAAAATTATGTATGCATATATGAAGCCTTTTATTATGTTTCCCAGCTTACATACGTATAAGGTAAAAATATGTTTAGGTCTTGTTTTAGAGTAGAGGAGGAGTTGGTTGAAAAGTTTACTGTGGTGGGATAATCTGTGAAGTCTGAAGAAAAAGGGTGGCTTAATTATGTGTAAGGTAAGTTGTGTGCTTGTTTCTAGGAATATTTAGTAAGTTCCTTACCGTACTTGCTAATTTTAAATATCTTTATTTTACTTCTTGAACTATTAATATATTTGTTAACTTTACATGTGGTGCAGTCATACTTTTGAAGTTTTTTTGGCTAATCTCACTATTATCTGATTTTTAAACAAATATTTTCTCTTAGCTTTATGAACAGATTCTAGCTGAAAATGAAAAACTGAAAGCACAGTTACATGACACCAACATGGAACTTACAGATCTTAAGCTACAGTTGGAGAAGACCACTCAGGTTTGTATAAAACAAAAAGGCATGTACGTAACCAACAATGTAGATAGTAAACCAGAATCACCCCAGGCTATGGTCTGCTCTTTACAAAGCATCAGCTTTGTTTTTTATCCAGAGATGGGAATGGAGAAGAGTATTTCTCTCTTTCTAAAGAGAAAAGAGTGTAGGATTCTGGTCTTCAGCTGTGAACGAAATGTATGAGACTGCTTCCTGCCTACTTAAGTAGTAGTGGTTCTTGCCAGCGTGTATCTGCATGCAACTTTTTTGCAGGGTAGGAGTAAACACTTTCTATACTATTAAGCTTATATTCAAACTGACAATCAGGATTGATTGATTAATTCATAAACGTGCTGGCAAATTGGCATAACATGCCAGTTCTTCCTGGTTAGATAGCTTTATCTTGGAAATGAAGAGCAAATAATGCATTCCTGTTACCAATATCTGCTGTCAGATAACAGTGCTGCACACAGTTATACAAGACACATACACTGGAGTTAGATGATTTGTCTAAATTTGCCTACTCTTGCTGTAGAATGTTTCATATTGTCAAATCATATTTACCACAATTTACTTGTACTTAATTGTCTTTCATGTGTACCCTTCAAATGTTAGTGAAGAACATATAAAAGATGCCTGTTTTATAATGCTTTTAGATAGAAACACTGTGTTACTCCTGTTAGCCAAAGGCTGTGCAGTGATTAAATAACAGGGATGGTCACAGAAGAAGTACATGATAAATCCAGCTTATTCTTTATTTCAGTGTCACTTCTCTGAACACACTTTAAAACATTTTTTGATTACATACTTCAGACAGAATACTAAAATGTCTAATTGTTTTTTTCCTCAGTTCTCAGTTTTGCTCAGTTTCCTCAGCACATGTCAATGTCTTAATGAATTTTATGTTTCAGAGACAAGAAAGATTTGCTGACAGATCACTCTTGGAAATGGAGAAAAGGGTGAGTTTTTACCAAAGAACTTTTAAATACTCCAATTCAAGCTTTGTTTTAGTTTGTTTTGCAGCCCCTGATTTGGATATATTTTAGTAGGAACAGAAGCCATTCTTGTAACTTGCGTTTTTTAGAGGATTTGGGGATTTTAGGTTTCAAAGTGGCAATGAATGTGAGATGGGAATACTCTAAAAAATTGCCTTTAGTTTGCCTGTTCCTTAGTGATAACCAGTTCCTAAACTCTGCTGCCCTCCAGGGATCTGCCACTTGTTCCATCTCATCCAAAACAATGTTGGTATTCCAGAGGGTTAAGCAGATTCGTTGTGTCTCATCTTTTAAGGCATTTCAAAGATTCAGAGAAGTTAATTTCCTCAGAGCTTTCCAGAGGCACCAGTTATTGTTGGTAATGAGATAGCTGTTTCTGCCTCACAGACATGAGACCTTAAACCTGCTAATGATATAAAATTATCTTTATCTGCCTCTTTCATTGCAGTGTAACTTTTTCCAGAGGAATATGATAATAGGGTAGGGTAGGAGAAAGTGGAAGAATGAGTAAGCAGAGCAGGAAGAGGAGCATCAGAGTCAGAGACACGTCTAAATTGAATGGGAAAGAAGTCATGCAGTAAATTCATATGCGAGATAGACTACAAGAGTTGTTTCAGAAGTTGGACACATGATAATTTTAGGCTGTAGTTTTATGCTAATTTAAAATCCAACCATGTAAAAGTTTAGTTTCACAGCAGTGTAAAGCAAGCGACATCAATTTGTGGTGGTCTTGGCTTCCTTCATGACTCCAAACACCATGTGTTCTTTTCTCCTCCCTTGATCCTGGAGTGACACATTAAGAGACAAACTGGAAAAAAAAATTAGACTTTGACACTAAGAAGTGATGTGGTAAACATTTATTTATCCCCGGTAAATTTCATATTCATTAGCCTTTTGTGTTGATTTTCCAGTGTTTTAGGTTTCAAAACCACGTTTTAGTTATACAAAACTGGCCAGTATATAAACAAACAGATTTTACAGGAGCACATGGAGATGTAGAAATACTCTCAGGCGCTTCCTGAAGTTTCATTATCTTTATCTTAATAGTCTCTGCAGTTAATTGCTACCATTCAGCACCTATTTCTCTCTTTAATTTTTTTGGAATCCTAGTGTGGGCAGTGATATCATCAATAGAAAGGTTTCAGCAGCAGATAATTGGTTTATTGCTTGCTAGCATGGCCACACAAGTGGACATTTAATTATTTAATAGATGTAGCTGCATCCATTACTGTGTGAGTTCATAGGTAATGCACAGAGTACTGCATACGTAGGCATTATTTCAGTTTTAGATTACAGCTTGGCTTTCTCCCAAAAAGGCCATTGCATTAAAACAACTGGCTTTTTAAGAAATTCTTGCACTTGTTTTTTTTTAAGACATTCAGTCCAACAGCAAAATTTCTTTCAGAATTTTTTTCCCTAAATATATTAATATTAAAGGTAGTGGATAAAATAATTAACTCAGTGATGTATCTATGTAACTTAAGTGCTGTATGGCTGAAACAGGATTTACATCTGAATCTTATTTATAATTACACACTTCTTTTCAGACAAGAATTTAAATGAGGAATATATTTATGATTGTATTTTTTGTGTTGTTTAAATCTGAAATTTCACTTTGAATGTGACTGAAGCAGGATTCACATCAAGCAGGGTGCTAGTCATCAACACCTGATCTCTAGAAATAAGCTTATCAAATTCAGCATTTCAAAATCATTTTCAAGACACCTTTTAAATGTGTAATGTAACAATAAAAATGCAGAAATTAAAAGAAATTGTAGAGCTTTTCTCAGTATACTTCTCCAAGTATATGATTTCACTAAAATAAAATATAAAACTAAAGATTTTTGTGTAAATTGCGTAATGAAGAGGAGTGGGCAAAAGTAAAATAATGAGGAAAAATTGTAAGAAGTAAAAGGCTGATAGAGAAAGAGCTGGAGACAACTTTGGACTATGACATTTTCAAGCTGAAACCTACCTTTTCAGTGAAGAAAATGAGAATATGTATTAAGCCTAGATTTGCACAGTAGTAAAATTCAGAAAGTACTGGCTTTGAATTTTGTTTAAATTCACCCTTCAGAACTGGGTTTCCGTGGTGTGACTTGGTGATGCATTATGAATATTGTTCATTTGAAAACTGTTTACCAGAAAAGGGCTATTTTATTTCCATGGGGGTGAGGGTACAGGTCAGAGCACACGTGCAAGGTCCTAGCAATACATGGGCAAAAATAAGAGTTTCTTTAATAACCTGACACTCTTCCAGATATGCTAACAGCCCTTTGCAGAATTTTGTATGATGTGGTAATAAAACTTAAAACCAGAACTTAAACTTATGGGTTTCAGTCTGGATTAGAATTCAGAAAACTGTAGTACCTTTAAACATTTTTTTTTCCCAAATTTGGAATTCTTCAGCTGGGAATTTGAATTGTGAAGAGGTGTATTTCTTTGTATTATTGAATATACAAGTATATGTAGGCATATACATACAGTTTTGATTCTTAAAAATTGTATAGCTGGGGTGGGGGGTCAGTTTTTCCTGTGTGTACAGTTGTGTACCTCAGTCTCACTGCACAATCCTGTGGCTCCTGGTTGCTTTGATAAATACAAATGAACTATTGTATTTTATAAGATGAGATATTAGCGTGTATTTTTTCCTTTTTTTTTGTGAGTTAAAAATGTTCCTTGGCATACCTTACAGAGTTGAGGAAGTATATCATAAAATTTTAGACCTCATAGATTTCAAATAATTTCTTTGCGACCAGGAAATAATCAAATAAGATGGGCAAATCTTCTCAGTGAAACTGCAGTGCATTATTTCATTGGCATCCCTCAAGCCAGTTCCTAAAAGAATAAGCAGTTCAAGAGAAAGAGGAACATAGCTTCATCTAATAGGACCAAAACAGTTTTACAAAGACTATTATATCTAGACCCATCTATTTGTCTCTTTTGTATAATGGGAAGTAAAAAAAGTCAATTGAAGATTTTACTGAATTTGTGTTTATTGCTAATAGACAAGCTCAACATGCTAGTTAAGCAAATGCTTCAAAAGGATTAAGAATTTCTAGATGTCTGAAATTTTGAGATTTATTTGATCATTCATCTCTTGGTAATTGAAAAAATTGTTGACTATTGCTTAATATAAGAACATATAATATAGGTTATTCTGTAAACCTAGTAGGTAACAGATAAAATTCTAAGTGCTGTAAGACAGTGTGGGATTTTTGTTAGTTACTTACATCTGTTAACCGCTGGTACTTGTGCTCATTACTGTCATTATTAAAAAACCTTAATTCAAAGGAGTTAAGTACATTAAGTAGTAACAACTGCAGTAATATATTTATTAATTACTTTGATAAAAATTAAAGTTGTTTGCTATAATGGGAAAATGTTGGGGCATAACTGCACTGTGATTAAACTAAATTCAAATGATTTATATCTGAAAGGTGTCCGGCAAGAGTCAGTATCTACTGGGCGGTATGATCTAACCAAAGTTTTACACACCTCAGTCAATGCTGCTTGCTGTTTGCATAACACATTGTATGCAGATGCATATGTCCACTTCGCAATAATCTGTTGCTTTTGCCTCTCACCCTCTGGAAAAAAATCTGAATGTAGAGTACTGATAACTGCAGCTGCTTTCAAATGAGATACACTGCATCATCTGACACAGGAAAGCAAGCAATCAAGCTATAAACCCCAAAGTCTATTGCATTAGCTGCTCATCTCTCAGATGTGTTGAAAAATAGGTTTAAACAAAATTAAAATGTATTTGCACTGCAGACTGCAGTGTAGTATAGAAAACTCTAAGCTAACTTTCCATAAGCTGGCTTGGTTATATAGTCAGAGGAATCAAGTTCATATACAAAGGATAATTTCTCCTGCTTCTTAGGTTAAAAGGGAAATAAAAGGAAAATTAAACTATACGAGAAATGCAGAAAATATTCAAGAAACATTTTCTCAAGAAGCAGCTGATGTCACGTAACCAGATTTCTTTGGTACTGAGCTAAGTTCTATAATGTCAGTTTTAGCAACACTAGATTGCAGTTCGGAGTGTGGACAGATCCCACTGAACTGAGACAGATGTTTCAGCTACCTTTGTCTGTGAAAGCTTATGCTTTTGTGCTTGTATCTTCTAATATTCTTGTTTCTAATAATTTTCTGCATTTCTTGAATATTAAGGTCTTACAAAAGCCTAGCTCATGAAAAAGAAACCCAAACAAGTTAAAACCTACTTAAAACCTTTCTAAATTAGTGAAAAGGAAGGGGTATGTTTTGTAGGACTTGATATGAATTTCTATATCTCTTCCTCTTTGGATATTAAAATACCATATTGACCAAATTTCTGTTTATCACTGCCATCACAAGTTTTCTGTCCACACTATGCTTTTGGTTGTATGATCTTTGAAACTTGAAGTATTTCACTGTTACCACAGTATTTACAAGCTGTAATTTTTAAAACATTGTATTGTTCAGCATTAACACACATCTTCTGATTTAGGAAAGAAGAGCACTAGAAAGAAGGATATCTGAAATGGAAGAGGAACTGAAAGTAAGTGAATTAATACACTATTAATACCAAAGTGTATTATTGTCAGTGAGATGTAGTCTGACAGTCTCTATAATTTCACTAGAAAATAACGTAAGTCACAGCTGCATGTCAGAGTCACTCCTGTCACACAGCTTGTAGCAAAGCTGCGGTGCTGGCATAAGCAGCTGTACATGTGCAATTGTGAAGAAGGTGCTGAGTTCTAGGACTCTATTACATGGTTAACAAGAAACGTTCAGAGGTGGTTAGAGTGAAACTTAGCTTGAGCTAATCAGGTCTACAATTTTGATGTGATACTCATAAGTTTTATTTACTAATTACTATTAGTAAAATCCATTATTATTAAGTAGTGGTAGCATATAATTGTATAGATATTTAAGCATTAAATGTTGTTTCAATCTTTATCTCATGTTCTTTATAAATTAGATGACATTACAATATCGAAAGGAAAACTTCTGTTTGTATAGTGTGAATCAGGTTTTAGTTAACAAAATGCAGTAGGTAGATTTGAGCTGTTGACAAATGAGTAACACCATATTGATTTCTGCTTTTTTTCAACTATGTATATAGTGACTCTCAGAAGCAATCTTCTCTTTAAAATAAATTTTATTTCTGTTTAGTTTGAGGTTTTTTTAACCAGTCCTTATGAATGTCAAACTCTCTGATATGATTAAGGGTGAGAATTTCAGTGGGTTTATTTTCTATTATGTCCTCTCATATAAACATTGAAAATAGCCAACCAAACTCACAGAATTTAAGTGGAATGTGAAAGCACCATTATTTTGACATTTGACACTGATTATTAAAAAGTTTCCTTTTAAGCTCATTTTTGAGCTCCCTCTGGTGCTTGGAAATGACATTAACGTCCAAATACTTCTCATTAAAATACGTGCACCAAGTTCTGTTGAAGTAATTGAAGCTGGCAGGCAGAAAAGCAGCTGTGATGCCTTTGGCTCCCTTGGATTCAGACTGAGATAGTTTGCTGTAAGGGAGGACACAAGGTCTGTGATTCATTGAGGGGTCTTCAGAAGTAAAATACAGAAAAAAACCAAACTATGGTAGTGGAAAATAATTGTCTGCCTAAGAGTAGAAGACAGGATGTGAGCTTCTAGGGAAAGTTGGGCTTCTGGTAAAAATAGAGTATACAAATATATTGCTTTTTCCAAAAGTTTGCTTTCAATAAGCAATAAGTGAAAAATTTGAATTAAAGATTAAATATTCGTCCCATAGTTTGTTGCACAGTTGTTAAAAAGTATATGTTAAATGTTTCATTATGTAGAGGGTTTTGAATAGGAGATTCAGTTTGTGCAATTAGGATGTTAAGTGAAGAATTCCAGGAATAGCTCTCATTGTTAATGCATCCTGAACTGTTTTGGAAAGCTGTGACTAATCACTACTGGTACTTAGATTGCTTTTCAAGAATGTGCCACTTGTTTGATACTTTCCTTTCACAGGGGCTTATTTACTTTAAACAGAACTGTCTCTTCTAAATCTTTTTTCAGCTCTACTCATCTGATATACATGTGTGTTTTTTCCTCGTTTTCACTCCTATTTCTTTAATTCCTGCAGAACCTGCAACAAATAAAGCAAATTCAATCTTTGAAACACATAAATGAGCGACTGGTGACTGAGAATAGGGCCTTGACCCGAGTGCTTGCCAAGTTGTCAGGGTCCTGTAGGCAACTGCGCTCTGTGGACTTGTAATTTCTTCCTTCTCCTTTGTTTAGCCAGGCAGGTGTTGACATTCAGTTTGTGCTTGGGCAGAATTTTACTATTAACATTTGTGTGTCAGAAACTGACTCAGTGCTGCTTGGTTCTGGAGGTGTGGCTAAAGCTAAAGCATGGTGCCCAGTGTATAAACTAGAGGCATTGCAGATGTGCTGGTATGGTGTGGTATTGTCCCTGCTAGCACTGAAGCTTGTCCTTGAAGATAAATTGGCAAGGATCCAGGAGACCTTTGACATGTTAAAATCTTGGCAGCAACTGAAAGGATTTGGGTTTGCATGAGGATGCACTAAAGTCAGTCTCTTGTTTTGATGTTTGTGTAAATGCTCCAATAGATTTGCCTCTCGTTTTCTAACAAATTGAAATTAAGATCTGAGCTTTCTTACTGCAGTTTGGTTTAAGTGCATAGAGTTGATAGAAGTTTAGTCTTAAAAGAGTGTTTGAGAACTGGTTTCAGTACTGTGCGTTTCTGAGCCATTTTTCTTATATTTGTGTGTTTCAGAGGCGACCAAAGTATTGTTTTTTTACAAATGTGTTGGGATTTCAAGTTGATTACTGTTTCCATGTATTAACTTCCCATTTGGGTTTTGCCAGTCCTTTTTTTTACCTAGACAACTTAAAACATCCGGTTCTAGTGCAGAGTTAAGATTATTGATTTATGTTGCTATATATATAGGCATCCCAGTGTGGATGAGAGTCCTACAATGCATGGACGGTAAAATCACAGACACAGAAAACTCTGCCTAATATGTCAGATTGGTTCAGACCCCTTCTGGTAAAAGTATGAACTGCTTTGAGTTTCATCTTGGAAAACAATGCTGATCTGTTCTTAGTGTTATTGCAGGGCTATTTCAGAAACCCATGGAAGGTTCAAAATTTACATGAGGATCAAAATGAGGATCAATTCTACACCAAATCTATATGCCTTTCTTCCTCTTAAATATAACAGCTGTATAAGCTGAAGGTTACAGTGAGCTTTTAAGATCTGAAGAAAATAAACCAGCCTTCTGCACAGTGACTCTTGCTAAACTGCTTCCTTTTATCTACCCGCTTCCCACTTAGAAAGGAACGCTGAGTGTACATTCTGCTCAGAATCTGATCTCGGGTTTTCCCCACTAAGAGGCCTGAAATGAAGAGGTTTATCCTTTTGCTTGGTGCCTTTCTGGAATCAGACTCACGTTAGGATGTGGTGTTTCTGATCCAGGCCCTGCATTCCTCAATGCTCCCTGGTGTTAACCCTTACTGAGCAAGTGAAGTCAGCTCACTGACCTGGCTGAAAACAAATCCCTTTATTCATAAATAGTACTTGATCCATCTCACCCCAGTATTGTTGGATCACTAAAATTAACCATGCAGAAAGCAGCAGGAACACGCTGCTGCATGAGGAGGGAGAGCTGTCCCTTTAGGGCAGTTATCTTAAATCAGCCTCAGCAAACAATGTGGTTTTTCAACACAGCTGAGCTAATCTAATGACTGCTGTCCACAGCTACACATCCATACTGTCTTTTTTTGCTAGCACTGGTATTCCTTTAACCACGGTAAGACATTTGGGGTATTAACCACAGAAAACCATTGAGTGTTCCTCTCTATAGCAGGAGTTTTCAATGGCAGGTCGTTGTGGAGCTTGAGTAGCCTGACCAGCAAAAGAGAAGAAGTGGAAACACAGCCGGGAGCCTTGACAGTATGATGATAGGTTAACAATAGCAGTGTGCCTGAGTAATCTGAACAGGTACTTCAACAGTTCATGAGGTTTTTGAATCTTTATTAATCAAGTTGTTTTGTATGTACAAACTGGTAAGTCCTCCAGCAAACAGAGACATGATTATTACTGTGCAGATCTGAGATGGCTCCACGTACATCTGATGATTATTGAATCATTATTTGCTGAATGATAACACTGCAAAGTTACTAGCTACTCATGATACAGACAAGACAAAACAGTGCATTTATAATGTTAAACTAGAATCTCATCATAGGAAGATGCTTTGCTATTTTAGTGAGAAACAAATTGAAATTCAAAGTGCAGTATGTTACTATAATTTTACTGAGTTCACTGCAAAGGCCTTTTTTCCATCCCTCTTGACATTAAAGGTGTATGGTGTCACCTCATGAGAAGTTTGAGTAGCCACAGAAATGCACTGCTCCAATAGAATTGTTAAAAGTATGTGGGGATTAGTATAGATGAGAAGTGTATTTTAGGTTACTTGTGCTTACTCTTCCTGATGAATCTCCAGCTATTCTACCATCTACAGAATGGTAGAATTATTTAGATTGGAAAGACCTCCAAGATCATCAAGTCTGACCAGTACCCAGCACAACCACCCCTAAACCATGTCCCTGCATGCCACATCTACACATCTTTTAAATACTTTCACGGATAGTGACTCCACCACTTCCCTGGGCAGTCTTGCTTGACAACTGTCTTGGTGAAGAAATTTTCCCTACTATGCAATATAAACCTCTTGTAGTCCAACTCAATGCCAGTGTATCTTGTCTTATAACCCTTTTGACTCCTATCAATCTTTCCTATTCTCCAGCAGACTCACAACAAAAGAGAAAATATTTCCTTAAGACCTATTCTACCTATTAATTGGGTCAGGCTTAAAATCTACCTACAGAGATTTGCAGATATATAATGGTACTGGGTTATGTTAAAGCTCTAATTTTGAACAGTGGATTTTGTTAAAGTAGTTCACCAGCAAATTTGCCTCTCTGTGGGTCTGTCTCTATGGAATTAATTATTATGGGCTGCAGCTCCCTCCCTACTCAGTAAGTTGAAAGAGGCCTGTGACATTCCTGGATTTACTTTGAGGTTTCATTGGAATGCATACACAACACTACTTCTCAAAGTACCTATCTAATACAAAACCAGACTCCCTTGATTTCCTGTGCATGGTTAGATGAGTGTTGTGGTTTCAGCCAGTACCCTTGGTATGAAATCTGTAGCAGAATGGAAAGGAGGAAGAAGAGGTTTGGGTGGGTTTGCCTGAACAAATGGTTGTTCCATTGTTTGCAGACACACACATATTATCTGCATATGACCCCTATCCTGGACAGGATTAACAGTAACAGTAGTTATAAATAACAGTAGTTATAAATAACAGTAGTTATTTTTTGCAGCTTAGATTTAAACAATAATGTTTGAAAATTGCAAAAAGATTGTTCATGTTGCCCAATTTCAAACATATTGACATGGTTTTTGAAAGTAATCAGCATTTTACAGCTCTTTTTGCTCAGAGCGCAGCTCTCACTTGAATGGAAGCCTCCCTGTGGCTCTAAAGAGCTCAACTTAGGTGGCTTCCCCTAGGCTCCACCATAAAACAGATTTGGAATCAAGGGTAGCAGAATGATTTTTGCCTACTCTAATTGTAGAGACCACCTTTTTTCTTCTTATGATCTCCTGTCAACTTCCTTTCACATACTTTGGTATTTGCAGGGAAATAAACTAGAGATCTACAACCTCAGTAATTTTCAGTTCAGCATCCTGTTTCACTGTGAAAGGGTCTGCAGTTCAGTGAAGAGAGCGTGGACAGAAGGAGATGTAGAAATGAAGCCTCTAGTGCAGTAAACCTGCATTTTTACCTGCATTTTTAAACTTCTCAGTTCTCTCTATTCCATTATAATGTTCTGAATATAATGGGATTGAAAGTATAATTTTGCCAGAATAAAATGAAAATAAACTAGTGCCAAGAAAATAATGAAGAATAGGGTAACAGGTGTTTCATAGGTTGGTAGCTGAACTTAGACTTCCTGCATACACTTGCACTTGGGGTTACTGAGTAACCACTGTGCAGGAATAGGCTGTTACCTCCTGTGTAAAACCCCTGCTAGAATCCATAGATGTAATTTAGCTGTGAGTGTGATAGGTGGTTTCTTATCAGTGTGTGAATGTAGATACAGAGAACTGCTGAGATAATTTCTGGTTTCTCTGGCAAGCTGAATTCTTCCAGTACCAACCTTTGTGCCCTGACTTGTCCTTCTTTCCTATCTGACGCAGTCCAACTCTCACCTCATTTGGCTTCTGCCTTGCAGCTTTTGTGCTTGTGTGTCACCCATCTCCTTTGGCAGCCATAACTTGCTGTTCCCTAACCTGTCTGTCTGAGTGTGTAGCCTGGTGTTGCTGTGATCTCTTTCAGTGATCTGATCTTGTGTGAGCTATGCTATTCAGGGACATGATCTCGAATTACAGGATGTGTGCTTCAACATGACTTTGGAAGTGGTTGGAGGATTAATGCTGTGAGCTAACAAGCTGAATCACACTGTATCTGATCAGGATGAAATCATCCAAGAGCACAGTGGTAGAGATGCTTAGCCACAGCATGTTTTTTTGAAACTCTGCAAGTGCAGTATAGACAAGCCTCTTTTAAATTGTTTATAGTTAATTTCCCCCTGCCCCCCTTCCTCCCCCCTGGAATTTGAAGTATTTCATTACTTTCCTCATGCTACTATAAATGCTTTTGTCAGAGGCTGGTCATCTGCACCACTGAGTTTTGGTGCATCTAGTCCAAGCAAATGAAAATTTCTAATCTCTAACCCTTATATGTATCATGCTAAAAGGGGAGATTTTTCTGAACTGCTTGATACGAAGTGTGAAAACTGCCAAGGTACTTAAGCTGAATAAAGATTTTTACTCACAGTCCTTGTCTAGTCTTGCTGCTTTTACTTGGGGTGTAACAGCAAATAACCATCATGTTTCATTTTTCATAGATGCTACCAGACCTGAAGGCAGACAACCAGAGGCTAAAAGATGAAAATGGGGCCTTGATCAGAGTTATAAGCAAACTTTCCAAATAAAGGGTTTACTACAGCAGCAAGAAACAGTATTGCACATCACTAGTAATTCCAGTGGACCATGGTATGGCAGTCACTGGAAGTGTGGGAGGATCCTTCGGAGACTGTCATTTTCAGATATCCTGCCAAACACCCTCTTACCTGTGTGTTTTTTTGTATCAAGATCATTGTTTCTGTTAAAATGCAGCTGCTGAGGAGATAAAATGACTGAGAAATCTTGTTTACAGCCACAGCATAATAAGGAAAGTATTCAAGGCCAGATACGCCTCAGATATTTAACCAGTAAGCCTTAGTTGTACATAAACACTTTTACATCAACAAAAGCTTTCAGCTCTCACAGATGACAGTTACTCAATAATGTTTTTGTTGTGCCACAATTCCCATTTTTTTTCCTATACTCAGTTTTTCTTTAAGATTTAAGTTTGGAATTTTTTCCCTTCTAATTTTTCATGTACCAGATTTTCTTGTACAGTGTTTTCACAGCTTTACCATTTGCAGAGACCACACACCCTTTAAAATTACATAATTTGTGTAGCTAACTAGAGTTGTATTGTCCAACCACCTGGAACAGAGATGTTTGGTGGAACATTTGCTTTCACTGTTTGTGCAATATGCATTTATTTCCTATACAAAATGCTTTAAAAGTCAGTTGAAACTAGAAATATTTTAAGAGTCCTGTTTTCTGCCTTTATTGGTCACTTTAAAATTAAAAAAAAAAGAAGAAAAAAAAAGAAGTTTGTAGTGAAAGATGTTAGATCCTGTAATCGTCACATTCATTTGAGCAGGTACTGAGTGATGCTGTATATATAGATGTGTACTGGTTTGATTTTTCAGACCACCACGTGGCATGCTTGAATATATTTCCCTATTGCAAATGTCTGTTAATGCAAATTAGGCTATCCAGAATAGTGTGTTTAACAAAGTTCGTTAATTTTTATGGTATAAAGAATTTAGACATTGTACATTGTATGGAGCCCTATCTTTACAAAAGGTCTAAACTATATAAAAACTTTATTATCTTTTTGTCCCATTTTTTTTTTCATTTGATAGTGTTCACCATAATTAAAAAATGCATAAATATAACTGCTTCACTACATTTCACATACCTGTATTTATCTGAGTGCTGTCCAAAACTGTTGTGCTAGCCAAAGTAATGTACTAAATCATTTGAAAATCATAACCCATTACACTCACAATAATGTTTATATGCACTGTTGTTGCCCTGTGAGAAGGCATCCAATTTGATAACACCATGTCAGACCATTTTATACATTTCAGTGGCCTTTAAAAACAAAAAAAGTACTTAAGTGAAGATCGTTTTTGTTAGAAACAGCTTTTATATTTTCACTAAACCATTCAAAATATGACATCTTATTGGCACATAGTTTATTGCCTAAAACCACTGAAAAAATCAGCCATTAAAACAAATTGTACATTGTAAAGCTTGTAGTAGCTATTGTATTATTGATTATATTGTATACTATATTAAATGTGAATTTGTACCCCTTCATTTAAAAAGGTCATTGTGTTCTACTGCCTACTTGGAGGCGGGGGGAGGGTTAGCTTTACAGGGGTGGGATATGTTTTGGTAAGGAAGACATGATGTCCTCTCTCTGTTGATTGGTTTTTTGAAGATGTAAGGTTATGCTCTTACTACCAAGCTCAGGATTTTTGATTTTAAAGGTACACGGATAGTTTGAGATATCTTATTGTAATTGATCTGTGTGAGAGGTGGGTCTGAACCATAGGGACTTCCATTGTCTTATGCTAACATAAAATAAAGGATTGAATGGCTGCAACATATTGAGTTCTGTTACAAGACAGTTAGGCATATTCTGGATTATATTTGGTAAAGTTTGGGTGCCTGTGAATGATTAAATACGTGTTTCTAATATTTTAGTGTTTTATATTTAGGTTATTTATTCTTTATATCTAAAAAAATGAATGGCTACTGTGCTATATTGATTTTATTGGTAGTACTGAGCAGACCTTGTATCTGCATGAAACTAGTTGCAAAACCCACTATTTTGGAAAAAAATGTATTTTGACATATACAAATAAAATGAATACAAAATATTTTAAATGTGTGAAAGTTTTACTGATAAGACATTGAAATTTGTTATGAATTTAAACCATGTTATAAGTTTGCTATTTAAATTCTTTGGTGGGCATTTTTCATTCATTGCGTTACTTGGATGCAAGGTTCAAGTACCTTTCAAAGATTGTAATCAGATTGTGATTATTTGCACATCATTGTACATGCACATCTGTAAATGCAACAGTAAAAATGCCATATTTATGCAATCTGTAACAACTTGGACGAATGTTTATATATTTTACATAAACCTGTCTGTGTGCAGAATCTGAGAACCATTTTTTACGTGATATTAACCTAATCTCACAAAGCAATTGCTAAACTCGTGTCATTGTCTTATTGTTCCTGATTGTGTTGAAGATCCATTACATCCCCAGAAAATCCAGCTACAACAGAGAGAAAAATGGGTTGTGGAAGCCTATTTTATTATTTAGGAGACTGTTTGCATGTAAGAAGTATATTTTTGCTGGGTGGTGACTCTGACAAGCTTCCTTAAATGACTAATGCCTTAAATGGTAATTCAGACCAGCAACTTAGATTATCAGGTGACTTGTCACAGTGTGGAAAGGGATCCCTGTGTCCAGAATTAACATCAAATACAGAGGCATGGAAGTAGCTGGTGTGGAGAGTGAAGAGGCAAAGGGCCTGCCCAGAGCCAGCTCCAGGCATGGAGGGAGCCATAGCCTGGGGAGGAGGAATGAGTGCAGGACACTCAGTGGGAGGAGAGCACAGGAAGCATAGCTGCGTAAGGGCTGCCTGACCTTTATAGCTCCAAACAATAGCAGTTATCTAGAAGAAAAAACTCAGGAGCTGGAATTCCATTTTTTGCCCGTCTTGTCTCCCTTATAAACAATTTCCTCTGGGCCATCCTAATTGATACTAATACTGCTTTGCTGCTGTTTCCTTGCCGTGTCCCCAAAAGCAGTTACCATTCATAATGTGCAGGTCAGTGTGTTTGTTTACTCAGCACCAAGGACAAAATGTGAATCTCAGAATTCACTCATTTAGCCATACTATCCCAGCTAAACCGTGTTCACATGAACATTAAACTGGTATTAATCTTACCTGTCCAGAATTCCTGGCCACTGTTCATCTACTGCCATAAGAGAAATGGGTTGCCATGCAAGGGTCCTCTCATTTCTGTTTTAGGAAGAGTAGTTACTTACATATGCTTTAGACAAGGAAAAAGTGTTTTGGGTTCCTGACGATACCTGCCTTAGGACACATGGGCTGAGGGAGAAATTTTAATTATTTCACCTCTATCAGACCAAAGGGACTCTGTCTGAGAAGGCTCCTACCCCTGCTAGCTGGCATAACCATGAGGTTTATAGTCAAGAGTGATGGCATAATGCCAAAATATGATGGTAGACAGGAAACCTACACCGAAAAAGAGTAGGGGGTGATGAAGAAGTACACCATGATGTCAGACTAGGAAAGGCAAGACCATGTCAGAAGATGAATGGTTTGCATGATGGCATCAAAACAAAATTGGCCCCAAGTCAAGAGTTCAAGGCCCCTTCTCATCCAAACTCCTGACCAGAGAAATGTTGAGTGCAGCCAAGAGTATGAGTTATGGCTTGCTGCTGGCTCATAACACTGTTCAAAGGAGGTATTAATTTATTTCTAAATTGAGTATGAAATAATCATTACACTGACTTGTACTTGATCTGGTGATCCTGCAAGAGTTGACTTCCCACAGCTGGCACTTTACTGTTCTTTTGTGACCATCTTGAGGTATTGCTCATCTCAGTAGCACATCAGCTCCTCAAGAAAGGGACATGGACTGTTTTGTCTCTGTCCTATTGCTTGTGGTTTTGTGACAGAATATAAATGGAGGCAGCCAAATCTGCCATGCTGAAATGTGGTGCACTATGGGTCTTGAGAAGCTCCAGGCTGGGCCTTCCTAGAGAATGGGTAAGGGCTCTTGGCAGCTGAGGCCTCAAGCCTGTGCAGTATGGAAAGTGTAGGCAGCCTCATTTTTAGTTATACTTAAAGTCACTTTTCACCTCTTAGTAGTAGCTCCAGTTTCTCTAACTTGACATGGTACAGTATGGCCAGTAGATAATGACAGCACTTTAATTGTGCAACTGAGGGATTAATAATTAATAATGTTTTAGAGATGAAATTTAATTGGCAGTTATAATCCAGAGAACTGTCACAGCAAAGCATGACACAAATTCACTATATAATATACATTTTAAAAACCCCACAAAACAAACTTCACAGCAATTACAGTTTTGGGGGGAGGGTATTTTGAAAGAGACAGAAGAAACAATTGCACTTTCCCACTTGCTTTAAAGGTTCTTTTGAACAGTTCTCTTGCAGCTCTGCTGGTCACTTCTGTGAAATTAGAATTTTTTCCTACAGAGGGATAGCCAGTCTGCTGGGGAACAGAAGAAATGCTCTTAAGTTTTTCAGAAGCAGCTCTTGCTACTCATCGTTAAGTACACTCTGTTATTAGCTGTGGTGATTCAGCTTCCTCAAGTTCTTAAATCAGAGCCACTAATAACATGAGTGAAAAAATGCTGGCAACTGGAGTTAACTTGCTTTACATTTGTTTTGGTTGCAGGAGCAGCAGTAGAGCTGGTTAGAGAGTAGAAGCAAATAAAATTGTGCTTGCTTCAGTATAGATGTAAAATAAGACTAGAACAGTCCCAAAGACGACTGCAGGTTCCTGCACTGAAGACAGAATTAAAAAGCAAAACAAAACCTCCCAAACTCACAATTAATTGCTCACTTTAAAGGGACAGCTGCTGCCATACTGATGAGGTAATCGGCTATTCCTGCTTGTGTCAGCACCTCCCCATTTTGTATCACTGATTAGATAGGAAAAGTATGTAGCCTTTGGAGAAAGGAGGAACTGTTCAGTTCTTTCATCTGAAAACATCACCTGTTGGATGTCTAATGTTTCTCATCTGGCCCAGGGACAATTACAGCAGGGACAAAAGCCCCACATTCCAACTCTAATTATTTTGCCCTTGCTTGGGTTCTACACGTCTGTTTTGCAAACCTATTCAAGCTTAGCAGAAATAGTTAGCCAAGACAGTGCAATTCATCTTCTAGTGTGGTCTTTTCCTTTTGCTTTATTTGCTGGAGAAGAAAGAAAAAAAATGCAATCAAGCATGGTGGAGGGTGGGAAAGAACCTGTATATTTGGTACCATCTTCCTGAGCTCCCCCCACTGCTCTACAGAGACCTTGGAGCAGAGACTCACTGGGCTGAATTGTTCTTTGAGCAAACCAGCGCCTGCCACGCTGCCTTGGGTGAGACCCCAGCAGGGCTGGCTGCTCCGCTTCCCCCTGGCCTTCATCTCTCCCCAGACAGAAAACAGTCCTGTTACCCTTGTTTGTGGCTGCCTATATACACGTTTTAATGATGTCTCTAATTCCAGAAAACACAGACCTGATTTGAGGGAATTGCTACATTGCAGCTAAAATGAAGCTACTGCTCTCTGGTTACTTGGGCCTATACCCCAAGTCTGCCAAAGAAAAGAGCATGAGTTTTTTACATCAGCTGGTACAAAATACACATCTACACAAAATCACACAATATGCACATCTTGACAGTCTAGTCACTGCCTAGAAAGAAGGTGTAATGAAAAAGTTTGTTTAAAAATAAAAATCTGTATTTACATCAACTGCAGATCGTGTGGGTGAGTCTTCAGCTATCAGCAGATCACCTATTTTCAGCTGTATGAAAAACACCAAATTAGACTAAGTTCTTTCCTCCCACTTAACCCATGGCTATTGGCAATGGATTATATTAAGTAATTTCCCAGTAATGCAGCCTCAGCCACTCTTTTGTGCTTTATGAACATAAGAGAGTTTTCACTACAGGCTTTTATAATGCTTCTTCAGTCCCGTGCATAAAAAAGCACAACTCAGAAGTAAAAAGGGAAGGAGCAGAAGCAATACTACTGAAGCGCTGACACTACTTTACCAGTTTCTGCCTAGAAATAATGACACCGGGATCAGTTTCCAGCCCGTGGAGGAGCGCCGAGCGCGGAAAGGCCGCTGGGAGGCGGCGTAACCGGGAGGTGGCACCAGACGGCTTCGCTTCTCCGGGGCAGTTCCGGGGCTCCTCCGCGGGCCCCGCTGGGCTTCCCTGGGGCTCCTGCCGGCCTCCTGCAGCTTCCCGCGGGACAGCGGCCGCCGTGCCGGCCGGCTCTGGCCAGGCAGCGAGGCACGGCGCCTGAGCCCGCTCCCTGGTGGTCTGGGAGTGCGGCACGGCTTCTTCACCTGTGCCCCCCGCCTTGCCCTCGACACCGTGCGTAGGAATGGCTCAAACGACAGCGCCGGCAGGAAGCTCTGCCTCTCATGTGAACCGAGCCAGGCCTGGTATGACCGAGGAAGCGTGGCAGAGAACCGCAATCTCAAATTCATCGACACAAGGAACGTACTGGGTTAGTCTGAAGGCGACAAGGGCTACTTTTAAATATCTTATCCTGAAAGCCTACGAAGGGAGCTTGACACCCTGGGAATGGCAGAGTGCGCTTGGCTCGGCTGGTGAGCTGAAATCCATCCCGTCAGCAGGCAGAAACTGTAACCCAAGGAGGGCTGGCCAGGGGGTCTGGCGGGACGGATCCGTGCGAGTGCGGGGAGGCACTCGCTCACAGGGAGCACTCCCCTACTGAGGGAAGAGACGGACTAGGAATGGGCACCGAGCACCACAGGGCAGCTCTGCTACAGAGAAGAGGGACAGCAAAAAAAGTAATCCCCCACATCAAAAGTTGTCAAATCAGCGGTTCATAGCAGCACTGCACTTGGCTGAAATGCCAAAACAGTGGTTAACTCCTTCTTGCTCAGATGATACTTTTCAGTATCATCTCTGTGTTGCTCTGCTGTGTGACCAGAGCTCTCTGTATGCTGTGAGGTCCTGGTAGCTCCCTTCAGTCTCTTCTCTGGTGCAATACACCGTGGGCACCCACATCTTTCTGATCTCCTCAGCCTTTTCTCCTCAGTTCTGCATGGATGGGGTTCTGCCCTATTTCCAAGCCACCATATATAATTATTTTCTCTGCAAGAGAGGGCTTTGAAGTCTAATTACATTCCCTGTTATCCCTGGAGATAGCCATGAAAGACCCCAGAAGTCACTTCCCCCGGGACCTTGAGCACAGTCTAAATTTCCCTTTGTATGGGGAGTGGTACTCAGGATTGCTACATGCAGGCACTGAGTACAAGAACTCCTTCATATTTTACCAACAAGTCACTACAAGCTTACTGACATGCCACAGCTGCTGGAGAGAGCAGCCTCTCCTCCATCTCCTCACCTCAGCTGTTGGTTTTCTCAGTTGCTCCTGAGTGCCACCCGGACCGTTCAAACTCCCCTTTGGACATTCAGATCCCAGCACTCTCATTCAGTCCTGCCTATTTGCAGCCCCTCAGACCAACTCCCATCCTTCTGCTAGCTTCTTGCACTTTCCACTCGTTTGCCACTTCTCTCTCCTGGTTCACTCCCCCTGAAGACCTCATCACTGGTTCCTTCTTCCAGATCTCATTGCTCCACAGTTCTGTCTTTGGTTGAATTCCTTGCTCCACAAGTGCAGCAACCTCACCACTGCATGCTCTCTCTCAGCCTCTGTTCCTCACCTCCCACTCCCCTTTCCTCACTCTGCCTTATCCTGAGTTTCTTAGATCCCTAATGGTTTCAAAGACCCCATTAATCTTTTTCTGACCACTGGATCTCTTTCTTTTTCCACTGATAATCTAATCTTTGCCCAGCAGGAATGTCTCTGCCCAGCCAGTGAGTTCCCACCTACTCTTGGTTATCTGTAATGCAAGGGGGTGGTTTTACCATAAACTAAGCCCACTCCTAAAAGTCACCTGTTCCCACTCAATCCAGTTATTCCCCTGCTCAGGAATCAGCACTATTTTTCATATGCTCCATACCTCCAAACAGTTTCCAGAATGAAAGGTCTTACACTTCTTTCTTATTTTCAACCCTTCAAGGTGTTTGCAGGCATAATTAACAATTTTCTAGTTTTCCTTCATCTCATTTTGAGTGTCTTACAAAAAAGCAAACCGGTAAGGGGATGCCTGTTGGGTTCTAATGATAGGGAATAAATAAATTGAGTATTGGCTGTGGGTTTGCTGAAGTATGCAGCTTGTCCTCTCTCAAGTAATTTTTGAACTTAAAACTCCTTTTTAATATGTATTTAAAGCTTGTCCTCTTGAAACAGAAAATCCTGTATTATAAGCAAATCACAACATTTGTTTTTAAGCATGTCTGCATTTGTTTATATAAAATCATTACAATGGCACATAGATTTTGTTCCAATTTTCACAGTCTCAAACACTTATCCTAAATGTTTATAGCATGGCCATGTATCATTGAAATAAATTTTCTAATATAAAGTATCAACAAAATTTTAACAATAGGATGCATATTATATTTATGTTCTTTAAACTATTCACTTCCTTTGTAGTCTGTTTGGTTTCATACACACTCACTCTAAACTCTTCCAAGTGCTTCCCCCTCCTCTGCTTACACTCACTGACACGTCACTGCCATTGATTGATTGTTGTTTGTGTTTGCTTTGGACACTTCCAGATGATTGCTACTAATAACCAGTACTAAATTCCTGAAATATCTGCCTGATTCCTTTTCCAAGGCAACTTCATTATGGTGTCATATGAAGCACAGTAGGCCCTAGAAATACTGTGCTGCAGGAGAAAAATAATCTCCAAATGAAGGGATAGCTCAAACAAAGCATTGTAAAAAGCCATCACACTAAATTCTGCATGCATCATCTACTGCATTTCAGCAAAGGCCAAGCTTCTTAGTCAGCTCTCTGAGGAGATCCCTCAGCCTTAACTATGATTCTTTTGGGGCATAATTTTGTGCTCACTGGACTTTCCTAAGTGTGCAACTCATTACCTGAACAAGGTTAGATCAAAAGGATGAGGTATAGCAGTTTAACCAGGTACACAGTGACAATCAAGAGGCCTAATTAATTTTTACTGACTTTGTATTGGTTTGACAAAAAAAAAAATCAAAATAATTTTTATTAGTTAGAGTGCTGTTAATTAAAAAACCAAAAAACCCAAAACCACAAGACAACAGCCCTGAAGGATTATGAATTGTAACCAGTACCAACAAGACACAGACTGACAGTGAGCCAGGAACCACTGGATTTGGTTTCTAATTATCCATTTGCCTGGTTACATTTGGAGATAGAGAAAAACAGAACAGAAGTGTCTTTGGTGCAGACCAAAAATCTGTTTAACAATGTTTTATACTTACGAGTTATTGCACAGAGGTCATAGAAGTATCTTGAGTTGGAATGGACTCAGAATCACTGTGTCCAACTCCCAGTTCCCATCGCAGAACTTTCTAAAACTAAAGCAGGTGTATGGTCAGAGGGTGCTGTCTTTAAAAAGAATGAGTAGGTTCCATTGATGCTGGAAACATCATAAAAAGGAACAAAGGTGGTGTTATTCACACAACTTAAGGTTATCTTATAAGGTAGTTTACACCTATGATACTATTTCTGTCACATGGAGAGGTACAGTCAGCTCTTTATCACCAAGGTGATAGACAGTATCTTAGATGGCACAGCAGTGGGGTAACCTGGCAGCCTCTCCACTAATGAAGATGGTGGCAGGCCAGTTGCCCATTTAGGGTATTCCTGAGAACTCAGGACTCTAGAGGACAATGTGGCACAAAAACAGGCCCTACAAAACACCTAAGGCTGGCTTACATCCTGTAAGACTAGAGAGCTCTCTCTTGTGAAGGAACACAAAGAGAGCAAAGCATGTCTATTTGTTCCCAAAGGGGCAAGACTGGAGCTGGACTAATAAACCAGCATATAGCCAAATCCAATGCCTTTGTGTTATGCTCCCTGATATTATTATGGCAAGGAAGCACAGGCATTCTGAAGGAGCATTTTAGTTCAACAGACTCTGTGCTGCTCAACTATCTCCAAGGGGTATTGTGTCTTAGAAAATTTGTCCCAACACAAGTCCCTTTACACCTCCTCACACTGAATTCCATCTGCTACTTTATCAATGCCATTCACTTTGCCAATTTGTTATTTTTCACTTTATCATTTTGTTGTGGTTTTTTTCCAATTCTTTAATTTTGATGGATCCACCACAGTGAAGAGCTCTGCTGCAAGATGCTCCCTGGGCTCCTTCATCGTAGGAAAAAACTTTTTAGAAAAGTGCTCCTTTTGTATGGTGATTGTATCCTGGCCCTACTGATCTGCCATTAGGGGAATTGCTTCTATGCTTTTTGCAAACTGGTCCCCAAGCATACTTATAGCCTACCTTACAACATCCACTTTTTCCTCCCTTCTTTCACAAGCACTGTGAGGGTCATCAGCACCAGCTTTTCTCCACCTCCTTATACCTCACTGTTTAACATTTTGACTGTGTCTGCTTTTCCCTATTCCTCAACAAGTTGCTCTAGGGCATACTCGCCTGGTTCACTGCTCAAATCTGTTTGGATGAAAAAAAGAACTGAGTACCACAGTTGCTCAATAATCTCTGTCAAAACTATGCTGGTTGAACCTCACCACGAATAGCAAGGAGGTGAGACAAGCCAAGTCATTGCTCTATATCCTCATGGTGCAGGACCTTCTGACAGAGTCAGATTGGGAACTGTGGCAGAAACATTCCCATCACACTTCCGAAGTCATCTGTGCAGATACCGAATCCATTCACATCCCCACGGTCATTCTTATCCAACAACTGCCAGCTGAGGACAGATAGCAATCTCTGCATTAATGTTTCATACACTAAGATGAAACACTTAAAAAAAAACCAAGCAAACATCTATCAGTTTCTTTTTTGCCTTTTGACACTACATTCTTCTATCAGATGAATAAACTTTGCTGCAAGAAACAATACTAGTTTGTCTGTCAAACCAAACTAATTCAAAGAAACTACATAGCTTTCTGGTCAAATGATAGCAGAGTTAAAGAATAATAAAATGCATACAAAAACAAGACCAGAGGATGCACTCTAGGACAGACCTTGAATGCTAATGCCTCCTGATAAATCCAGCTATTTTACAAAGCTCTGTTTTATTTACACATAAGATTTCAAATCAGACCCTAGCACTTGAAAAAAAAGGGTTTAAGCATCCAATTCAGTAGCACAGCAAATAGGACAAAATGGCATTTCATTAAAAGTAGGACTGTCAGATTTGTACAAGTTTGCAGACAAAAACCATAAGAAAGCAATCCAGTTAAACCACTGACTACAGCAACTAGAACATAATGAGTTGTTAGAAACTTACAGAGGAAAACCTTGCCAGGAGGTTAGCACTATGGCCCCACTCTGTAGTGAGGGGGGGAAAAAAGGAGAATAATTTAATCAATTTCTGCAAGAAAAGTTGAGCAAATGAAAAATCCCTGATGATAGGCTAAGGCTCTCAGAACAGAGTGCATAGCTCAGAAGTAGCAGAAAGCAGTATTAAATTGAAAGGGATAGCAGTTCATCTGCTTTTAGACAAAAACATCCAAGATCATTAGCAATAAAGGGTTAAAAAAGAGGAATGTATACTTGAGCACACTTTTACTTTCACGGGAGATTTGACACCAGAAATGTCATCAAACACAGACAGGTAGGGAATTTACAGGAAGATTAGCCAGAAGTTACAGCCAGACATTTAACATGAAAGACTTAAAGAGAGGTTTTTGAAATTTTATGGATAAAAAGAACAGATGTTCCTACAAAAAGATGCCCGTAAGATTTCACTGAGTCCCAGCAATTTTAAGCAACAGCATTTCTGAATGGATAGTGCCAAAATAAATAGGTAGATGGGTTAGTTAGGGTACAGTGATGTGGGTGAGGGCTATCCAGCAGGTAAAATTTAAAGCAACAGAGAGGGAAAATTTAGTGGGACAGCACCAGAGCAAGCTAAATAAAATTAACTTAATAAAGTGTGAGTGATAAAGCAGGTAGAACAAGTATGTAACTGAAAAAGTTTGGACTGGGAGAAGAAAGATGAAGAATGCTGAGTGAAAGAACTTCAAAAGAGATCCAATATGGGAAGCAGTGGACAGGTGCACTAAGTGGAAGAGTTTCATGGAAATTCAGGTAATAAGCACAGGCAAAGTAAAGTCTGGAGCAGAAGGAAGAGGATGTGTGTTTGAGAATCAGGCAGGTGAACACAATAAGCTCAACAGTGAACTCAAAGTCTCAACAGAGACTTTGGGGAGAGATGCTGAAGAGGGTGAGATGGAGGGAATGTTTCAGTGCAGAACGCACAGACATGAGTGTATATAACAAATGTTTGCTAAGCTCAGAGCATGATGGTAACAAGCAAACAGACATTAGGCAGGAATTTGGATGTTGTCCTTAATTTCCTCAGCCATTAATATGTTATTATGTTCTCTATTTTATTTTCCAGCCCTTGAAAATTGCCACTTCAGAAAAGATTATGGCTCAGATAAACTCGAATTCAGAACCTTAATAAGGCTGGATAATTTGGTTGAATCTCTAGAAGAAATTACAAAGATCTCAAGCAGCTTGCAACCCTTTACAAAGGAGGTAGCTTTGAAGTGCACAACCCCAAAAGGCACTTAATTTCCTTGAGAATTTAAGAATGAATTATGGGTTTTACTCTAAATTGAAAAATGAAGTATTTTTTCCATGGCAAAGGAGATCAAGATCATCCTACCCAAAGCTCGTGGTAATTTTACCTCTAGGGAAGAATCTCATTCCAGAATATATAAAAAAGCCAATATCTTAAAGCTTAAGGACTCTTATAACTATACCAGTTTAAAATGTAGCTAATAAAATGAATTGTATTTCTAGGACTTAAGAATATCCTGAAGAAATTTTTTTCTTTGTAAGAAAAGAGGAAAGTGTTGTTCTAAAAATGTTTGCAAGCTATTAAGCTGTTCTCCTTTGTGGCAGAGGAAAACATGCAGCGTGATACTTGAACTATTTGGGACTTTATCCCTGAAAGCTCTCCAGCACAGACAACCTTATTGAGATGCAAACATCTGACAGTCAGCATTTTTGTATTGGGCACTTAAGCCCAACCTCACTCACCACAACATAACTTCTGTTAATTTATAACAGACTGTAAGGCAAACAAAGCCTTTTTGGCACAAAAAAAAACCCCCAAAAAACAAACAACAGAAATTCCAACCTCACCATGTTTTTTACAGTAGAGAGGTAAAAAAAATCCAAAAGCAGTTGTAGATGCAGCTAAAGCCTGGACATGTCAGCTCCTACATAAAAGAAAGGTGGGCACAGGGGATGTGAAGTGGGGCAGGCACACCTGAACCTTGCTACAGACTGCTACAGAGAGAGGGGCTGAAGGGGCAGCTGGCATGACCTGGGGTAACAGAGAACCAACGGTGTCCTAAGAACTAAAATACATGGTTATAGTTCTCCATATACACAACATGCTGTAAGTAACAACTTTCTAATATGACTTTTTTGCTAATATTTGGCCAGCTGTGCTGCTCGCAGTGTGTAATAATGAGGGTTATTGTCACAGTTACGTGATTCTTTCAAGAAAAGCTCTTCATTGTATAAATGGAAAAAATTACATGATAGGAAAGATGAGAACTCATATCACAAATCCTTCTTCTAGATATGTTTTCTGGAAATACAATTATTTGTCTAATTTAAAAACTCTACAGATAAGAGTGCAGGTACTACTGCCGAGTAGTAAAGAGTAGTGCTAGTCCAGATCTATGTTTTTACCATCTATTTTACTGCCTATTTATAGCTTTCCAGCCCAACACGGAACAATTAGCTGGCTTTGTTTGGGGATTTTCCCTTGGCCTGAAAGATAAGAAGTTTCATCTCCAGCGATCGAACTGCACCTTAACTTCAACATGTATGAAAATTTAAATGCCACTTCAAAACCAACCACCACACCAAAAACATCCCTAAATCCAAACCAGAGCAGGAATCAGATACAAGTTCAGGGAAAAGTCCAAGTAAATGATCACCAGAAGGACAGAGAAGGTTGGCAGGGTGAGACTATGCCCATTGCTGTGAAAGAGAATGAGGTAGAGACTTATTTAAGGCACAAATGGCTACATGGACTAATCCTGTTATTTACAGAGGGCCTAGCAGCAGATATTTGGAGTTGCATTTTGCTAGATATTTTTTATCCCTATCACCTATATATTTTTTTCTGTTAAAAAAGAACAAACCAAAAAACCCCCAAAAAACCCCAACAAAAATCCTTGCAAAGTTTATATTCTGAAGTACTACTGAATTTTATTAGCTAAGTGGACAAATTCAGGACTGAATCTGAAAAGGGGAGAAAAGGTGATGAAAAGGTGATGAAAAGGTGATGATGTGCTCTCAGCTAGGTAAGCCCAGGCTGTACGGATTTCCTCTGACTGATGTAAGCTAGTATCTTGTGCTGAGCCAGCTGGAAAGGTGGCACGGAGGCACTCCTTTCCCTCGGCATATCACTGATGAAGAAGGATTAAGCAAGCCACAAGTCTATTGAAAACCATGATTTTCAAAAGTACCACGACCAATTTCCAGGGTGCTACTAAGACACAGTGAATTCGGGCAAACCAAAAAAAGCTGAGTTTTCCGTGCAGGTTTACCCATCTTATCACCTACACAAGCTGTTCAGCACATGCTCCCACCACGGTCCTTTGCATGTTCGTTTTTCCTAACATTTAACCCAGTCAGGTTTCCCCACTGAGGGCTGTTATTATTTATAAAAGAGACATCTGTCAAGTCTTTGCAGGATGACTGCGGAAACCCCTTGAATCCTGGTTTCTCGTAACGTCAGGAAAACACAGGATCTTTCCCAACCTTCCGCCCGCGGGAGTGAACTTCCACCAGGCTGGCAGCAGCCTGCTCAGCACCGGCGCGGCCCAGAGGAAGTCATTCTGCTGCGGGAGCCACTGACCTCGGGCTCTTTCCCACCGCGCCCCGACCCCGCCGCACGGCGCGGCGAGCGCAGCGGCGGCACCACGCTTTGAGGCCAAGTCGGCGCTCCCGTCCCAACTTGGCGTGTCCCCGACGACAGCGGAGCCGCGGGCTGGCGGCGCCGGGCTCCGCACGCGGCTGGCCGCCGGTGACAGCGGCCGGCGGTGTCCGGGAGCCGCCCCGCCCCAGGGCCGCGCCCGGCACCTGCCCCGCGGGAGGCGGCCGCACGTCGGGGCCCTTCGGCCAAGGCTTTGCGGCAGGTGCGGGGCGGGTTTGTCGAAGCCCCTGCGCAGGGGTGTGACACCAGACCGCCTTCTCCGTCCCCTCCTGGCGGGGCTCCGACAGCCCCCGCCCGCCGTCCGTTAAATCCGCCGGGGAAGCGGAGCGGGGCCGGGGCCAGCGGCGTCCCGGCCCGCTTATCCCCGCTCCGCTGCTGCCGCGGCGCCCCTCGCCCTCTCCAGCCCTCGCTGCCGCTCGTCGGGAGCGCCGAGGTCCGTGTCCGCTCCCGGGGCAGGTGCCGGGGCACCGCTGCGGGCCGGCAGCCGGCACGGTCGGGTCGCGGCTCGCACCGGGCCGGGCGGGGCGTCCCCGCCCTCACCCCATTGTCGAGGCCATCTCGGCAGTTTCCGCTCTGGCTTCGGCTGTGTCCGCGCCGCGATGGGGAAAGGGGAGGGAGCTCGGGAAAGCTCGGGGCCGCGCCGCTTCTTCCGGGACGGCGGGAGGCGGTGCCGCTCACCTGGTGCCGCCGGCGCTGTGCAGCGCCCGAGCCGCGGCCCCGCCGGGCGGGAGGTGAGCGCCGGCCGCGCTCGCCCCGCCCTGCTGCGCGCGGGAACGCGGCTCCCCGGGCAGGCAAGCGGGCGGCGGGGGGATGACACCGGCTTCGGGGGGATGGCACCCGATGGCCCGGGGCGAGGGACGGCGCTGCGTGGCCGTCGTGGCCGCAGCGGGCGGGCGGGCGGAGGAGGCGGGTACCGCCGGGCGGCCCCGCGCTGAGGGGTGAGGGGAGCCCCGGGCAGCGAGGGGCGCCGAGCCGGGGCCGGGCGGCGCGGTCCGAGCCGTGGGAGCCGAGCGTGCGAGGGCGGGCGGTGATGGAGACCCGTCCCCTGGGGCCGGGGGCTTCCCGGGGAGTTCGCGAGGCGGCGGGACGGGGATGGGCAGTGCGGCGGGACGGCTCACGTCCCCTCTTTGTTTCTCTCTAGGGTGTTTGTGCTTCTCCGAGCCTCTCCCCGCCCCCGTCTCTCCCGCCCCCGTCTCTCTCGCCCGACCCGCTGGGACCTCTCCTCTCCGGGCAGCACCAGAGCCGCCTCGGGGCGGGCGGCGGCAGCGGTGCTGGTGGGGCGCTCTCGCCGTCCAGCCCGCCGGGAACATGGCGACCGGCGGCTACCGCAGCGCCGGAGGCAGCACCACGGATTTTCTGGAGGAATGGAAGGCCAAGCGGGAGAAGATGCGGGCGAAGCAGGCACCGCCGGCCCCGGGCGCGCCGGGCGGGGGGGAGCCCCGTCCTGCGGGGGGCGGCCCCTCCGCCGAGCTGAACAACAACAACCTACCCCCCGAGCGCGCGGCGCCCCCCGCCGGCGGGGCGCTGAACTGCGTCAGCCTCGCCAGCGCCGCCCTGGGCCGCAGCGCCCCCTCCAAGGAGCCACCGGCTCTCGGCGGGAGCCGCGCGGCCGAGACCGCCGCCGCACCGGGCTCCCCCGAGGGCG
>VZSR01003812.1:7796564-7875570 GCA_013398615.1 Brachypodius melanocephalos | reverse complement strand
ATTAGCCTGAGTTGTTTGAAGTTTGGCAGCGGTTGTGCTTGCTGTTTGTGTCCCAGGCTGTTACTCACAGATTGAGATGGAGTATGTGTATTTTTTATTTGTGGTGATGAGGCTTATTAACTTTTATAGACTAAATCCAATCTGAAATAGGACCATGACTTCATGGTTTCAACAAGTCTGATATCAAAAGTCATATTGATCTCTGTTCAGAAAACAGTACCTAGCAGTACCTTACTCATACATCTGTTGACTGGTCAACTCGCCTCATTTTGTCTTGTATGATAGGCATTCTTCAGAATGTAGGAAAACAGCCTGGAACCCAGCAAAGACTCCATGTATGACTGCTCTGGTTGTTGTACTGGTTTAGTAACGATTATCTTTTCACAGGTACTATTTAATTTGTATTTTTTCCTGAAGCTGGTAGCTGCTACATGTGCCTCTAGAAAGGCAAAGTCAAAAGCTGATCTTTATCTCTTTGTAGTTTACTTTCTTTTGAGGACTAGTTTTGAGTAAGATCTGTTTTGAGTAAAGATGTAGGTATTTTGGAATGTGGAAATTGGAGTGGAGCATGGAAGTGCTTGGTCCTGTAGAAAATTATGGTTTAGACCTGTACTAAATGAATTGATAACTTCTGTCTGTTACACAGCCGTATTTAGGGTTAGCATTTTTTCCTTCCTGTAAAAGCTCTGAGGTCGTTTTGTAAAAAGTTCTCTTGAAATTAATGCACTAACTCCAAGGTGGAAGACTTTGTGTGTGTGTGTCTGTAACATGGTACTTCAAATGAGGATTGTATGACATTGTCATTTCCATTAGACAAAAGCTAAAAACATCTGTAAAATGCTGAGAAATGATGAAAGATTTAAAAACTGAGTGTAGAGACTTTTGACAGAGTAGTCCTTTGGTTTTATTCTTTTAGAAAAATAGGTGATGATAAATTGAGATGGTCCACGGTTTTTTTTTTCACACTTTAAATTACATTCATTTAGGCTGTATTATGCTGAGAAGAGGTAAAGGGTATGTTTAGAACTTAAATTATTAGTTAATGATTTATCATTGTTTTTCAAAATGTTTGAGCCTAGAAAATGGTCACATTTCTTTCACAAAGGTAGTAAAGACTGTAGTAATCTCAGAAATGCGGTAGTTTTTCCAAGTTGGAATTCTACAGCTGAATGTTTAAGAAGCATATATTTGGTGTGTTAAGTACTCTGATAAAGCATTCCAATGAACTATATTGGAAGTGAGCACTTTGAGCATTCTTAACAATTGAATTAGGGACCCACACTTGACAACCAAATATTTAGGTACCTGCATTCAGACACTTCTGAATGGCATAGCTAGAATTTCACTGGTCCTAACACGTGTCAGAGAATTTCCTATTCAGCTTATTTCTCCACTCTTTTGATCCATTACTAATAGAATAGAAAAAAGACAAAGTCTGTAGTACTTTTTAATGACTAGAAAGACATAGAGACCCTAAAGGTAATTTTGTGAAAATAGAAATAAGCTAAAAATTAACAAAACTTATACAGTGAGTGTGCATAAAGATACCTTGTGTCCTCTTGAAGATGATGCACATTGTCATTATCTTACGTGAAATACTGCACCTCAGGCAGTTGACTTCTATAGCAAAATAAAGGCATTATTTTTAGCCTAAGGCAGAAACTGAGGAGCATCTGCTTATCTGACAACCTTCTTTAAGCTAAAACATAAATAGGTGTTTTAATATATCCCATTAGTGGGCTTGCTTCTTCCTTTCATAAAAAAAAAAATGGGGCTTGTCAGATGTCAGATCAGTTTTTGTCAAAGTTACCCAGAGGCTATTTGAATGCAGGTGTTGCTAAGCAGCTCAATACAAAAAACCAATTCTCATTGCATATTACATTTTTTATGAGATGGAAGAATGTTTCAGACTCAAACCAAGAATTTGGAAATGGGAATATTGGTGTATTTTTACATGCATGAAGTATTCCCAGCTACCATTCTGCTTCCCTTTTTATTTTTAATGATCTGGAGGTGGTTTGTGTGTTTTTATGTTCTGAAGCTTTCATCACTTACTGCTGGCCTGAGCAGAGTGACCGGAAAATGAGATCTGAAGCCTGGATTACTTATCAAATACAAGCTATCAGTTAATATCTGTCCCATTATGATGAGTGTAAGCATCCCTACAGCTTTGTATTTAGGTGCTACAGTTTATTAATTTAGGTTGAGAATAGCTGTTCCTCTATTTTGAGGTCCTCCTTGGATCAATGTGGAAGGACCAGGATAGTGCTGGTTCACTGCTGAACTTGTGGTTAATAAATCGTGCTGACCTTATCTGCCTCCATCTGGAAATAATGCAAAATGTGGGTGTGCAGATGTGATACAGTGATGTTCAAGCTGACTCTCAGACCTTTGGATGTCAGTGTTGGTTCCCACTTCTAAGAGTGTTTGATGGGCTTGCCACTACATTGCATAAGTACAATTGTTTTTAAATCAGTGCAGATTGGGCTTGAGGTTTGTGTATCAGATCTCAGTTTGGAAGTAGCAATGGTTAAAAGTATAGCTTTTGTACCCCTTTGACAGAATGGAATGATTTATGTCCCTTTAAAAGATACCTTTGTATTGGGAAAAAGAGGTGAGCACATGACAGAGAGAAAGTAGAGCAGCAGGATTTGTCTGTCAGAAGGGAGAATAAAAAGTATATTCCGGTCAAGTTGTATATTCCACATTTTTTTAATTATAGGTTCTGAAATGGAAGATGTGTTACAGCCATTCTTAAAACACAGGTGACCAAAATTTTTGCTCATATAAATGTGTATGAATCTAAGCTTAAATGTGAAAATCAGTTTGGTTACATTTGAATGAGCCAGTATTTAAAATTACAATATAAAATAAACCTATTTATTTCCCCATGAAATTGAATTGGTAGCATTTATGCAACCAATAGGTCAGAGTAGAGATCTAAATCTGAAACAGAAGCTGAAGAGTCTCTTTTTTTCTGGTTGTTTGCCATGGTCATTGGTTCTGCATAGCAGGACTCCAGTGGAAGCTTGGAGGGACTGTATGAACAAGGATCTGTGGCTACACTAGTATTTGGTCAGTATCAAAAGTTGATTAGCAAAAAGGAAGTAAGGCCTGTAAAATATTTTTCCGTCTTTTGTGCAGGGATGGTTCTTTTACTTGGACACTGTTTATTAGGAAGCTGCACTAATTCATCATGAATGAATTCCGTGAAATATCACTGGACGTGTACTGCCATAGGGGGGTTGCCATCAGGGATTACAGATGCTGCCTTATATCTGGAACTTAGCCTGGACCATATTTTTCTACCTGTCTTCGTGGGTATGAATTATTTGTAGGCAGCACTCTGTGAACTTCGTAGATGATGGGATGTAAGAGGTGTGCTCAGAGGGAGTGGTGCTGGTTTGGGGATCCAGCTGCTCTGAATGGGATGTGCGAGGAGTGTGCTGGGTGAGATGGAGAGCTGCTTGTCCAGACAAAGAAGCTTGGAGAATCCAGTGATAGGTCACAAATATTTGTGCCTGGGGATAGCCACCAGACTCTGAACTCAGCTCTGCATCTAGGCTTGAACCAAAGTAAGTGCAGTTGGTTTCATTTGAAAGGTCTTGGCTTTGAATCAGCTACATGTCTCAGGAAGGACATATTTTCTCTGTGATAGGCAGCCCTTCCAAATAGGACTATGAATAATGTCTTCTGTTTGCTCCTTTTTTATTTTACATATAGAGAAAGCTAGTTTGAAAACAAAGCTTTTGCAGTTTACTTGGCTTGTAGTTATGGAAATACATTCCTTGAAATATTTTACTCTTGAGAAAATTACGAATTTTCTAGCCAGTGTTTTCATGTGTTAGCAGCTACTGGTAAAAGTCGATTGGAAAGTCCCAATTGTAAATGAAAATTTCTTGAGCACAAAAAAGTAATCATGTTTTTTTCTCACTTTTTTGCTTCTAAGAACTTGACTTAAATTTTAGGTGGCATACGTCATGTCTGTAAGAGGATGATCCCTTTTTAGTTGTAGCCACAGGTTTTATTTAACAAGAAACAGTCTCAGAATGGCATGTTCAGTCATGCCTTAACTGTATGACAAACAAAATGCCTGCAGCAGATGGAGATAACAGCAAATGGGGACTGTATTGTAGCAAAGAGAGACCAGCTCATTAAACAATCATGTTCATCCCTGGTATTCCAACCCTTTCTTTTCTTTCTTCCCTCAAAATTCAGGCACCACCAGATACTGGTGGTAGCATACTCCAGCAATTAAGAGGTGAAAGGATGTGAAGCCTATATGCCTGACAAGTTCATTTAAGGTAAAAACGTGTTATACCAATACAACATTTCTTATTATTCTCTGTGAGTATTTAATTTGTAGCAAATCTGTTTCCCAAAGTACAACAATGAAAAACCTCATATAAAGTGCACTCATTTAAAGTGTAGCTACCAATCTTCAAAAGTCCTCTTGTGTGTGTATATAATGAAGGAAAATAGGAGGGTGGATAAAAGCTAGAATTATCTTTAAGGTTCAGTTTTAAAACTTCATCTTAAAGATGAGAAAAGAAAAGGATAGAGGTACTGGTATTTGAGCCTTTGTTTGGCTTCATTTAGAGCAAGAAGGTAGATTGTCTGTTTTGCAAAGTACCTGGTTGCTTTATTTTGGATTTATTTTGTAGCCTCATCCCGCATTTATCTTAATAATTTGTTTCTGACTAATTTTTAAATAGCCTGTTAGGTACCATGTCCACTTCTGTAATCAATGTATGATTTATTGTTGTTCATTCTCTAGTGTAGTATCCAATTTAATTAAATGATACTGACTTTTTCATTAGTTGTGGTAGCTATTTAATTCTTAATTTCACCATAACTCCTGGGTGTATGCTTCTAGGGAATTACTTCTTATTTATTTCTTCATGTCTTCATTCTCAGTACAAGCATGTAATGTTTATGCAAAGCTCTATGCTTGTAGGGAAATTTTTATTAAATTATCTTTTGAAGTTTTAATGGATCGGTGTTTTAAAAGATTGTGTGCTGGAAACTTTAAAATAAAACATCCTTTCAGGCTGTGAATGGCTATTGCGTGCCTTGGACTTTTTTTTTTTGTGTCTCCAGGTATGTCTGAGGTAGAGCAAAGGTCAAATGTTAACCATCTCCTCAAGTTACGTTTCAGATTAAGAAGACATGAATGTCAGGAATTTGCAGGATTGAGTTTAGTGAGGCCAGTAATGTCAAAGTATTAGTTGAAAAAGTGAGGAGGGGAAGAAGGGAATGTGGCAAGAGGGAGGGGGGTATTTTGCAGATACTTAAATATGCTTCACCCAGGGCAGACGATGTGTTAACGTGGGATCTCAGAACTGGTGGTGTTGGGGTGAAAAAGTGTGTTGTGTGTATTTTGTTTGTAAATTAAGAAACAGTTTGACTAGTTGTGGAATGGTTTGGTTTTGAACAAAATTAGCATTAGCTGCTGCTTGGATTTTTTTTTGTTAGTTCTTACTTTTTGTCAAATGTTTTAACACCTCTGAAAGTCTGTGGAAGTGCGATCATGGATGTTTAGTTTTTTGTATTTTTTTCTTTTTTTAAATTGGGAAGCTTTGCAAGAATGTGCTTATTTTCTGCTTAAATGCATTTGCTGCTTATAATTTAAATGAGTTCGTAGATGAGTGCTTTTTACTTTCAAGACCAATCCTCTTCAAAAGATGGAGCTGTCCTTGAAAAGTGGATTTGTAGAAAGCCGTTTATCTCTAGAAGGCTTTTTCCATTGTTCAGAACATAATCCTGTCCTCTAAATATTTAATCTAGTAGTCAGAGTGTTTTATACACAGTTGGATTGAATTCCTTGAATTTTAGGGAATGCTGAACTTGAAAATGATGGTTGAGTCAGTTCTTGTTGAAGTATAGGTAGACTGTAATTAACTGACCCAGGACTTGAAGAACTTGCCAGGAATTCAGTCCATACAGTCACGTTACATTTAAGCTTGCTACTGTGTTGGAGCAGTTTACTTGTTGTGGATATGTCATGATGTGACAGCACCAAAACCTGGACAAAAGTTAACAAGAGGGAACAGTTTCCACTCAATTGTTTTAAAGCATTTGGAAAGAGAACCACAAAGCTAAGTGAAGACTTGGGAATTTCTGTTTTAAGATTTACTGTCTTTTGCTACAAGGTACTTAAATGGGCCTGTAATGAGGCACAAGGAATTGTTTTGGCTGCTTACCCATTTCAGTCATTTGGCAGCTGCCTGTTTCATCCCCATAAAAAGTCCTTTGATTGTCATCTCTTGACAGTAAATAGCAAGGGGAAAAGGTGGGAAGCTTATACACTGCAAATCTCTGTGCTGTTTCTGGTGGTAGAATGCTGTACCAGAAATGGGCACTTCACTTCCAGATGTTAATGTCTGGTAGGAGGACTAACTGTGGTTTGTTTTGAGACATGAATAAAATTAAAATATACTCAAGGGTGTGCTTTTTTACTTGAGCTTAATTTGAAGGCAGTCTTAATTTCCAAGTCAAACTCTACTGATTTTATTTTATGCTGCTGTGAATTGGTCAGAAAATTTCATTATTATTGTCTTTGGTTCCTAATTTTGCTCGAATACCAATGTCCAGCATGGCCTTTGTCAGTACAGCCACTGCTTACTATAGTTGTTGACTGGAAGTTTACTTGTTTTCATCAAATAGCCCTTTTGTATCAAAGGGGGAAGGTTGGAGAGTCCTCTTGAGAAGGTACTTTATAATGCAGTCAAAAGCTACATCTGTGTATCCCTGAGCTTCCCACTAAGATCATGCAGCAATACACAAGGAATTAGATTTGCAGAGTTTCTATTGTCTCTTATCTTAGAGAAGATGAGCAGGGCTTTTGTGGTTGGTTTTCCTCTGCAGCTTTAAATCCATGAGTCCCATTTCTTCTTTTCCTTAAATCTGAGAAAGTTGCCACTCTCAGTAATAATAAAGCTACCAATTCCATAATGAAAGGCCAAAAAAAGAACCGATCCAACTAATATTCAGCAGAAGGAAATGCAGTATAAGTGAATGCACCGAGAGAAAGGAGCAAAAAATAATTCAGGGAAGGGAGAGAGATTTCTGTTCTTGCCAATTTTGATTTGATTTCAGTGAACTATCAGATCACAAATCTGGAAGCTGACCTTTACTGGATTTGGTGCATTTGAACACCTTTGCTCAATATATAGTCTTCATCATGTAGTGTATGATATGAGTTGTGGCTTTACTATCTATCTGTTTATGTAGCCAGTAGAGTAAGAGTTGGAATAGTGAAGCAGGAAAGGTGCATTTGGATAGGGCAGCTCACTTTTTGGGCGTGGGTAACTCTAGCAAATGTTACAGGAAGAAGTATACTTCTGTCCAGAAAAATGTGTGCATTTTAAACAGTCTATCTTTCTTCATTCCCCTGTGAATAATAGAGAATCAATTGGCTGTTTCAAAACCATAAGTTTTGGGCTTTAAAATATTTTCCTTTGCATATTTTAGGAGAGCTTTTCAAATGCATCTGATTACTTGCTTGTATGGACTTTTTTTTTCCCAAATTGTTTGGTTCTGCACATTTTTTAGATGCGTCTTTGGACTTGTGCCTGAATGCTTCTTTACACTTGAGCTTTGAATCACTGAACATTTTGCTTGAATCATCTCAAGAAGGCAGTATTGATCTCATTGTTGCCCAAATGTAAGAAAAATAGAAGCCAAATTGGACCCTGAGATTTCCACATTGAGGGGGGAAATGGGTGGCAGGGCATGAAAGATAAATCAAGTGGCCCTTCTGGCTCTGTAAATGCATAGAAATGTTGATTGCAGGAGGCCTTTGGAAATCTCAGAGCAATACTTTGAGCAGCCCTGGATCAGGTCAGCCTTGGTTTTGCCTCGCTGAGGCTTGAAAGCCTTTAAGGATGTCTCTGACTGTCTCTCTGAGTAATCCAACCCAGTACTGTGCTGCTGCTCTCTTACTGAAATATTGTTCCTAGTGTCCAGCTGATGCATTTTGTACCCTTTGCTTTATCATCTGCTGCTGCTTGTAGAACAGCCTGGCTCCCATCATCTTTGTAACTAACCTTCAGATAGTCTGAGGTTGCTATTAAATTGCTCCTTGACATTTTCTTTAGCTGGCTGAACAAGCCCTTTTTCTTCATGTGCTCTTACTCTAAAGACCTCCTCTAGTTTCTTTTCCTGCTGTTTGTTTTCAGAAATTACTCTGATTCTGTACTTTAATCATCTTTAAATAAGAATGAAGGGAATATAAAGGTTTTTGTTGGTTTTCTTAGTCGTTGTTGTAAGTGAGCTGAACCACAAGTGAGAAAAGTGTCTTTTTGTTGGTTCTGCTTGCTGGTGTTTCAGGTCATCATAGACATATCAGAGAGAGTGTGGATTGTTTCTTTTTTATTAAGGAATAAGAAACAAAGACAGAATTGCCTATTTCTCAAGGTAACATCCTCAGAAGCTAGTAAAAGTTTACATTTTTCTCAGATTCTTTTCTTTCCAGATGTTTCAGGGGCCTAGGCACCTTAATTCAACTGTTCTTTCAAAAAATGAAATCAATACGGATCCACAAATGATATGCCCAATGCAGTAATTTTAAGTAGGAGGTATTTTTTAGATTGTTCCTCATTCTTTAAACTGAAGCATTTTAGTTGCAGCCAGAAGTATTTCTAGTAACAAAAATACTCAGTACTGATTTGGATAGATATGTATTCTTATATTTATAGTATTTTAAAAAATTCTGGTATTGCTTACAAGAGCCACTTGGAGATTCATAATCTTGGTGAATTATGGAATGCACATACAATTGTATCTGTTCTCCAGTTACAGATTAAGTTTGAATGTGAAAACAGCGTTGTTTATTCTGACTAGTAGAAAAATTTATTAACTTCAAATTGATCCCAATGTCTTAATCATCTCATAGTGCTTGTTTTTATAAAAGCTATGTGCTGCCTTTGTGCTGATAAAAAAGTACTTACTCCACTATTGTGAGAAGAATATATGTTCTTTTTAAGTTTTAAAGTATGTTTAGTGGGTTTTTTTGCAGGATGGTTATGTAAGCTGAATGATACTACTGTTTCATAAATAACTTAGCTTTGTGTTTTCAAGAATGGTATTTTATTTCCTTGGTTTCCATTCAGAAAACCAAATTCTAAATTGTATGCCCAGTGAAATTTGTTGGATTTTTGAAGCTTCCCTTAATGGGCACTATGAATCGTCAGATAGGTACTTTTTGGTGATGAAGTTTGTCTTTCTTCCTAAGTTAATAATGAGTTTCATCCTTTGATTTTGATTTGACTCTTTAGTCGTGCTGTTATTAAACTTGTACGTAGGCAATGCAAAAATAAACTCTCTTCTTTCTTTGTTGATCAGAATGCTATGGAACAGCTGGTTTGTGAATAAAGTGCTTGATTTAGTTGTGGAGTCCAAATCTGAGCAAGTCTCGGGAAAGCTCAAGATAATTTTGTCATTTTAATACTGGTTCATATTATGCTTTTATTTGTCTATTAAGTGCTCCAGGGAACAAGAACTGACTTGTCGAGGTGCTTAAAAGCCTTTTCCTTTGGCAATTTTTCAAGGGACATATTCAAATTGTCTCTGTCTTCCAGTAGTGGATAACTATGATAAATTAATTAAACATAATCTAAAATTTACAGATGGGATAAAGCTCAGTAGTAATCATAATGTTAGAGTGGTCATAAAGTCCATTTGATTTTATATTGTTGTCTCAAGTAAGTCTAAATAGCGTGTTCTTCCCCCCTCAAATATTTTTCTTTCTTCATGACTTCTATGTAAGATATGTAGTTTAATTTCTTAAGTATTTTGCTATTAAACTAAAGGTCGTGTGAGAATCCCCGGGAATCGGCTGTTTCCCAAGAATGTGACTCCTGAAAGACGGTCTGTTGTAACATGCTGCTTCTGCAGCCATGATGTGCTGCATGTCAGAGTAAATTAGAGCACAGCTTATTCATTCTCCTGCTGCATCACAGGAGTTGGGATTTTGAATACCCATTACTCCTTATTCTTCAGACTTCATTAATAGTTTTGGACCATAAGTAAAGTTCTAGGTCACTGGCCCTTTCCCTGTTAGTGTTAGTGGACCCCTTTTTAAGTCTACTGGAATGTGAAGAATGAAGTTTTACTTCCCTTTTTGGGAACTCCTAATTTTTGCCAGTTGTAGGATTACTTCAAGCTTCTGCATTGCTTTAAGGAATAAAAGAGTATCACTAATTTATTTACTATGAATAATTAGAATTTACAACACAAAGAAATTACATTTAAGCCTTGGCCTTTGAGGAAGCTAATTATCATGTATATGAAGATTCCCTAGAAGATGGGAACTGAATGCTGAGAAGCCTTGTTTTAATGAGACTGGTTTAAATTTCTTTTTTTTATGTTAAGGCCTGTCTTTATTCTGATGCCCTACTCATAAGCTGAACAGAAAAGTGACATTTGAGTGAACAACTAGGAAATTATTTTAAGCAAGCATGTCTCAAATCATATTAAAAAAATCAGGAGCTGAATTTCAAACTGAGATGTACAATTCTATTCTTTAATGTAAAATTATCATTTCAAATGTCAGTTTAAAAGTAGCAGCTTCAAATAGTGTAGGATTTTGTGAAGTTACATTCCATAGTAGTTTTGAGAAGTACAAGCAGGTTTAACTTGGTGTAAAAACTATATTGCAATCAGTATATTTTTGCTTCCCCAAAAGCCCCTCACATTATCTTATTAAAACGGACTTTGCATGTTAATGGTTGTGGTTTTTCAAGGAAAAGGATCAGGAGGAGTGAGAGTGTTCTCTTTTGTGTGTGTGTGTGTGACTGTATCCAAGTTACTATCCGTAACCCAGGTTTTGTTCTGCGGCAAACTCATTTAAATCCTCCTAGGAATGCACAATATCCTTGCCAAAGGGTTTCACCAAGCAATTGAATGCTGTGTTTCAAAATAGGCATTCTTTACAAATACTTCTATTAAAATTTTTGTCTTTAAGAATAGACTGTAGCCGTGCATGTGCTTTGTGGGAATAGAGGTAAATGTTTAGTCTGTGCTGCTGAATAATTAAAAGTTCAGCATGGGTAGCTTTGCCAGGAGTGTTGCTCACTGGAGGGTGAGCATATGAAGAAAACCACAAATTAAAGCACTGTAGGAATGTAATAAATAAAACAAACTGTTGGATTGACTGAAAAGAAAAACAAAAAATGACAATTCTTGTCTCTTTTTTAAAAAGTTTATAAATAAGTAATGTATCAAAGCCAGCTGAGTCAAATAATCCTCAGTGTTTCCAACACTTGGCTCCACACACGGATAAATTTCTGAACCAGTAGTTTTCAGATCTTTCCTCTGGAAGTGTACAGCAGCATCTCTTACTGAGAACTGTGACCACTGCAGATCGAGTCAGACCTGTCCTGCTCTCAGTAGAACCTGCGTTTATCTGCTGGAGAAGATCCTCAAGGGACCAACTGCTTTGGACTTGGGGTTATGGTCAGTCATCAGCTGTGACGGTGTTAGTACCGGGTTCTGTGCCTCTTGTGTGCCTGGCTCACTTAAGGCAGAGTTACTAGTAGTGGGAGTGCTGTTAGCCCGTTACACTGGGAAATAAGGGGGTTGTTTCAAACAGTAGGTTTGGATACTTTAAATGAATGTTTTCAGTTCCCAAGGTCTGGTAGAGTGGCCACAGCCAAGTGCTACTTTTCATTTGGAGGACCCATCTGACTTAAATGTGCAATTCTTTTCCTTGAACAATTATTCAGTTGTAATGTAAGTCATGTTATTGTGTCTTTTGGTTAGATTGGTATTACTGTGCTACATTGATGAGCACTTGCCATTAGGAATACATGTTGAAGAAATATTTCTGTTTTCTGCCCAGTGGAAACAAGTGTAAGTATTCATATTAAAAAGGTTTTTCTAGGGAGTTGGTTCATCTCCAGTAAGGACAAACATTTGAAAATTATCATGTCCAGATGACTTGCTCTCCAAGCAGTTGTCTGAAGTAGTCTCTGGTCTGGTAATACTGATTTCTAAGAAACCTTGGAATACTGGAGAAGTTTTCAGAGAATTTGAGTATAAAATTATGATTACAATTACAGAAGCAATTCTAGGTTCATAAATCTAGATCAGCAGATCATGATCAGCTAGATAGGAGTCAGTTCCAAGTAAATTAGTGAGAAATTTATTTTGCTTAATTTTCTTGACTAATGAACAGGCAGTGTAATTTAGCAGATCTTTTTTTTCCTAATATTTTAACTGAGACTATCATAGAAGTCTGTTGCAGTTATTATGTAAGAATCTTGTGTTACCAGGAAGGCAGAGGTTGTAAGAAAAATAGTAATTTTGATTAAGCTAACAGGGAATGTAGATGTGAACTAGTTTCTTCAGTAGGTGTGATAGACTAATAGTAACTGAGGTTAATAATCTGGTGCAGTCAGTTGGATAAGGTCTAGAAGGGAAAAGTGTAATTTAGGCACTCAAATTCTGTGCTTTAAAAAAAAGAGCCTGTAATCGACGTGACATAAGAGCAGTTGTCCTCATTCAGGGGAAACACTAAAAACATCCCAACATCCTTTCTTGGCCGGGGTGAGTGAATGTCTTTGAAAGCAGAGGAGATGGGGAACAGCTTTTTTATTTCCCTTTTTTTCTTTTTTTTTTCTTTTCTTTTTTTTTTTTTTTTACTGTTATCTTCTCAGATTTGAACTATATTCTGCTTAGGGGAATTCTTGATGTGTCCCTCTGTCTTCTGAGGAAGAGCCAGCATGCTGCAATCCCCTATGTGTGAGAGCGGAATTGCCCTGCTGCTTATGCTTGTTTCTCCCAGTTTGCTGTGCAACTGCAGGTGGTTTCTGTGGGATGTATGCATGAAGGTTGGTGAGGATAAACATGTTCTTGGTGCAGTTCATTATCTTTATTTGTTGTTTCTGTTGCCACTGCAACTCTTCCTGCAAAGAGTTTACTGTTAAAAACAACTAGAAAATTAAGGCTGCAGGGAGTTTTGAAGAACTGTCTAGTTTTGTCATCTTGTTCCAACAGCATTCTTACACCTGTATTATTCTTGATATTTATCTTCCATTGATGTGAACTGTAAAATCTCCAGTGATGACGATTGCTTTTCTAGGCAAGCTCTCTATGTCCCTTTTTTGGATGAGGTTTTTGTATATTGCTGTGGGGGGTTTTTTTCTGTAATGTACTTGTTCTTGCAACAAAATCTTACTGGGTTGAATGAAATGTCTAAATGAATCAGTCTGCATCCTATTTGCAAGGTGTGTTTTTCTTTTCACTAACACAGTTGGTTGTTTACAATGTGAGCTGAGATTTTGGGAGAAAACTTTCTTACAGCATTTTGTATCAGTAGTGAATGACTGTGAAAGCCTTTGTGGGTGCCTGGTATGAGAATGCATAGTACCTATGTCTTGCTTCCCTCTCCACAATTTAGAAACTGTCTTCAAACACAAACCGTAAATAGAAAAGGAACTACAGAAGAGAGTCAGAGCCTTTCATTATCCTAACTCCATTTAATAAGATACTATATTTTGTAGAAAAAAGATGACCGGAAAAATCCTAAGCCCCACTTATATTCCAGGCATAAACTACTGCAGCTAAATTATTATTACCTTTTTTTAATGTTTACAATCTATGTCGTAAGTACAATTAAAAAAAGGCCATAGAAGTGTGTGTGTGGACAAAGCTCTACTTACAAAAAGGAATTCCCTGTTAAAAAATGTGGAATTTTTTTCTGAAAGCAGAATAAGAGAATACTAAAATCTTAGCAGTGTAGGGCATAGTGCAGTACCTGTGTTATGATCCTTTGTGGTCTTGTTTTTGATGAATATTTTTTCCTAAAATGACTTGTATATGTTAGCAGGAGAAGTCACTAATGTGAGGTATGCTATGTATACAAGGTATACATATTTTTATGTGTTTTTATATATTGTGCCAAGAGAAGGAGTAATTCATTACAAATTTCACATGGACTTAGGCCAGGTCCTTGTGCTGTCAGCTGTGTTTGTGCACCTGTTGTAATAATAGGGCAAGTTGCATGTCTGAAGATTAACATTTTTGGGACTAATTGAATTCATTTATGGTGGGATCAGTTCCTGTACAGGTGAACATGCCAAGACAGAAGGATGGGCAGTTCAGGTGTCAGGATGAACAGGATGTTCAGATGTCAGGATGAGGCTGGGCTGTTTGACCAACTGCAGGTATTTCTGACTTCATGCTGTTTGTGTTGGACAAGGCAGGTAAATTCCAGCTTGTTCTTGTCTCTCCATTCTGCTCATTTATATTTGTGTTGCAGTTTTCTTTCAGTTGCAGTGGCTCTACTGCATGTGGAGCCAAGAACCTGCAAAAAGGAGTGTGTTAATCCAATCTTTGATTCTTGATGGGCTTCTTACCTAAGGAACGTTAACGCTGGGCTATGCCGAGATGTGGCGCGGTGGTGAAACTTAAGTGGTTGGATGGATGAGCTCTTCAACTCTGTAGTAGTTCTGCTTTTTCAACTTAGAGTAATAGCAGCTTACAAAGTTACAGGGGAAAACTGTTTGCAGGTTACAAGGGGAAAGCTGTTCTATAGCACATACAGCCTGGAGGTTCAAGAAGTTATCTGGGCCTTGTATTGGAGCTCTGAAGTCTGAATCAGTAGTTCGTTTCTCTCTGAAAATAGGTGGTGTTTAGTATTATCAGGGACACTATTTATATCCTCAAATAGTTAATAATGTTAAATGCTAGCACGTGCTTTTAGATGAATTTCCGTTTAACACTTGTTTCTCTGGTTTGAGTTGCTGAGGTTTTAATTTTGTGACTCTGTCTTTTTCCATGTCCCAACTGCCTTAGATCCTTGCTTTTACCTGACTTGCCTGTGCTGGTCCTGGCATGCATTTGATCCTGTGGTTTGCTAGACCAAGGTGTACAAAATACTGTTCACTTTTCATAGAGGTACCTTCCTGCTTGGAAATGACCCTGACACGATTTGCCAGTGTCAGTGGAGGGGATGCAGAGGACTGGTAGATGCCCTTGTGCAGCAGCAGAAAAGAGGGAGAGTTGGAGTACAGCTAAATGGACACTTGCTGATTCTAGCTGTTGTAGAACCTCAGCCCTTGTCCATTGTGTTGTTAAATTTCTTAGGAATCTTGGGGGAGGGAGAAGTCTTGTTTTCTTGGCTGCAAAAAGCAGTTGCAGGGGGACATGAAAATAAAAAGTAGGAAGTTGAAATAAAGCAATGCAGAGTTATTTCAGTGTTGAAATAAAGTTTGGCTCAACTTTAGGGTGAAGGTTCAATTCTGATTGTATCTAGAGTAGTTTCCTTTCTTTAAATTTTCTAGTGCCCTCGCACAGTCATAGATAGGCAAAGAAACTTTGTGTTTCTACATTATTTAAATATTGTTTGTGGTACTTCAGGATTCCTTGCTCTTCTAGCTCTACAGCCAGGAATCATGTGGTGGGGAAGGGAAAGAGTTTTAAATAATTACTGAACAGAAAACTGTGTATGTAAAGCCTTCTGGTAGTTTTTGTTTCGTTTAGTGCAGGTGCTAAAAGGTTAATGGCTACCCTATCACATCTATTGTATCATGAGATTCTTTTCTATCCTAAAGCAATGTTAATTTCCATTTAAGGAAGAATGTCTGCAGGAGCCAGTGGTATTTACTAACTGCGCCTGTAAAAACATTCCTTTTCACCCTCAGATGCTCACTCAGCCTTCTGTTTTCCAAGCGACGTTATTCCAGGCTTTAGCTTGTAGTCTGAGAAATTAAAAGCATGTTTTAATAACGTGAACAGCAAAATCCTCATTCCTGACTCCTCCTCGGATACTTCTTTATTTGCTTTCCTCTTGGATTGGACTATTAAGTGTAGCTGTGGCTGGGGGGGATTTATTTTGTTGCTTTTGCATGTCCGGATAACTACATGAAGACCCCTACTGGAGCATCAATTTATATTTGAAAGGGGATTTTTGTCATTAGGATTCTTTAAATCAAGGGGGGAAAGTCTGTTTTTTAACTGTCATTTGGCTGTGATAGGTAATTATATGGGACAAATTGAATGGAATCCCATTTCCAGTGTTGTCAACTCATGTGCATTCCTCTGCTTGTCCTCTTTGGTCGAAGTGGCAGATTGTCAGTCTGAACACAGCAATGGCTCAGGGCTGCTCCATGGTAACGGAATGAATGCTTCTACCCTGTGGTACCTACAGGATGCATGTAATTGTTTACCTTTCTTTCACTGAGGAATGGTAGAGCTTGAATTACCTTGTGTTTACCACAGTTTGGTCTACGGAAAACAACGCGTGTGAACAGTTACCATGGAGAACAGCATGCATGTTAATTTTGCATCAGTCTCAACCTTAACCTCACGCTTTCATGACACTCAGTAGAAGAGGGGGAAGGGGTGTAGCCCTTCTGTTCTGTGCCTCAGCAAGGGAGACCCTTGCCAGTGCCTTGTGTCTGGAGCACAGAGCAAATCCATGTCACCTTGTAGCAAAGTTTCCCAGTCACCAGTAATGGGCAGATTTCTGAGTATTTCAGAAAAGAAGAGCACTTTACCCAATATTCCTATTTTGAAGTTGAGAAATGCATGTTCCAGTTGATGTTACGAATCAAGATAATAAATGCTTTATAAGCTGAAATCTTAATTATTTGCTTGAGCTGTCTGGTCTCAGGCTCTTTTCTTGAGCTGTCGTCTATGTCTAGATGGGGTGACATACAAGTAATTGATTGCTGAAGACCCAAGGCTTACACTATATTGTATGCAAGTAACTCTATAGATAAAAAAGACCCCCAAAACTTAGCAGTCACTCAACAATTAAAATGACAGTAATGGAAAATTGCTTTTTTTAATTTAAATTCTGCACTTGTGAATATAAACTTACATTTATCCAGCATTTTCCGTGCTTTATTTATTCATGCTTTGTTCTGGTTTGATTTCTTATAGAAGTAGCATTGCTCTCTTATGGAATGAGTTACAGTAGTGTAGGGTTCCAGTGAGTGAAGTTGTTTTTAACCAACTGTGTGACGTGACTCATTCCTCCCATTATGATCCTAGACTAGGATTTCCTCACACCTGGATAGGTTTGGTTTTGTGTCTGTGCATGTTGTTCTCTGTTCGGAGGTCATCATATTCAAATGCTACTTTTGTACTAAGATACTTGAACTTGCTGGCACTGTTTAGTGTGCATATGAAATACTCTTCAGGCAAAGCCTTGTCTATTTGCATGTTCCCACCCTGAAGTCCTACTTTTCTTACCTCCTGGAAGTGGAGTTTGTCCAGCTCTGTCTTAGACCTGGTAATCAAGATACGAAAATTTTTGGATGCATGTTGCAGGGAAAATTAGGGAGCTCACTCTGACAGTTACAGAAAGACCACAAAAAATAAGTACCTTGTGTAGTTTTGCTTCTGAGAGCAATGGAAACAGATGTGTCCTTTACTTACTTGCTTTTTTTTTTTGCTGCTGTGTTATCTGTTTACTTGAGTAGCTCCCTCTCACCAGGCATCGGCTACATGTTCTTTCTGTGAGCATTTCCCACAGCTTTTTCTGTCTCCCACGCTTTCTCCTCCTCACTCCCAAGTCAATACCGTAGTTCCCTTAGTTCCTCACAGAGCTTTTGAATGGGAAGAGTCAAACACCTGCTGAGCTGGCTCAGGGCTGTATACAGTGCCGACTGCTTAGGTGGAAGGGTAACTGCCTGTTTTGTCTAGTCCTTGAATTACTGTGGCAACTAATCTGCATATTTCACTTGTAGCAAACTTGAGTTAACCCCCTCACACTTGTGCAACTTTCATGTCTTAAAGAATCTATTACTAAGTATTAATTACCGTCTGAAACACAATATGCACACACCTGCCAGCACTAAGGACTTCAAAAAGATACGGGTACAAAAGAGCTTTGATTTGCAGCTTCCCTAAGAAGCAAGGATACAAGTGGAGGTAACAGAAGGCTCTTAGGCTGTTAGCATGTGAGATTTCACTATGAGAACCTGGACTGGATTTCCATCAAGATCCTTGGACATTGATATATTTATTTAAAAAGTGCTGGCAATGCTCCCAAGGAAGAGCATATTCCCAAGCATATTCCCTTCAAATACAGAGCTAAAGAGTGATTTTGGAAGTCTAGGTTGGGAAGCAGCTTCACGGAATTGTCACTAGGATTAATTTGCAGGTGTAAGGTGTTCTCCCAAGAAATAGTTAAAATATTGACTTCAGCAACAACTTTAAACTTTTTTGATCTTATCTGGTTGTATCTGTCCTAGGGAGGCATCAGGAGCAATGATGCTACTGAAGTGCTTTTTCTGCCTGCACAGTTTCAATCAGTGCTGTCTATTTCTGACAGCAGTGCTGAATCCATCAAAATTGCTTGTTTATTGCCTTGGAAATCAAATTCAAACATACTTTTTTCTTCCAGATAAGTCCCTATCCTATTTGGAATGCTTTTTCAGTACTGCTTTTCCCTTTCTGCCCCGTGGTTGAATGTAGATGCCATCTCTGTTTGGTTAGTACACTTACTTGTATTAGGACTCAAAAGAAACGTCCGTGAGAGCAGAAAATCTGATTGATATTTTTATCAGTTTTGCTGTAGATTGAGAGGATCTCACTCCTAAATGAGAAGTGTAGTACAACTCTCAAAAAAGTACTGTGCCAAAGCTTTCTTTTACCCTTTGGGGTTGGTTCTGAGGCTGTTGTCCTGGCTTGCCTGTGCTCAGTTGGTTTTCATCAGCTATTTTGCCTTTGTTTAGTTTGACCAATATCACACCCACTGTATGTAAACATTGAATGAGATTCAGTGAGTAGAATAAGAAAAATGACAACTAGCCTATTAGACAAGAGAGCAGAATCCTATGAAGGCGCTGCATTAAAAGAAATTAAATGGAACTTGATATTCAGACTTTATAAGTGGCTGCAAACTGCATGCTTTAGAGGATAGCATAGTTAGAAATACGGTTCTACTGATTAACCTGTTCGGTCTCCCTTTAGAACATTCTTCAAGTACTGATCTCATCTTTATTTCTCTTCAGAAACACTATAGATGTACTTCTGTGTTATATGGTCACATTAAAAGGAATAATTCTGTTTTGAAAATAGCATGCTGATCTTCACCAAGATTTTTTTTTCTCCCTGTTTCTGGGGCTTTAATGAGAAGAGTGCTCAATCTGTATGGTCTTTTGATACATGATAATACATCTTTATCTCATTTGGGGCACAGTTTCTGTTTGCCAACTTTTGTCAGAAATACATGGCAGTGAAAATCAAAGAGATGGTAGTTACATACACTTCTACTCTGTTATCTGTTGTTTGAGTGGCTTTTGTTCAGCTGTTTATAACATGCCCTCAAAGACCAACATCTAAAATCTTCCTTAATACAGGAACAAGTTTAATAGGAAAAATAGTGTGGGTGGGCATCAAGCGCGTGAATGATCTCTTGTTTTCTATACGTCCAGGAAGAATTCTCTTTTCTGCTCTTGCAGTCTGTGAATATTGTTTCCTAATATCTGTGGCATGGTGCAAACTGATAAATATTCTGTGAACAGTGCAAATATTTTTAACAGATCTCTCTTTTTCCCCCTGGCTGAACCAGGCAAAATTTGTTTCACATACAATTTCTTGTGCTCAACCAATGGTTTGCTATCTTTGTTTCAGATAGGATGCATCATTTAAGAGTGTTAATTAGGAGGTTAATGAGACTGGTTTGGTGACTGACTCCACTTCTCTGTGTGTGTGATTTTTGGGACTTTAAGATTCTTATGTTCAGCACTGTTAGTGATTTCTTGTAGAGAATGTAGTTTTTATTGACTGTATACCAGATGTCCACCATCAGCAGAGGAGGTAAAAGACACATTACTATCAAAATAAAAGTAAGGTGCAGTGTGCAAAATTTGAATGAGGAGTGGGATGTTTATTTTCACTCTTAGTACACAGAGATGTTCTGTATAAGGACCCTATAGTTCTGAAAGGCAGATCATACCAACATTAGGAGGATTTGGATCCTTTTTTCTTAGACCCTTTATTTGCTGTTGATTTACATCTTCCTTTTAAGAGCATGGGATTGGGATTTCTTCTAGATGAGTCATAATAGCTTCTATTCACATAATAACTTCCCCATGGAACAGGTGTAAGCAGTTGGATGTCATTGCATAAGGATCCTCAGTCATTGTTGTGCTTGGTACTTCTGTTCTTAGGTGTTGATCAGTCAGAAGGGCTCTAAAACGCTAACAGTGAGTTCAGTGTTAAATAGTTTGGTGCTTAATTCTGATAGCTTGCCAATCCATAATTTTTATAATGTCTCCTCCTTCTAGAAAGATTTTAATATTGCTAGATAGTTTGTCTTTTGCGAGATAAGTTTTCTTGTATCCCTGGAATTTTACTCTGTGACTTTAATATCATGTACTAAGTAGTTAAATTAAGCATATCCACCAATCATTCTTGACAAGCCTTGTGATAAAGGATTTTTTGGCAATTAGTTTAAGTTAAACATTTGACTTTTGAACTCATTCTTGTGGCATGTTTGAAAACACTGGTGACCAAACAGTGTATTTTGATGAATAACAAACTGCAAACATTGCTGCTTTTTGTTATTATAATGAGGGATAATTGACATTCTGGTGCTGATGCAGTTGATGTTTTACATAAAGCTTTTAAAGAATTCAAAATACTTTGTTATTTTGCTCTTAATACAGACAAATATGCTGGATTTTTTTCCAGAAACATTTCTAAGAGGATTTTGAGACTTTAAATTGTATTTGCTCTGGAATATAATTGAATGTACAAAGTAGGTACTTATAAATTCTTATTATGGGTGAGAAAAGGATAGAGTTCAAAAAAATGTAACTGTGACTTATAATCAGGAATGCTGTGAATTTTGTAGAGCAAGATGTGCATTTCACTGATCTCTCTGTGATGCTCGTCTTTTAGGATTGCTTTGTTGGCAGCATGGTCAAGGATGAGCGAATCCTATGGCTGCAGTCAGCTGTGCTCTGGCCCACCTGCTGGGCACTGACCCATTGTTGTCCTGGGGTCTCTTTTGATCTCAGATACCAAAGATTCCTGCCTTTACTCTTCTATGTTAAAAATCCATGCTTGTGATTATATTATGGTTATAGTGGTTGATGTTGGCCTGCTCCGGTTAGAGATGTAGACTTTCAGAAGTGCACAGAAATCATGCATATAAGGTGTTGGAGTTCAGTATCCTTTTCTGGACTCTCTTGATGTGAGAATTGAAGTCTTAAAAAAATAAAATCTTTAGCTGGGCAATTGGTAAAACTGTTTGTACATTTTAGACAGTTCATAGGAATAACATTATCTCTTTTCACATCTATAGGAATGGTTTTCAACTTGTAAAGAAAAGCATTTCAGCAAGTGAAATGTGATTAAAGGCTTGCAAAGTGAAAAAGATGGAATTTTTCCAATTATAAGCAATTATTCCAATAAAAAGATTTTATTACTCTAAATGTGTTTTACTTAAATATTTTGGGTGCTGTCTGGACAGTGTAATAAAAGTGTGTTACAAATATGATTAAAATTAGTGTTTCAGAGGGGAAAAGTTATATAATCTTAAATCATAGAAGTTTGGGATTTCTGCTTGGTTTTCATGGGAGGCGCTGACAGAAGGATTTGACACTGTGCAAAGAAGTAGGAAAATGGCATTTAGCTGATATCAGAGTTGTGCAGGGTAAAGCAAGGAAGCATTTGATTGTCAGTGTTTCAGTAAGAAGAGTGATTATAGAGAAATCATGTATAAAATAGTAGTCTTTTATTTGCAGTAAATTTCCAGGTTTTTCTGAATGGTCAGCCAAGGGAAGGATAATGTTGAATCCCAAAATGTATGTTGCAGTAGTTAATTGCCTGGATAAGTTTTTTTCAGAGTTAAAAGCAATTCTTATATTTTGTCTTGTATTTCTACTGTGGAAGCTTTTAGAAAATACTTAAATTTAGTAGAAACCTTTGCAGTTTTACAGTGCCTTGAGATGAAGTTGGTAGTGCACTTTGAACTTTTTCTCAGCATGGGAAATATCCTTATGATAAAATCGATTTTTTAAAAATTGCCTTTTAAAGTTGTTCACAGTTGTCTCAGGGAAATGGGAAGGTGCCTTGATTTGTTTCCTCTCCTACATTACTACCATGGATAAGCTAAGAAAGCCCATCAAGATAACCGATGGCGCTTGTGATGCAGAGTTTCTGTTTATTGCCCAGTGTGAAGCTGAACATGGAGTTTTACTGAGAGTACATATCTGCTTGCCCATCTTGCTGTACTGGTTCAATATGGTATTTATCTCAAATGCTCGTCATTTTCAAAAAGCTGATGTAGCACAACCATTCCTGGAGTTCTGCGAAATAAATAGTTTGAATGGGCTTGTATCTGGTCCAGGCAAAATCAATTGAGCAAATTAAAACTGCTGAAACTAACCTGCCTGACCTTTCATGCAATGAGCTGGGAAGCCCTCAGTTAGGTGCTTGGCCAGCAGAACTCCAAGGCAGAGGCAGGTTGGTGCAGGAAGGGGGTTGGGAACAGGACATTTTGACTCAGCATGGTTTCTTGTGGCAAGAGCAGCTTGTGCATGCTTATCAACTGATCTGCACAGGATAGGAATATTGCTGCTTTCCAGGGTAAAAACAGCCCTTCCCCAACTTTTGCTTGTTCTTAGCAATGCACAAATATTTATAGGAAGCACACCAGTGAATCGTTAGAAGTGTTCTTCATACAATGTCTCCTTGAACTGGAGGTGGTGGTGTGCTGGAATGTGGGGATATCTTTGTGGCAGTTTCTTTCCTCAGTCTGATTCTTTTTGAAAGCATCTTATTCTGCTTGTATTTTCCATAGTAGAGGTTTACAGAAAAATGTTTGTACTACAGCTTCAAACATTTACTGAAATCCTAGAAAACCTAAAGAATTTCTGTGGATTCCTTATATTAAGATCAGATGTGGGAATGTCACATTGAATATCTGCTGTACTCAGATGATTTTAATGAAAAATAAGAATCTGAAATGGTATGTGCCTAGTGGCAAAATAAAAAAGCAGAGGAAAGGGAATGGACAGAGAGAATTATATAATGGGTCAGAATTACACCTCGGTGGTTACAAGTCCATTTCTCTGCTGTGATGACAGTGAAAGTAATTGCTGTACTTATGTCTTTTTCAATAATGTGAAACTAGTTTTTACAGCAAAGTGCAGTATTTGAGAGAGCCTGCAACGTGAGCAACACGGTAATCCAGCTGATTGAAATGTCTTGCAGGCTGAGGCAGTTTCAGCTGTGGGGCAGTTTGAAAAACCCCAGTTTTTAAAGTGTCTAACAACACTTTGAACGTTTTTAGTTTTTTCAGTAATAATGTATCAGCCCTCACTCAAAAAACAAAAGGTGGTTTTATTGCTTTTTGTTACTCTAGAAGTTAGCTAAGAACATAAATGGCAATAATGCTAGCAGTCAATAACTGAATATGAAGTGCATAAGCAGGGTATTTTAAATAAGAAAGCATGTTTCGTCGTGATTCAGAACAAGTGGATTTCCTCTTTAGGGCTAATGATTATTGAATCAAAACTTAATAACTTAGTAAAAGGTTTAAATTACGTAGTTGTTACTGTGTTGGTTTGTGTTCAGCCTGCATTTTGTAAACATTGTGTAAATTGGCGTGTCTGCATGTTTGGAAGGGGAGCATAAGCTTTGTGTTTGGGAAACCACAGCCTCTGGCAGTGACCACAAATCTGCTTTAGGGCAGGAAGGCACTGGCAGCCCTGGCCAAATGTGCCGTGTCAGCTGTGGACGCTGGCTGTCAACCTGTGCTCGTGACTCTTCCACCTCATCTCTTGCAAGTAATAAAAACGTGGTGCTTCTGTGGTTCTGACCACTCAAACTTGTGCTGGCCTCGGCTGATGTGACACTGCTGAGTGGAGGGAGTGGAGTGGGGAGCAAGCCCCCATGGCCTTTCAAACAGAGGTTATACACTCTGAATTAGATTTACATAAACTGTTAACCAACTGTTCTGTGCTTGGGAAGAAGACCTTTAACCTTGGAGTATGGATTATTTGGGGTGGTTGAATACCTTTGGATAGTACTGATTTGCAGACTTTGGTGGTTTTGGACCTTCCTGAGAAGAAAGGAAAGGCTGGGAATGGACATTGCTGGCAAATCCTAACTGAAAATGTTTAGTTTAAAATTATGTGGCTAGAACTTTCGTATGAGGTTTTGTTCCTATTCAAAATACTAAAAGAATAGTTAGTAGCCAGGTGATACTATATTAAAAGAAAGAAGAACATTCTTCATTACAGATGTAATTGTATTCAGAGAAAAATATTTCTATGGAATGCTCATTGTCTTTGGAAAGCTTATGAGAAGCATCTATCTGAAGGAGAGAATTTGTGGAGAAAGGTACTCTTATCTACTTAGTCACCTCTAAGACTTTTTTCCTACAATATTGATATTTGAGCTTCATTTTTTTCCTTAAAAATGTTTTTCCTTGAAAATACAAGGTTGTTTCCATTCTCTGTCATGATGACTTGGAGACCGGAAGACCAATCTGAAAATGTTTCTGTTTTTCTAACACAGTATCATTCATCTGCATAACACTAGTTAAAATTTACATGATATCTTCTGTGTGCCTGATAGTTCTTTCTGAACAAGGCTGGCTTTGTTCAGAGGTAAAGATCTCTCCATTTCTTGTAGCAGTAGGGCCTTATTATTTCTTCTTGTGTCACTTCAGAATGGATTAATACGATAATGGGATAAATTGGGACTTAAATTCATGTTATCAAAATTCTTCAGTTTTACAGTTTATAAAAGGTAGAGGTTGTTGATTTAAAGATCATTTCCTAGAATGTGCCATGACAGTATTTTTTAAATGCTTTGTTATAAATGGACCCAAAAGAATTACATTAAATATTTGTAATTTCTAAATTTCTATTTTATTAGAAAAGACTCACTGAAAGTGTTTTTGATTGTGCAATGCCTTAGCCATAGTAACCTTCTAAGTATGCCTTTCTTAGTGATAGGAGCAGGTCTGCATCAGTTGCAGGTTGGTTAGAAGTAGACCAGTGAAATTGCATTAGTGTTGCTGTCATGAGCGCTGCTGTGGAGAGTTTAAATGGCTTTTATTCAGGTTCACTTGTGGAAACATATCTCTTTCTGGTCTGCCAGTTTGCTAGGACTTGTGTCACCATAGTGTTTGCTTTGGAGGAGCTGGAGTTAGTTTTTGATACACTAGTGCTATTTTCAGCTAGCAAACAACACAGGGTTTTTTTAAAAGATACTGTATTCCAGCGTTCTCATGATATACTTTTGACTAGTTTTGTGTCCTTTGTGTGAGAGATGACAGAAGTTGTCTGTATCTGAGCCTCAGAATACTGACTTTGTTTTTCATGCATTAGGAATTTCAACTGAAACAGTTTGACATTTATCTTTTTTCTCTGCTAGTCCTGTTCTCTGTTTCTCAAGGTACTGTACATCTGTACATTCATCTAGCAGCTTTTTCTGATGTCTTAAACTGGTTATTTCCCTGTATTTCTGCAACAAGGTTTCACACATCTCTTGTTCTAATGTAGAAATGTAGAGTGCTGGCAAAGAGCTTGTGATGTCATGGACAGATTTTTTTTTTCCCCAGCTTTGTCTGCTTTAAGTTGGTCTTCTAACCATAAGATTGTGAGGGGGGTTTTCCTTTCTGTAAATATGTATACATTAAATTGATAGACTGATCTAGACATAGCTGACTCAACCCGAAGCTGGTTGAGTCCTCCCATTTCTTCTCTGGCATTAACATGACTTTGAGCTAGAACAGAGGCAGTAATAGGGATTATTTATTTTTTTATTTACTTGCCTACTTAGTTTTCCTGTCTCTGGCCTGACAGCAGTCAGTGCTTTAGAAACTTAATCCTCTCAAAGCAATTATATCAGCAAACCTAGTATGAAACATTTGTGTTGAAGAGTCAAAGCGTTACATGAAAGCGTAAACTGTGAATAATTAATGCCTGTCCAAGTAATTTAAAAATTACTGATTTTCAATGGTAAAGTTTCAAAGAAAAATGGAAACCAAGGGCACCAAAATTAAAATGGGTGATTGAGACTGACACTTCAACCTCAGCAGGTGCCTCTATGTCAAAATTGATCAGCTGCTGAGTGAAGAGTACAATTAAAGGTTTTTTTCCTTTTCTGGATTTCCTGAAAATCTCTTATGTGTCAAGGTAGTATTTTTGCCACACACAATTGCATGTGACAAACAGGATTGTAGAATCATTCCAATGGAAGGAACTTCAGGTATAGTCCAAACTTCTGCTTGTACCAGGATTAGCACTGAACTCACACAGCATTGTCTAAACCTTTGTCAAATTGGATCTTGTTTTGATTATTTCTTACTTTTGTGATGGAGAAAAAGCTGTTAGTTGGGAAAAAAAAGCATTAAACATTTAATTAAACTTTCCTGAAATAAGAAATTAATATTTGAAAATATTCACTGACGCATGAACTTTGAAATATGGGAAGCATGTGAAGCAACGTACAAAGATTGCAACTGATAACTAAATATTTTTCATTTTAGAGCCTTGATGAGTATGAAGATGATGAAGCAGGGCAGAAGGAACGAAAGAAAGAGGATGCTATTACTCAACAGAATACGATACAAAATGAAAGTTCCAGTGCAGATACCTCTTGCTCATATTTACTCCAGGTGAGATCTTAACATTGTTCATTTTGGCATTTTACTCAGATGTAAAACCTGTAGTACTTTCTTCTTTGTATTTCTTAAAGTAGATTATGTGAAAAAAACCCTAAGGTTCAGGAGTTGACACATTGGAGTATGAGATTCTGTGCCTCAAACTTAACACACTACTCAGACAAAGATTCTGACAAACAGAATCTTCTGTTTCTGTAGAGGTCTTGAAGGTAATAGTTTTGATGTTCATCATAGAACTTATTATTTAGTGAGGGGAAGAGAAACTGGGAGATTCAACTGAAAAATACTGACAGGTTTAGAATATTCAGTTAATTGGAGGTAGACTTCTAAATCAAGACACATTTTCCTAATTTATTTTGTCAATTGTCTTCTAATTACTGATTCTAGGATTGAAACCAACACACTAAGTCCTAGGTTAGCCCTTGCCTCTGTGAAACCTTTTCTCCCTTTTTATTGCCATTCCTCTGCAATCTCCTGACCACACTCATTCCTGCAGTCCCCTCCCCCGATATCAAAACATTGCCAGTTATGCCCAGTACAACCCTCCTTTGTACTATACCACCTGTACCAAAGGTTCTGTCTCTTTTTTGAGTGCCCTAAGTCTCTTTAACCAGTCTTGTTTCTCCTTCTGTTGCCTAACAGCATGTAAAAACCCAGCTGTAGAAACTGAGACCATCCAGCTCTGCCTGTTGTCTCCAACAGAGGCAACAGCACATGCTCACGAGAAAATCATGCAAACAAACTCATGCTCATGAGTAATTTTCTAACTATCTCTAACCAGAGGTGACATGGCTGGATTGGTGGATCTGAGTGCACTTTCCTTCTAAAATTTTGCCTAGTCTTATGCTTATGTTATATGCTTATGGATGCCTTTAATGTTTGGAAGAGCCTGAGGCAGAGAAATCTACAACTTAATTACCTGGAATGTCAAGACCAGTCTCCTTTTGTGAAAGTTGAATCTGTCATTTTCCATGTGATTTCAGCAAGGTGTCCCAGTGGAAGGCATGGGGACAACTGCTTCCTCTTTATGTAACTGTGGTGCAGAGAGAGGATGGCTCCTCTCAGCTGCCTGTTCCCTATGCTAAAGAATTCTATTTTATTGGTTGTTCCTCATACAGGAGTTACTCAATAACATTCTCTACTTTCCAGTGAGACTCTGTTTTGTTTGCTACCCAAAAACAGAACCAATGAAACATTCAGTACAACATACAGTCATAGGGTGGTTTAGTGGTGAGGTTTGTTTTGTTCTGTTTCTTTCCTAATAATTCCTGATATGTATTTTTCTCTTGAGCATTTAATTTACTGTTTATATTGTGTATGCCTAATATAACTTAACATTTTGGAGTTATCTGTGAGTGCGAATAACAAGCTCAGAGGTCAATGCCTGTGTAAATTTAGAAACAGGTTCACCTTTTGTTTCACTTATGTACACTATACTTATGTACATTAAATTTAATCTCCTGTTCCACTTCCCAGTCACTCCCAGTAAAGGAGTCCTGCATGTTTTTACAGTTGATCTATATCTTTTCTGTTCAGAATAGCATCTGTGGACATCTCCTCCCCAAATACATTGAGAAACACAGGTTTCTGCACAGGTTCCTGCAACACTAGTGGTTACTAGATGGTTGTTCCATCCACTATGAAAGCTGACCATCAGGGTCCACCATTGTTTCCTGTCTTTTCACCAGTAAATTATTTACAGGATGTTTTCTTTTATTCCAAGAGGAGATTACTTTCTTTAGCAGGTTTTAGGAGAGTGCTTTTGAAATGCACTATGCTGTCAATCAAATTTCTGTCCTGGACATGTTTTTATAACTTAAAAAAGCTGTATTAGATTTGTGAAGTGCAACTATTCTACAAATGCTTTGGTGACTCTTCCACGTGGTATCGTATTTACTTACTTATTCCTTAATTGTTCTAGGCTTACTAGCAGCACTTCATCCAGTATAAATATGAAGTTTACTCCTCTACAGTTCTGTGTTTGTTTAAGAAACTTCTTGAGGATGATGTTTATGTTACACTGTGGTACTAGGGCAGTGTTAAATGAGAAGTTCTATGTGATCTCGAGTAGTTCAGCTATTGCATTTTTCAGTAACATCAATAGTTTCTTCAAAGCTCAAGGAGTAAATAGCTGCCTCATTCTGGCAGGTAACACCTTAAAATTTCTCTTATTAATTTTTTTTTCCACATTCTGACAGTGCTTCTGCTGTAAATAGACTGTTCTCCAGAGGGAATGCTCTGATATGGCATACTTACCATTCTTTTCCATGGTGAACATCAAAAGTATTTCTGCAAAGTGAGTGCCTCTTCTGAGGATGCCTCATATAACCAGTCCTGTTGTCTTTGCAGAATTGAAATAAACCATCATGCTGAAAAGTCTTTATGCTTTTTTTCCAAGTTGTCTGTAAGACTGTTTCTTACAGTGTTCACTCTGTTTTCACTTCTTCAGCAGATATTCCAAAAGCTGTAATTTTTAGTTTCCTCTAGTGGTATTGTATAATGCTTTGGTTATATTCCCATGCTATTTTTTTTTCATCCAAATTTTCTATTCTTCTTGACCAACAACCTCAGTTTTTATTTACCAAATTGTCTGTATTCATTGTATCCTACATTTCCAAATTTGTCACCTCTGTCTTCCAACAGGCACTACTTCTTTGTTGACGGAGCACAGCAGGAGTGTCCTGTGGCTGACAATACAGAATACAGTTGCAGGTCTTGGATCTGGCAAAGGCTCAGGGTGGCACATGCACAGAACAGATGGAGCCTTAGAAAGTTGTAGCTACTAAGACTTAATCAGTTTACTTCTGGCTCTGTCAATTCGCTTTTTATTAGAAGACTTAGAACGTGACCATTTTGAACAGAACTTAAAGCAGTGTTATTTCAGCTTTGATGACTTAATTTCCTTTTGATTCTATTCTGTGCAAGTTTAATACTCTTTTTCAAAGCAGAGCTTATGTTGTAGATGTAAGAAGTCATTTTAAATTGCCATTGACCAATATATATTTTACTTCCATGTACTAAGCAGAATAAATACATTTCTGTAGTTACAGCTATTTCCCCTCCCTTGCCTATTCTTATTATAATTTAATGAAATTTGTAAATACATAATTATTGTGAATGTGGTAAATAAGATGGTATTGACTTCGTATTTGATGAGGAAATATGTCGCTGAATAAGGTTTTCTTTCCAGTCTTTAATCTGATTTTTTTAGTTCTGTTTTAATATTGTCAGAGGTTGCGGGTCTCATTTTCTAAGGCAGTATGTATCTTCTTTGAAAACTCTGGCTGAATTTAACATTCTTGATCCAAAGCACAGACATACCAGGTTTGTTTAAGAATAGATCTAAAAATACAGCAGACTTGAGTATTTTCCCTGAAGCAGAGCTATTTGACTGAAATCGTCTTCTGAATTATTTTATGTTGGCAATATAGAAGATGGTAGGTCTGGCAATGTTACCAGCACTGAAAAACTATTACAATCAAAGAATTTGTTATTTAACTTAGCAAAAGATAGTGTGGAAAGCCACACCTCACCAGGTGAATCAGCATTAAATCAGCTCCCAGATAGAAGTGTTATATCTGACTCTGACTTTCTTGCTTGATTTTCCTCCTATTCTTAATAGGATTAAAATTCTGTTCTTCAGTTGTTCTGATCTTGTGAGTTACAGTACTGTGGGCTACTCCAGCGATGTGTATGGGGATGCAGACTGATGGTGATAAGTCATATATCCACAAGCATAGAACTCTTACAAATGAGCTAAAAATATGTAATGCTAAGGACAAGCGTTGTTAAAACTACTACTTAAAAGTTACTAAAGTTTCCACTTTAACTAGAGATCTTCAGTGTCTGGTAATTACTGAAATCTAGCTCTTGTTTAGCAGAGATGGCAAAATTGAAAATAGTGCAAAACTATTTGATAGCAGTGTCTTTCTTGCAGGGGACAGAAATGATACATTCAAAGTAGCAAACATGTCTTAATTGAAAATGGTGTTAGTATTTATGTGCTATACAGAGAGCTTGCATCAAAAAACCTACAAGATTTGGCTGGAAAAGCCAATTTGTTTAATGGAGATCTATTTTTAAGTTTTTTAGGAGACTTTCTGAGTTCCATAATGTGGAAAAGATGTTACTATTAGCTAATACTCAAAAAAACACCTGCCAAAAAACACCATATGCAAGGCTGTTGTATCAAAGAATACAGGTTTGCTGATACCATGGTTGTGTGCCTCTTGGAATTCAGTTGTTTGTGCATCTGGCCTCATAAAATATGCCCCAAATATATGCCCTCCCTCATGTGATCCTGTGGCAGTAGGGTTAACATAATCTCTGAGTCATTACAAAAGTGATATTTGAACATGGTAGTATGTTGTGATGTGTGTGTCACCTTACGGTGTTCTTGGAAAATTGGAGAGCCAATTGGAAAGGCCGAGAATATCAATTCAAAGCTAATATAAAGCCTTGCAGTGGGAGACACGTGTATAGGTCCTCCATCCATTAAAACCTTCGAATTACAACTGGCTGGTTTTTGGCTGTTATGCTATAATAATACAGAAGTATCATTCTCAATACCTTGGAAAGGGTTTGAAATCCTTTGTTTTATGTTATCTTTGGTTCCTTTCTGCTTGCATTTTACTTTTAAGTGTTGTAGTGTCTGTGAATGCTATTTGTGGTGTGCCCTGAATGAGTACATTGCAAAAAATTTATCAGCTGTGAATAACTGACATTTAATATATGGGAATTGAGTAAACATGTATTGTCAAAAGCATCAAGAGACAAAAAGGCATTTGAGAACTTCAAAATTACTTTTGTCATTGGCATGAGGATGAGGGTTATTGAGCTCTAGATGTGTGGTTTTTTTCCTTACAGAGGACAAAAAGGGTCTTGCTGAATCCTTTCCTCTCCCTGGAAAACTTGACCCAAACATGTCAGGATGATTTTTTACTACTGTCATATCATGGAAATAGGAATCAATTAGAGTGAAAGATACTGATTTTTGTGCCTGTGGGCATGGAAAGAGAAAATTCCGAGTCACTTACATACTGAACTTCAACCTTTGTGAAACTAATACTCTGAATCCTTCAACTGGAAGGTAATTCTTTATAAATACTAGAAGGATTTAGAGTGTCTTACTGTAGAAAGGGAATGCTGATTTTTATTATTGTCACACAGAAGCAAAATTTGTTTAATGTATTTCTTAATTCCATATTAATAAATTGAAGATCATAACTATCACAGTTACCAATATCTTTTGCATCTGTACTGATTGCCAAAGATCTCTCTGCAATCATCTGCTAGAGACCTGCCTTGGTATTTGTAGTGCTGGTATGAAACTGGTAGGGGAATTTTGCCTGTCAAGCATTATGAAGCCTAGGACCCCATTATGAGATGACTCATTCTTTTTTTCTCTTTTTCTTTTTAAGCCATGACAGCTGTTTTGCTGTACCTAACTGCATATTATATATTGCTGCAAAGCCCAGGGCCTCATTCAAGACCCTTGCACTTTAGCTGGAAACAGCAGTCATTTTGTTCCAACCATTAATTTGCTTTGTGTATGGAATTATAATGCACGTTTCTTGTCTCTCTGTGTTGGTCTTAGCATGTACATGAACAAGAAATTCAAGAGATTAAGATGTTGAGTCTTACAAAATTATTTTATACAAGATACAGCTTTGTGACTTACATTTTAGGCAGTTAAAACATCCACATGGAATTGCAGTCACAAACACAGAATGGATTTGCTAGGCAAAAAAATGTCACTTCATTTGTAGCACTTAAACTTGTTAGACTGTAAGTTGTATTATATTCTTGCAGTAAGTACAAATTATGTCCATTAGCAGACAGACTAAAGCTTGATCGTATTGAGTTCCTGTGGAGCTGTTAATCCAAGACAAGAGAAGGCGAAGCTGCCCTAGTTTTCAGCTCAGAGCACTGACTTACATACACAATAGTATTGCCATGTCTTGAATTTCTCTCACTCCTCCCTGTAGCAGCAATGCAGGTTTTTGTTCTCTGAAACAGATTAGCTTGTGATAGATGCTTGGATAATCATTCAATTTAGTGTAGAAATTGCCCAGTACCTTTGAAAGAATCTTTGTTGATTGGAGATGAGGATAGGATGAAATGTCTACATAATTAGCATTAATGGTACAATTATGAAATTGTGTCACAGTAGGTTGGGTTCATTGTAGTAACTTCAATATGAATAGGTTAGGTGGCTGGCAAAGTAATCTAAACTTGATTTATTAACATGACCCTTTAGTTATGCCTTGTGCATTCAGTTGTAAGTCATTCAGAAGCCTTTGAAAATTGAAGGAAAACCACATCTGATCTTTTTTTAACCTTTTGTTCTAAAAGAGCTTAACATTTCACTGAAACATTGCAGGCGTTTTCTAAAAGGAACATGGTCCAAAGATATTTCTTGCAGAAATGTAGTTCTGTTTGCTTAAATACCGTTCTTTTCTTTAAATGTGACCTAACGTTGAAGTTTTTGGAAACAAGGATATATATCAGTTTATATATGTAAATATATAAATATATCTTATCAGAATATAAATGTTTAAGAGGGGCACCTTATAAGCTTTGCTGAAAGCAATAAATAAAGGTAAGGAATAAAATTCCTTCTTAGCTTTGTGGCAGATGGTGAGAAATGCAGGGATCTGAATTTGTTACGTGCATCTCCTTTAAGAATGACAGCTAAAAACCTACTTGATGTAAGCTTCCCAGAGTTTTGTACTTGAATCTTGTGCTGAGAATATAGCCAGTCAACTCAAGTTGCACTTTTTGCCTATTTTGCCTTTTCTGGCTCTTCATTTTGCAGTGTGATATCATACAACATCATTTTGCTATTGCTTTCATTATCCAAAGTATGTGGTAATAATATTCATGTCTATTCATACATGGCTTTTCAAAGGTGTCTGGCATCTGGGTTTCACATAGTTCTTGCAAAGAAGAACTATGTGCATGCATTCAAGTAGTAATTAATCTTTTTAAAGTATTTTGCCATGAAGTTGTTTCATGTTAATTTCCATCCATTGAGAAGATGTGGTTGTGCTACACTAGGCCTGCCTAAATGTATTAAACATGTTTCCTTTTCAGCACTACATTTTTTAGATGTTAGGCCAAGAGTTATTTTGCATAATAACATGATTATAATATGCTATTTCTAAAAAAATGTAAAGAAGTAAATGTGATTAAAGTACAGAAATATGTTAATTATGATGATGTGTGTTTGAGTTTGGAAGTCATAAGTAATTCTGCCAAATCAAGTTATATGACCCTAATATTTGAGAGTTACCTACCAGATAATATTCATCTTGGGTTTTGTATTTGCAGGTGGAGCATGATGCACTTCACAGAGATGATATGAAAGCAGTCTTTAGTATCCACAAAGCACTTAAGCAATAATAGTGACTGCAGTAGAAAACTCCTGAGGAAATCTGATTGTATGTCTAAAAGTGTTTGCATAAATATTAGGTTAAAAGTATTCAAATTCAGTGTTAACTATTAAAAGATCACTAATTTTTCAAATACATTTGCACCGTGAGTCGGTTCTCTGTGTGTGTGCAGTGCTTTTTAAGTGACATTAGTTGGAGAGAATTTGCTGCCCTGTGCAGGTCGTGACATGAACCAGGTGCTTCAGATACCATCTGCCATGGCCTGGGAGACCCAGATGGTTTCTGTGACCTGTGTAAGGAAAAGAGGAACACAGGAATTTCATGTTTTCGTGGTCACACATGATCAGGCAATCACTCAGGTAATTTCTATCAATATGCGCCTATATTCAGAGCAGTTAGAGTATGTTAATAACTAAGTAATTAAGGCTTGTGTCCACTTTGAAAAGAGCTAGCAAATCCAAAATATTGAACATTCCTGAGTACTGTTCTTCATGTTCCACTTAAGAGATGTTGTGGAAAAGTACATCATGATATCAGGAAGGGCAGTATCATGAGTTTGAATGAAAGTTGCATAGGTCTAGGACGTTCTGACCTGTTCTGAATTGGTTGACTTTGCAGTCTTAATTTGCTTTATTTGCTTTTTTCTGTACGTATTATTGCAGGTTGGAAAAAACCCCACTCTGTATAGTAACTTTTTCATTAATCTTCAAGGTAATTTCTGAGTTTAAGAGTGATAATGTTGCTTGGTGTTCTTGTCTGATATGACTGGAAGCTTTAACTACACTCAAGGATTTATTTTGATAAAAATGAGATTTCTAGTTTTTAGTTACATTGTACGGATTTGTGTTTTTAGTAGAACAGCAATTTTAAAACAGTGGAGACATAGGAATGGGCTGTCATAAGATGTTGTTGTAGCAACATAGGTTTCTCTGCCAAAATCTTTCTCCTCTTTTGCCATGTGAGCAAATTTAGTATATATGTGTCTGTTGGTATAGTGCTGCTGATCCCTGCATGTTCAGTGGGTTTTACTATGCCAAAGGATCTGCACATGCAAATCTGATTCAGCTGTGCTGCATTTGCACTATCCAGTACTGCTTTTAGAAAGTGCTTTCAAGTGAAATCGTGGTCGTTTTTGCCCCTAAGAAATCAGGAAGCTGAAAGCTAGCACTTACTGATGTGAGACCAAAGGGAAAAGAGGATGGCTGTAAACTGCCTATGAGCCAGATAAACTTGCTTGGCCAAGCAACATGTAGTCTTGAGGATGCAGCTCGGGCATCCCTACTTCGAGTTGCCTAACTTCTGCTCTTGGAGGGAAATACTGATAATGACTGTCAAGATTTATCTTCCTGACAACTGACCAAGAACAGAGATCTTTCAATTTTTTTTTTGTGGAAGGCATTATTTGTATTCAGTGCTTGATCACTGTCAGCATGAATTTGATTACCTTTGATGGCAAACTTTACTTTTCTTAGAAAGAAATACAGAATTATTAACGTTTTTAACGTCTGTGCTCAGTAAAGTTTAATTTAGTGGATAAGTGGTTTAAGATTAAAATTTTGTTTGATGAATGCATTTCATTCCCAGTAAATAGAATTAAATATACCCATGAAGTCTCTTAAATTTGAATATTTGGTTTTATGTGCCTGCGTATGTGTGTACAACTGTTTGTCATAGGACCTGCATGAAAACTAAAGTTGAATCAAGCCTGTAACTGTGAAGGCAAGGCATTTTGAAAGCTTCCTGTTCTTACTTTAGATTCACAGTTGTGCCTAGGAACCTACAGGGTTTTCAGCACAGCCTGCTCTTCAGGTACTTTCCACATCCTTATGCACAGCAAGTTTGAAGCAAAGTGTGTAATGATTTCTTCCTTGTAGTTTTAAGGAAACTACTACCAAGTTTGGTTGTGATCCTTCCACTAAAATTTCATTTTCTGAGGCCTTTGTTTATTTTTATTCTAATTTTTTCTTGTCTTCAGATGTTGCTGCTGTGTACTCAGCCTGTATGAACAGACCCTTGGTTTGTTGTTGCCCCGTTTGCTCCTTTCACTGTGGAGTTCGTGTAGCTGTGCTCCAGAATTGCCCCAGCACTAGCTGCTGTTACACTGGTCTGGAGCCTTTTTTGGAACCTTTATACAGATGTGAAGTAAGGAATAGGAAGCAGTTTCTCAAATTCCCAACTAATGTTTCGAGCAGCCTGAAGGGACCTCATGTAAAGAATTTTTTTTTCCCTCACATGTTTTCTGTTTTGGATTGGCTTTTTAAGTCAGCTGAGTTACAGTGGGTATCTCCTACCAGTCTTTTTTATTTTTGTGGGGAAACAAGAAAAGTGATCCTGGAAGTATAATGATAAGTTGTTTCTAGGGTTTCTTTGGCAAGAAGAATCTTTGGCACATACAAATTTATTGAAAAAGAGGGTCTTCCTAATGTGTCTACTTGTACAAATAGATTACACTGGCTGACTGATATCTAATGCTTTTGTAAGGTATGGTAATACTCCTCATTCCTGCACTTTTCTGTGCTTCTACTCTAGAGAGAGTGTTGTGATTGATACTGCTTTCATGCCAGGAGCAAGTTATGAGTACCTGCTGGGTGTGTACAGAGAGGGAGGAGGTTCTTTTCTGCAAGAGCCAACATGGACCAAGAGGATCCCTGCTGCAAGGTGAAGAGGGGAGACAACTTGCTCAGTATTGCTGAAAGATGAGCAGAAATGTATACTCTGCACAAACACACATAGCAATAGTTGTCAGACATTTTGTAACACATATCATACATTCATGTTATTAATACCAAGTTAAATATCATAGCAGTAGTTACTCAGATGTGCTGGTGTGTTTGGATGGTGCATATTCCAGTTCCACGGTGCTGGGAGGATGGCTGGGGCAGGATAGCCTGCTTCTCCATCTCTGCATCCTTGCAGTCTAGTGTAATTAATGTGATGGCTCAGGAGGGAGGAGGAATGTGTAATTCATAGTTGTTTGGTGGAGACAGTCTGACTGTGTTTATACTGTTAAAAAGTGCAGCACTTGGGTGTGAGCTCAACTGCTGCACTGCTGATAGAGCCTGTGGCTTAATTATTAGCAACATTTTCTGGCATGGTTTTGGTTCATGCTACCTAATGCTCTCTTATGTCATACCTGAGGAGTGTTTGAGGAATAATGTACCAGGAGCCAGTTCTTTTATATAGTATGAACATCACAGCACCAGTTTTGGCTACCTCTATAGTGCTACAAGGACATTACTACTCTTTGCTAGCTCAAAACCAACTGTGTATACCTTTAATCAACAGACTGGGGTATGCAACACACACCTTTGCTCTGAAAACACTGCTTTGAGTTGTAGTTCAGCCCTTGTGTAATTTCAAATACTTGTGTCTGAGGGGAGCCTTCAGATTCTTATTTCTTAGGGATACCACATTGTCTTTCTGGTCATTTTTCCTGCTCTGCTTTTTCTGTGAGTCACCTGAGATCTAGTCAGGTTTTTTCAGCCTGATCTAACCAGCTCCTTCACAGCTTTTGTTCTGAGTGCCTAATTGCTTGTCCTAAGCTCTTTTTCTGACTCTTCAGTGGTGAACATTGCTTGAATATAGAAACAGAGAATAACAAATGAAAGAAAAGCTCTGTTAATTTGTTTAAATATGTGTTTCTGGTTTCCTTATTTCTGGGAGCTGTTTTCTTCTGGAAGATGCTTCACTTACCTGGGAGTTACTTGTGTTACCTGCAGGTATTTCTTTAATTATTTTCTCTCACCTTATGTCCTTAATAGATTTCTTCATATGTGTGAGGATCCTTACCTTTCTGTTAGAACTCTGATTGACTCCCTGGGTGTTCTTGCAGTGTTTCTCTATGGTCCCCTGGCTCTGTGTAAACAGGCAGATAAATCGTAATTCCTTTGCCTTCACAGGAGTAATATCTATCACTTGAACCCAGGCATTTTAGCACATTTATTAGTTCTAGTTTGAAGTCCTATTAATTACATATTAATTAAAGATAGTAGATGAGACTATAAAAAATAAAGTTAAGTTTCACAAAGTTGTGTTGCATTTCCATGAAAAACATCTCTAGATGTTTTCAAAGAGGTGACACAATTGAGAGGATCTGTCAACTCCCTCACGGGCAGATGGCCCTGTAGACATAGACAAATTAGAGAATTGGGCAATCACCAACTGTAGGAAATTTAACAAGGGCAGGTGCCAAATCCTGGGCCTGGAATGGGGCAGTCCTGGTTGTGTAGACTGGGGAGCAGGCGAGAGACCTGAGGATGGCAAATTGAATGTGAGCCAGCAGTGCCCTGGCAGCAAGGAGGGCCAGCCCTGTCCTGGGGGTATCAGGGACAGCATCACCAGCTGGGCAAGGGAGGGGATTGTCCCCTCTGCTCTGCACTGGGGCAGCCCCTCACCTTAAATCCTTTGTGCAGTTTTGGATGCCACAATGTGTAAAAGACATTTTAAAAAAAGCTATTAGAGAGCATCGAGAGGAGAGCCACAAGGATGATGGAGGGAATGGAGTGAGAGCCATAGGAGGAGCAGCTGAGGTCACTTGGTCTGTTCAGCCTGGAGGAGACTGAAGAGAGACCTCATTGTGGTCTTCAGCCCCACAAGGGGAGAAGGAGGAGCAGCTACTGATCTCTTCACTCTTGTGACAAGTGACAGGACCTGAGGAAATGTCATAAAGCTGAGTCAGGAGAGGTTTAGGTTGGATATCAGGAAAAAACTCTTCACCTAGAGGGTGGTTGGGCACTGGAGTAGGCTCCCCAGGGCAGTGATCACAGCAGCGAGCCTGACAGAGTTCAAGAAGCATTTGGACAGCACTCTCAGGCACATGGTGTGATCCTTGGGTATCCTGTTTAGGACCAGGCATTGGACTTGATTCTGATGGGTCCTTTCCAACTCAGCATATTCTTTGATTTTGTGATTCAGGAATGGAAGGTAAATGGTATCTCTTGACTCCTGAGGGAAAATTGCTTTTGGGAAATTTTGATGGGAGGAGAAGAAAGGTATTTCTTTTTGCTGTTTTTCTCATCTGCAATTCCTGGTTAGTATTAGGGTCAGACTGCCTTTCAGTTGTTGAGCATTTAAATGTTATCCCACTTTAAGAGCTGAATGAAACCTTGTCTGTATTGCAGAAGATACGTAACTGTCATTTCCAAACAAATCTCAGTACAGAGTTGTAGTCAATGTGAGGAGTAGCTCTAGTTAATCAAGATGTAATTTAAGGTGCCAGAGTTAACTTGATTTGCTGGATGGAGATAGAATCTACCTTGGTATGTAAAAAGCCAAGAAACCCCAGCAGTAGATCTCCTATGTAGTGAAGTTGTATTTGCTCACATCTTGAAGAATGTACAAGAAACTTTTTAGGAAGCCCGTATTTGAATTACAGATGAAAAGAAAATTATTTTGATGGCCTAATTTCAGTCAAAATTTAATCCTGCATGTTGCAGGAATATCATTATGTAGTAATAATTTGCACTAGTGTATAGTTGTATTTCAAAACAATGTGCATATTCTTCATGTCAGTATATATACCAGTGAGCCCTAACAGCCTGATTTGATCCAGGGGATTTGCTTTAATTGTTTCCAAAATTTTAAGTAGTGTTTCAGGGGATTCCAGTGAACCTTTTACATAGTCGAGCTGACTCGAGGGTCTGTACTTGTTTAAAAACAATGTTTGTTAGTGCATTTTAACTAGCAAATTTGTAACAGTAGGGTTAGTTTAACATCTGGAAAACTTTGTCAGACACTTGTAAACACAGACAATTCTGTTTATTTAAAGCTGATGACCAGCTTGTTTATGTAATCTCTCTGTTGACCAGATGAAATACCGAGATGAGCCAGGAGCAAAGAGGAGAGTTAGCCAAGTTCCTTGCATCCTAGTTTGACAGAGATTTAATTGGCAGTAAATGGTCTCATTAATTGAAATGATCTTAGGTGCCTTTTCTGTCCTTATGTATTCTCTTGTGCAGCAGGTGCATGTCTGTGTGTTAGTCTGTGCAGTGAATCAGATGAAGGAACTCATGTGGAATGAGAGAAATGTTTTCTTTTTCCTTGTTTTTTTCAGGTAGATCACACCCTGTCCTGCATTAATACCATCCACACAATCACTTTTGTAGACAAAACAAAAAGGGAACATGAACAGTTTTCTGGAGTCATGCTGATGTATGTCACTCTGCAGTAGTTTGCAGTGTTCACTCATAATTTGGTTTATTAGTGAAGTATATACTATTAAAAGGTAATGTAAGCTGCCTGAGATCATGTGCAAAAAGTAAAAGTAATTTTAAAGCTATGTTTGGAATGCTGCATTGAAGTGTGTGTTTGATTTCAGCCTTGGACAAAGAACTGATGTTGGTAGATGTCTTTGGCAGCAGTATTTTTTCACCAGTATGAAAAACCATTAGCATTGTTATGGATTACTTCTTTTCTTTACTGTTTTCTTTCAATAAAAAGAATTCCTCTTTTACAGGGAGACATTCAAATAAACTGATCCCTTTGTTGCTCATGACAAATCATTCACTTTTATAGTAATGATTAGATATTTTAAATGTGAGTTAAAACTCAAAGTTAAAAAATATTAAGGAATAAAAGCCAGATTTATAAATAAGTATTTATGTACAAGAATAATCATCTGCTTTTAGGTGAACTCTTTGGCAGAACAGTCATGTCCCTCCTTCTCTCCTTCCCTTTCTTCATTTTCTGCCAACCTTCAGTTCTCCAAAAGTAGACGAGACACAATCTTAAATTATAGGTGCTTGCCTCATTTTAAGATCTTCTGAATAGTTTGAAATCTTAGATTAATTTTTGATTTATAGACACCTAATATTATTTACAGTGTGACTACTTATATTCACATTGCCAGAGACTTTTGGACACACACAAAATAAATTCCATAAGATGAGAACAGAGGTAAATAATACATTTTCCTAGTGCTTTCATCATCACTTTAAAAAATGATTGGTTTGCATTTACATTAGAGATTTCAAAGTAATAAAAGTCATAATTTACCAAACCTGCAATATTAATTTGGTGTTCAGAGGGATTTTTTTATGCATCAGATGTGCATTTTTAACTTTTTGTTCATAGTTTTAACTACAGAAATACAAACCACTAATACTTACTGTAGAAGCATCTGTTAGAAAGGACATGTTAATTGACTCAGGGATTTTTGTTTGTTTGTTTTAACAGCTGTCATTTGTAGCAGATGAGAGTATTTGCTATGTACTTTGTCTCTAAGCATTTGTTTGCTTTCCCAGCTTTTTCTGAAGAACCAGCTTTTCTTAATACTACTGCCAAACTTTTAAAAGTGTCCTGTTGAATTAAATGTACAAATCTATGTAATTGCTTTACAGCTTATATTTCCATTTAATATACGAAAATGTTTTAGCAAATATGAGCATATACAGATCATTCATTGCATCCTTTTAGTGTCTAGAGTACAAAACATCTGATACCTTAAGATTTCTTTGTACAGAGGTATGTGCACTTCATTAGACTGCAATCTCAGGTGCAATTTCTCCCTTTCTCATGAATTCTGCCTTTCACTGCAAACAGAGGCTTATGTTCACCAGGAATCATTCTCCTGAAAAAAGAAGCTGTTAAAAAAATAAGAACTGAGGAAGACTGGAGCCCAAAGTTCCTATTTTATTGTATCTAGAGGCAGTCAGGCAAAATTTAGACCCAATGTAACTCTTCATCCAAGCCTAGAATGACAATTGAACCACTTGCCCATTGCTAATGGGGCAGCTGGGATGTTTCTGAGACCATCACCACCAGGAGCTGTGTCTGATGTTACTGATGTGGTGTTTCAGTTCTCAAATACAGGGAATATGTGTCTTAATGTATTTGATGAAACAGTTTGAATCTCTTCAGGTACCTCAGAGTCAAATCACCTCATCACTGCTTAAAGCTAAAAATCATTAAGGCTTGAAGGGATCTTGGGAAGTCTCCAGTGCAAGCCTTGCAGACAAAGCAGGATACCTGTAGCAAATTGCTCAGGACTGTAGCCAGTTGGATTTATTTTTATTATCACCGTGGACAGAGATATGTCTCCATTATCTTTACCCCATCAGGAATTTGTACACATTGGCAAGATACCTCCTGAGCACCCTGTTCTCCTGGCTGAACATTTCCAGCACTTTCAGCTTCTCCTCATGTGTCAGATGCTCCAGACCTTTAATATGTCCAGCTTTGCTGGGGTCTCTCCAGTATATTGTTCTCATACTGAGAACGCCAGGAGTGAACCCAGCATGCCAACTGTGTTCTCACCAGGGCTGAGCAGAGGGGAATTAGAGAATATGCTTAGTTGGAAGGGACCCACGAGTCCCACTCCTGTCCCTGAACAGGTCACCCCAAGAGTTATACCATGTGCCTGAGAGTATTGTCCAAATGCTTCTTGAAGTCTTGCCAGGTTTGGTGCTGTGACCATTTCCCTGCAGAGCCTGTTCAAGTGCCTGACCATCCTGAGATGTGAAGGACTTTTTCCTAATATCCAAATTAAGTCTCTGCTGACACAACTTCAGGCTGTTCTCTCAGGTTCTGTCACTGGTCATGACAGAGAAGACATCAGTGCCTGACGATCCTTGTCCCTTCATGAGGAAGTTGTAACTGCAGGTCGCCCCTCAGTCTTGTCCAGGCTCAACAAGCCAAGTGACCTGAGCAACTCCTTGTGTGACTTCTCCTCTAGTCCCTTCACTCACAGTCTTTGTAGCTCTCCTCAGGATGCTGTCCCTTCAACCTGCTGGCACTGCATCCTGAGGTGCCATGGGCCTTCTTTGCTGCAAGGGCAGAGTGATGGCTTATGTTCAACTTGGTTTCCACCAGGACATCCAGGTTCTTTCCTGCACAGCAGCTTTCCAGTAATCCCATCTACTCGTGCTTGGGATTATTTGTCCCCAGACTCAGGTGCAGGACTTTGCATTTTCCTTTTTTTTTTTGGACTTCATGGGGTCTCTGTAAGCCTGTTTTCCAGCCCTTGCCCTTCTAGATGGCAACGCAGCCACCTGATGTATTGTTGACCTCTCATCCAAGTTGGTTGTAGTGTAAACTTGCTGAGGCTGTACTTTGTCTCATTATTCAGATCATTAATGGAGTATTTAAACAGTACTGGCCCCTCTATCAATCCCTGCAAAATGGCTGGTGTCCAGCTAGACTTTATGCTCCTGTTCATAACCCTTTGGACCCAGTAGTCACTGCATCTCATGGTCTACTTATCTGGCCTCTATTTCTATATACATATGTTGTGTGGAAAGGTATTGAAAGCTTTGCTAACATCCAGATAAACATCATCTGCTTTGCCTTCATTCACCAGGTCCTCTCATCATAGAAGGCTGTCAGGCCAGGCATGGTTTCCCCTTCATATATCTATGGGGATTTCACCTTCTTGTCCATGAGGATTTGTTCCATTTCCTTACTCAGGGACTGAGCTAAGGACTGTCCTGCAGTTCCCTGCATGACCCTTCTCGAAGAGAGGAATGACATCATTTTAGTCCTCAGAAACTTCCCCCTGCTTCCATGACCTTTCGAAGATAACCTTTCCTTAAGTAAACTTTAAAAATAGCATTGGTACCATTTAAAATTATGTTCCTCTGCCCTTTTAGAGGTAAAATTAGGTTTCTGTTTCACAGCTGTGAATCACTAATTTTCAGATGCTGTCATCAATGACAAAAATAGTTATCAGTGTTAAACCAGCCATTTTGCCAATTTGTGGGTTTCTTTAAATAGTTCCCATGAATTTGTTGAATTTTGTTCTTCTGCGTATCTTAGTGATAAAGTGTAACACATATGGCAGAAATTGAAAATGCTCCATAGAATAAAATGTACTTTCAGATCAAGGGGTTTTTGTCTCTATAATACAGGGTTTTGTTCAATTTTTTTTTTCTATAGTAAAATAATATTCTTTGTGTCCTAATTTTAGCTTATTTACTTACAAAGTCGCTAGTATGCTGATTAGTGAAGGCAATGTAATGTTTTGTAAAATTTTTAGCGTGAATGGAATTTCTTTTATCTTGTTTTGAGAGCTCATTTACTTCTTTGCCTGCAGTAAATGTTTTAAGTAGACAGAATTTTATACTTTGCCTTTTTTTTTTTTTCTTGTAAAGGCAATTATCCATTAACTCCTTAAATATTCTTTCCTGACTTTCTACATGTTATTTGCTGGGGGGTGTTTTGCCTATGACTAAGAAAATAATTGGTTCATGGTCTTACAACATCCTAAAAAATATTTATGGACTTACTCTGTCAAATCTGAGCCATTGTTTACCAGTTGAAACATGTCTTAATTTTTGTGCTTGACAGCTTCAGTTTTTGTCCCTATCCAGAAGGACAGCAGTGGTGCTGAGAAATTGAAACAGTTTTGTTCTGTTGCTCTTGGATGAGTAGATGAACAGCTATCAAAGTGCACATGTGTTTCCATACTAGTTAGTGGCAGTGGAGGTGTACTGGTGGCAGGGTGTGAGCTGTTTCACATGTTGTGCATGCAGGGGAATGGAATAAATGCATCCAGTTTTATGACGTGATCAGAGGCAGACACTTAAGGCTTCTGAGGTGGTGTTCAGAAGTAGTAACATGGTGACAATAGTCCTGGTATTGTCCATACCTGACAACAAAAAAATGCAGAACTGAGTTGTACGGTGGCATGGGACTGCACTCACTGCAGACATAGTTTACTGTGGAGTGATAAGGTGTTTTGGCAGTTCAGATACAAGAAAAATATTAATTAGTTTTTGCTTTTTGTTTCTTTCAGGATTCCTCCAGGATGGTTTCAAGCAGATATAAAAGGTATGAGATCTTTGTACACAACAGGTTTTTTTACATTTCTGCCAAAAATAATGCTGATTAAATTCTGTTTGTAGTAGAAGCCATCATACTGCTACTGTAGATACATAGCCTGATATTAGGCAAAGGAGCTGAAAGATGCATCAAACTTATCCAAAGCCCTCTATTTTGTTACTATTTTGAAATAAATTCAGCTAATGTTTTACTGGATCTTACTGGGGCAGCATAGTTTCCCAATCAAATGTCAAACTCGACTACACATTGCCTAGCGGCCAATATTTTCACAGTTGAATTTATGAGCCGTATTCCAACGTTTAATAAAGGATGATAATTTTCTTGCTCTCCACAGTGAAAGATGGTTTTGTCATACTACTGTCTCAGTTGTAGCAGGTGTTTCTCATATATAGCATGTCCTGTTTGTTATTTGTTTGTCTTTGAATCAAGTATTACCCCAGTCAGTACTCCAGCTTTTCAATCAGAGAAATACTTCAGAAGCTCTTGATGCATCTGACCAGTGTGTGAAATTGTTGTCCATGTGGAATTAATACTGACACAACTATTAGGAAATGTTATGGTAACATGGGGTCTAAAATACATCAATTGAAGCAACACAATTGTGTACGAATGTTTTTATTTGGTACATGAAACCATTCTCTTTTAGGTATCCTTTACTTGGGTAAAATATGTAGGTGGTTAATTCGTCTGTGTATGTATATATGGCTGTAGAAGAAAGTGCAAAGAGCATCTGCAATTATTTAGTCTGTATAAAATACTGCTCTATTTTCTAACTCTCCAAATTTTTCACCTGTAGAATCATGGAATAGTTGGGTTGGAGGGGACCTTGAAGTTCACCTAGTCCAGTCCCCGGGCTGTGGGCAGGGACACTTAACAGTGAACTACATTGCTTAGAGCCCCATCCAACCTGGCCTTGAACACTTAGAGGGAGGGAACACCCATAGCTTCTGTGGACAACCTTGTTCCAGAGTCTCACATTCCACACTATAAAAAATAATAACCTATCCTGTTATGCTTTAGCTTTCCTAGTGTGGTGTCTTTTATAATTATATTTCCTGGTTCTTGCAAACCTAGCTGAGTGATGTTTTTTATTACTGTAGGTTTTTTTTTTAAATCACTTTTTCATTGCAGAATGGGTGGGCTTATTGTCACAAGCTTAATAACTATGTAATTTCATGATTCATTTCTTATTAATCAAGCACATTTTAGTTCAGTCTTTACTTCCTCTTCAGTCCTAGTGCAGAATTTTATTGCTGTTTATATCTGCCAAATACTTAGTGGTGTGTGTCATACTTCTGTGGCTTTTCATAAACCTTATCTCTGCTTGCATGGTGTATATACTCACTCACTTGCAAAAAGTAGTGCGTGGGGTGGTAATAAATAGAAGTTTGCACAATCACGTTTGTAACTTATTTGAAAATAATCTAATTCTTCTGATTAGCCTTGCAAAAGTAGGAAACACCAAAGCTAGAAAATGCTAATAAAGACTTGGTTGTGCAGTCTTTCCTCAGTCAGCTTTAGTTATATGTGGGATGTAGAGTCTCTGTCAACTTCTCCTATCAGGACTAGCATCACATTTAGGAGGAGTCTGACTTGCTCGAGCTGCTGTTCAGTATTTTGTGGATGTTGCCATCTGTCTTATTCATTGCATAGTCTTGAAACTTCATGTTGAAAGTGAAGGATTATTTACCTCTGTCAGCACGGTGCCCAGTGCTCACAAATACTCAGTGGGTTTTATTCTCCTTGAGATATACAATGCCCACTGTGATTGGAGTTAATAGCATCTGTTAGTTTTCTTCTGTATTTGAAAATTTCTATCTCTCTGAACTAATTTTTCCTGTGAGGGTACTTTAGGTATGACTCCAGTGGTTTTGCTTTCTGATTTGAATGTTAAAGGAGTCAGAACCAGAATTGTTCTGGGCTTGTTTGCTTCTTCCAACATCTGCAGTGGGTGAAGGTGCTACAGAAAGCAGCCTCCTCTATAGTAATTCTTACTCAGATCACACAGATCTCACTGAAGTCCCAAATACAGTAGGAGTTCCTTGGAAAGTCAGTTGGTTACAGCATGGTGCTAATAACACCAGGGCTGTGGATTCAATCTCTGCATGCGCCATTCACTTAAGAGTTGGACTCTGTAATCCTTCCATGTGGATTCTTCCATGTGTCCCTTCCAAGTCAGAATATTCTGTGAATCTGTGACATGGAAAATGCCATTCTGTGATTGCACTTAGAATTGGAATGTTAGTGCCTAAAGGCCGAATTGAGATCAAAAGTTGCTTCAAGGCTCAGATATGTTTAGCTTAATGTGCTTTGAACAGTTTGGGGTCTACTCCCTTAGGTTTTCAAAGCAAATGGAGAGTGAAGCATGTTCTCACATAGAGACAAGCACATTGTCCTGTTTGAAACTTACTTGCAACAGTTAAGTGGCCAGTACTTTGTGGGAGAGAGATGCTTGGTAGACTTTATAGACGTATGATAGCAAAATGAAAAGTATATTTTCTGAAATGTTGGATTCTGTAATAGATTCTTTTTCCCATTGAAAGATTGAATTATTTGCCAGAAATATTCAGGTTGCTTTCTTCCATCTTTACTACTTCTGCTTTTTCTCTTTTGCCTTCTTCCTCTTCTCCAGTTATTCCTTATCAAACATGACATCTTATTCATCTCAGCATTTTTCTTCACTTCACTGGTTTCCATTGCCTAGCCCAGTTAGGCACCCTTTTCTCTATCTTCCCCATTTCTCTTACATCCTTATATTTAATCATTGAGGTCCTAGTCTTCTCTTTATTATTTGTCTGAATTTTTTTCTTCCTCTTTTGTCTCCATTATCTGTCCTTTCTGACTTCTAGTCCTGGATTACTGATACTATTCTGAAATTCCAGTACATTTCCTTTCCCTTTCCGTTTAACTGTTTTCATATTTCATCTTACGATCTTAGAGATTATTTTACAACTTCAGCAGTTCTGTGATTCTGTGTCTACACTGAGATACCCATCCTCCTGTACCGGACAAGAGAAGAGATTTAAAAGCAGAGAAGATCAGTTATGTATGTTCTTACAGAATCGTTGTTCTCTCAGTGTGTTCCAGGACTCAAGGAATTGCACAGATTTTACACTTTGAGTTGCACTTTCCCTTATATGGATGCAACAGTCTGTGACTAAACATTTATATGACATTGCTGGGAAACCTGTTCCACTGAGTGTCCATTGACTGGAAAACATGTTTACAAATGAACTCTGATGGCTGCTGTGTGTTGCTGTGTGCTTAGTGACTTGGACAAACTGAGCCTGTCTCTTTGTGCTGTAAAGTAAATAAAAGTTTGTGATGAGGATCTTAATCTATAATTGTAGTCTGTCTTCTAAAGTTACTTCAGAATTTTTCAAAAGTTTGTGGAGGGGTTACTTTGTAGTTGCATGATTAAGTGCATAAAATATTTTCTAGAGAAACCATTAACGATGGTTTTTGTTGTGGTCTGGAGTGGAGATCTATTAAAAGCACAACCAGAATCCGCAAGGTCATGCTGACCTGAGGGCCACAGGACGTGCAGGAGAGTGTTTGGGAGCTGTGGTCAGTCATATGTCCAGACTATGAGCTTCATGTGTTTTAAATGTGTAGATGTACTTAAGCTACGATAGCCCATAGCAACTTCCCATTGTTCCATTTTCCTCTTTTTTAACGTAATATGACTCATCTTGGCTATTTCAAACTACTGTTATGAAACTGCGTCTGCCATTTTTTGCACTGCTTTGTGAATAGTTATTTTAAGTACCAAACACATTGCCATCAGTAAGAATAGTTTTCTAATTTAGATCTGATAGTATCAGCATAGTTGATGTTACCGATGATTCCTCAAACATGAGAAGGACAACATGCATTTTCTTTATTGAAATATTTGAGTCTGATCTACATGTCAACATGAATTATGTTTCTTTTGTGAACTAAAAGGCTTCTTTGCAAATAGCAGTAAAGCAAGATATTTATGCAGACATAGGAATATTTTATAAACACAGAAAGTTTGTTCTATCAGCTTACTTTAAAGACACTGTACTAGTTTTTGAACCAATTTAGTTTCTTTTAAAAAAAAAAAAAAGTAGAGCAAAACCGTGCAGATTGGGATTTAAAGATTTCTGCATGGCTCCTGAATCAGACAGATCTACTGGATCAGTTTACAAAAAGAGCTAGATTAAAATCTCTTCATGGTTTAGAAGGGTATTCCCCATGTAAGTTTGTTTACTAATGGAAATAAATACAATATGGTATGGTTTTATGGCTTCCAGTCAAAATGTCAGAAAGGCTTTTTGCCCCCTCATTTAGGATGGTACAACACATTAACATAGAACCCTAGAGGCAGAGACTATTTAGCAGTAATTGTAAAAGAATCCATCATACTTGACTTTATCATTCATGTAACAGTTGAAAAATGAATGGGGAAGTAGAGACCATAAAAAAGAAGGTGCTTCAGAGCACTCATTGGAGGGGTTTTGAAGGAAATGTTTGAACACTGTTGAAATTGCCTTGCTCAGTGTTTTTAGATAATTATAAAACTTAAACTGTAACAGTTTGCTTTCCATCATGCTAACCTAGATCTCACTAATGAAAAAAAAAACCCGCAGCTGCCAAATACTGTTTCATAATGCTGTGCCCAGGCTTGCCTGCTTGCCTGTGTTTAGGAGTTTTGCAGTGAGGGCTGCCTTTGGAAGCACTGTCTCATCTAGCTTGTTACATTAGGATCACTGCTTTGCAGATATGAGCATTTTATTTTAGACAGGGTCACTTAAGAGATTTTTCTTGACTTTTGTAGCCCTTCTTGAGATGCTGCTGATGTTAGGAGAAGGCATAAATGCGTAGGGTTTATTTCTGCAAAAGGTTTAGATAGTCTAAGTTGAGCTGGCTGGAGTTCCCCACTGCCCCCTGTGCCAGTGCTTGTGCAGCTGGGCAAGGTGCTGCTTCAGGGAGCCACTGTGGCTGGAAGTTGATGGCTTCCTTCTGCTTGGCTGCTCGATTTCTGCATCATAGTTTGAGTAGTTCCCATTCACCTGAAAGCCAGAGGCAGGAAAGGTAGAGAAGCCTAGGGAAGAACAGCTGTAGAGAAGATACAACTGCCTTTCCTTAGCTCAACTCTGAAAGCCACAAATTTGGCTTAAGCCTGAAGTAGCAGAAAGCCAAGGGGCCCTATTTAGAAATAATTGTGCTTTGCTTCCTCCAGAGAAGCTGTTAGCAACTGACTGAATTCCAGTGACATAAATAAACAGGGGTTTCCAAATCAGGTATAGTTATAAGATTCTGGCATCAAAATAAATCTGCCGTAGTTGAAATACAGTTTTGACAGGATGATTTTCACTGGGTGAAATTGAAATTTGGACCATGCTTTAGAAAGATTGTGAGAATCAAAGAAGCATTGGAAGTAGCAAGAGATAATTCACCTTGCTATAATAATGTTTTTAAACCTCTCTCTGTATGCATAAATGATTTTATTGTAAAGAAAATAACTAGGAACATCATTCCAAACCAAAACTTCTGTTTCTCTGTAAGAGTAGTCGAGCTGATTTTGCTATCTTGTTTTAAGTATAGCCAGAAAAATCCCTTGTAAAATATATTTATATTTGTATATTTTTATGTGAACATAAGCTACAGGTATATTTTCATAGACAGTATCTTTATTGGGTGTGGTTCATAGATATTTCCTCTTAGTAAAGAGACACCAAGTTCAGTGATACTGTTTTTCTAGTTGTCATTGTGGAAAGGGTCCTGGGTGCATCAGGCACAGCATTGCCAGCCAGGCAAGGGAGGGGATTGTCCCACTCTGCCCTGAGCTGAGGCAGCCTTACCTTGAGTGCTTGGGGCAGTTTTGGGGGCCACAGTATAAAACAGACATTAAGCTCTTAGAGAACATCCAGAAGAGAGCAACAAGGATGGTGAAGGGACTGGAGCAGAAGCCCTGTAAGGAATAGCTGAGATCTCTTGGTCTGTTCAGCCTGGAGAAAGGGAGACTGAGGGGAAACCTCACTGCTGTTACAACTTCCTGGTGAGGGAAAGAGGAGGGTCAGGTATGGATATCTTGACACTTGTGATCCATGACAGGACTCAAGGGAAGGGCATAAAGCTGAGTCAGGAAAGGTTTAGGTCAGATATCAAGAAGAAGTTTTCCAGCCAGAGGATAGTTGGGCCCTGGGATAGGTTTCCCAGGGCAGTGGTCACAGCACTAAACCTGTCTTGAGTTCAAGAAGTGTTTGAACAATGCTCTTAGGCACATGTGGCTCCTGGACTGTCCAGGACCGACAGTTGAACTCAATGATGGGTCCCTTCCAACTTAGCATATTCTGATTCTGTGATTCTTTCTCATTTAACACTCATGAAGTGACATTGCATCTGGAGACTTAAGTTTCATTCTTCGTGAAAGATGTTTCTGTTGTGTCACAGATAGTACATCTTTTTGCCATTGCTGTATACCAGCCATTTGTTATAACAACCAAAATAATGAACTTTTTATCTGTCACATTCCTTGTGTTAGGTTAGGTTATGAACTGAAGCCTTCTTAAATGTTTTTGTTTTGTTTTGTTTTTTTTAATCCAAATTCATAGAAGCCTCCATGATATGTCCTTTGTACTTTCCTACAATGAAAAGGAAGTAGTTCAGTGGGGTCTGCTGCCCAGTGGAATAGGTGAGGAAATTCCTGAGTATGAGTTTCAGGAAAAAAACCCCTGAAAATTAAAGCATTTTCTTTATTAATGAAACCCTTCCTGTCCAGGTATTCTTTCTTCTAATCTTTGTGTAGGAGCTTCTGCCAGTATCACTCACTGGAAGTGAGTTGAAATACTCAGTATGCTGGCAAAAGTATTTATTTTTAAATAATGAACACTTTTTTTTGTGTGTGATATCTCCTCGAGACATTAACAGCATGAAACTACATGTCTTTTAGGAAGCTCAACAATCTAGAATTTATAGAGTTAAGTTAAAGTATTTCTCTTATGTTGTGTTGCAACATGCATATCCGGTCCTAGAAATGCTTTTTAAAAAATCTTCTGGATGAAGAATAAACAGTGCTAAATATGGTAATAACATTAAGCTACAAAATTCCTTACAATTGTGTCAGTGTGTCTTGGAAACTTCACACATACTGGAGCAAAAGAATATTTATATCCACGAAAAGACATCCCTTTGCCAGATACTCCTGCTTTTGATTTGCGCTGTATCCATCTAAATCGGCATGTTTGTCAGCAGGGGTTTTCTAGAGTTATGAAATGCAAAATTGTTAAATGAACACATTAATCATACACTTTACTGTGTTTTAAAGGAAATGTTTGTAGGGATGCTCATAGTGCTTTCCATTCTTTTCCTAAGTGGTCTAGAACACTAGTGTATACATTCTTCAGCTGCATGATTTTGCAGAATCACAGGCTGGTTGATGTTGGAAGGGCCCTCTGGGGGGAATCTTGTCCAGTCCCCTGCTCAAGCAGGGCCACCTAGACCTGATTATTGAGGACCATCTCAAGGTGGCTTTTTAGTATCTCCATTTTTTGTTTTTGTCTTGGCAGTCTGTCTGTGTATTTTAAGTCTAAGAATTGTAATTTTGGTGAATTGAAGAGGGAAAAGTCTCTTTGCCTGCTCCCCGGGTGCTCTGTTCTGTTGTTCTTAGTTATTCATTAGAATCTTCATTGAAGGTAAGTAACATTACTGTTAGGATGAAAATGGCTATGGGAAGGATACTGCTAGTTTTGTGACTGAAAATTCTTGACCTGTCATACCCATTTTTAAATTAGTACTGGTTTTGTACATACTGGTAGTAATGAAGAACCCACATGCTTTTTTGAAAACTAACTTGTGTGGACTTGCAGTACTTATCTGTTGATTCCATGACAGTGATTTTTTAATAAATAGATACATAAGCTAAACCAAAAAAACCCATAGGACTGCTTAAGGAGTGAGTGTCAACCAACAGAGCTCTAACAAACTCCTCTGTATCAAAGTTCTGAAGTAAAATATCTGGAGATGGCATAAAATTAGTTTGTTGGGTCACATCCCTTTCTCACTTCAGTCTACTTTCCATTCCCTTACAGGCCAAATCAATAGTTCCTGAAAAGTTAGTCAATATTCTTCTTATGTTCTGGACATATACTTGTTTTTTCATCCCCTATGTTTTCATCTAGTTAAAAAAGATGCTTGGTTTAAACTCTGTAGTGGCACTTCAGTTCTTGAAATAAAGTTATTTAGCTTGGTTTTTAACTCGCATAGTTGATGAAACTTGAAAAATAGGATAAGTATGTGTTTATAGTGTATTACCCATATGATGAAAGCTGCATTATCCAAGTATTTGAATCTCTGAGGTAGTGAATTTAGGGAGTTCTCAGCCACACAAGAGCTGTGAAATACATTCTCTGCAGTTTATTAGACTGACCTATTGACTGCTCTCGTTTCCATTTTGTTAAATGTGTAAGTAGGTGTCTGCTTTGCTCTGCCTTTCACAGTACAGCTAATGTACCAGAAGACGATGCTCCAAATAGATACTCCCGAACAGAGAGGACAACTTTCAGCAGATACAGCAGAGATGCAAATTCTTCTGGCAGTTCTCTACCGAGTAACGCTTTGGAAAAGAGGATTGAGGAACTTGAAAGGGTAAGTACCAAGTAACCTTTCCATGGCGTACATCTGAAATAAAATTCTTTTGAAACTCTCTGGGGAAATTTGCAGGTAAAATACACAGAAATGATGCAAAATGCTTGATGTACAGATAGTTATGTCTACAAAAATGTGTAAAGAGGCAGACTGACTGAGAAGAATGTGAACTTTCAAATCACAGATATTTAGTTTTCATTTGGTATATAAGTGAGAAATAGTTTAGATAAAGATAATACATTCAGAGAGTCGTCAGTGCTCTGTGTGCTTCTCTTATGTACCTTGTGACACACCAACACAGAGTAAATATCTTGGAGGAAGAAGGAGCTCACTGGTTCCAGTTCACAAGGCTACAAGCCAGTTTCTGATCTACTTGGTTTAGATTTTTTTAGTATACTGAAATACTGTAAAATTTAATTGCTATCCAGTTGTTTGTTAGAGCTGTAAACATTTAAAATACATATTTAAAATTATTTTCATTGTTTCACACTGATTTAATAAAAACAGTATTGGGAAAATGTAATAATGTTAAAGCTGAGCTTTTCACCTAAGCCAATATTTTGCTATGTCACCTGTGTAATCTATTACTGGCTTCTCTGTCTTCCTCTGAAGTGGATTTTTTGTGGGTAACTTAACAAATATTCTTGAATTGTATGGGTGAAAGTTACTAATTAAACACAATTTGAATAGGTCTTTTTTTGGAAAGGGGGAAAATATCATGTATTTTGTAGAAATTACTGTTTTTGATACAAGTCTTGAGGAACCTTTATTTGAGTAGAGTACACCATAATCCTACCTTCTAAATTAGCATCTTTCTGAAATACTTTAATTGCCAGTAACAAAAAACAGAAGAAGATTTAAGTACCTTCTTTCCTAGTGAACAATTCAATTCTTTCTCACATTCAGCCCCACAGATTTAAAAGTGAGTCTTCATTTCTTGTTAATGGTGTTGTAAAAAAACCAACAACACAAAATCCAACCAACAATTTGGGAGCTGATACTTTACATTTACTTCTGTTTTGAGCCCCTGTCCAATTCTGTATTCATGCTTAAGTTAAATATAAATTATCACTTATTAAAAGTTAAAAACATTGTCACTTGAATCAGATAACAAACAGATTTGCTGTTGGTAAAATATTCTTAGATGTGATTCTTTAGTTCCTTGAAAGGTAAAAGGACTTGAAGATGTGGGTTTGACTTGCTGTAGGAAAGGAATTATAAATAAGTGTGTGTGTGTGTGTGTGTGTGTGTGTTTTTCTTTCTTTGTTTTAGATGGTATTGACTTAAAACTGTCTCTTAAAACAAGATTTTACATTTCCAACTTCATTCTGTATTCTGGTTATAGGAACTTGCAAAAGAAAGACAGGAAAATGCAAGATTAATGAAGATGGCACAGGACAAAGAGGAACTAATTGGAAAGCTGAAAGAAGAAATTGATTTATTAAACAGAGTAAGTAAATACTTTCTTACATGGCTCCATAAAGAGGAAATAAAAGTGTCTGCATGCTCTGTTGTATTCTTCAGGGACCGCAAGTGGGCAAGGTCAGAAAAGAATTAATCGAGGGGGTTTTTTTGTATTTGTGTAGCTTTTCAAGAGGTATGTCAGTAAATTACATTTTCTTTTTAAGGTGACTTGTACTTGTCATGATTAACTTCCCTAAGTCTGGTGTACCTCAATTCCTTGTTGTTCTAAGTGTTCATAGAGCAAGATTATAAAAGCAAAAGCTCTTTATATTTTGACAGATACTGTTATACTCTTTATTGTTGATCCCAAGTAAAGGCAGAATAAGACAGAGGGCAAGAGACATGATATAATATCACCAGGCAAGGTGTGAAGGCAGGAGAAGCGGGGTGGAAGAGTGAGACATGCTTGGAAAAGGGAGAGGAGAAGCAATTTTAAAGTTGATAGAAAAAAGTTGTGCCAGTTTTAAGGGCAAACAGAAATTCTTATATAGACTGGATTATTTGCCTTATCCTGCACTTCCTGGCCGAGGTGTGGAGTCCTGATGTACTAGAGATATATGCTTCTCTTCTAGTCCAGTGCAGATAAAGCTCTGGTCAATCCATCAGTGAAGGGAGGCAATAACTGCATGAAGAGTGTCAGGCCTACAGAGTTTTGCAGCTCTTCATTACTAGCAAAGGAGGACAGAATTCAGAAGTTGGCAAACTAACCTGGAAAATTAAAAGAGATGAGATTATTCTGAAACACGTATTTTGGGTTTTATATGGAGAAAGTTGGAAGTTAGTCTGTTGGATAAATGTGTTGTCTGTTTTGGAGAGATTTCTGTTTCAACTGAGGCATTGCTCTTCATGCAGTTCTTTCATTCTGCAGAGAATCTGTCACGTATAAGCTGATGGCCCTGTTACAGTTAAGGCAGGTGTTCATTCCTTCTGCATAATGAATGACAAAGCTATTTAATACTGTTGGTCATGTCTGATTTCCTGACTCAAAGGTCAGAAAGAACAAATCAAAAGAAACTAAATGACTGAAATCTTGGGGTTTAGGACCACCAGCTTTTGGAGAGGTTGGATGTTCCAGAAGCAATATTATTTTTTTGGCTATGTTTGAAGTATGATGTCGTAAATTAAATCCATCAAGTGTCTGGAAACTGTCTTTGAACATCCATAATAAAATCAGGCAGTGTCTGTGCATTACCTGTATTAAGTACAAGGGCAATTTCTGCTTGCTGTATGGAAGAAAACAAACTGGATACAGTAATTTCAAAACCAACTTTGTCAACCAAGTATTGACCAAAATTGTACCTTTCAATGAGATCTACAAAGCCATCTTATTGGTGCTCCCTAGGTAGATACTTTTAAACACAGAAGAGAAGGGATGTTTTTGGTCCATCAAGTCAGCATTTTTCATATTTTTAACACTGTCTATTTGCTCAATAGAGTGCGAGTTATTTATGTCTGTGTCTCTTGGGCTTTTCTTAATGATGAAGTAGCCGCCTTTTGATTTTATGACCAGCATAATTATCTGTTTTCTTAAACTCATGTTTCAAGTGATGCTTTCATTAAAACAGATAAAATTTTACTTTCCTGTTTATTCTTGAATTTATGATTTCTTCTGTATTGGCTATCTATGTGGATTTAGAAAGAGAAAAGGTTTAAATAATGAAGAAAAGCTGTAGAAATACCACATTATTCTCATGATAGAAGGTTATGGAAATTTATATGGCAGTTGTATTTGCTTCAGGTCTATTATCATAACTGAGAACATGAGAGCCAGCACTTGGACATCCATCTGTTCTTCATGGAGTGTCCCTGTGTAGGCCTAGCATGAGGATTGGATGCTTTTCATGGCAGAGCAGTTGTGATCTTCAGCCTTCTGTTCAGATAAAAGGATGTCCTGAGTACTGAACTTTATTTAGTGTGTGAGTCTATGCAGAGGCCTTCTTAAAAAATTTTGCTGGTAGGCAGCCTAAACAGGGATCTCTGAATTTGACCATCTACACGTTCATGGTTTTTCTCCAGCTTTTCTGTTCATCAAAATGTAGTTATTGGATATGAAGGTGTGCAGATATGGAAAGAATGCCACATCAGATACCCTAGAAAACTTCTTAAAAAGCCATTTTATTCCATGTCTTTCTGACTGCTCAGTCCATATTTAGCAAAATGCTCTTTCTAGAACTTTCACTCTGTTCATGACCATGGATGCATCCCTGATTGGCAAAGACATTGTGTTGCATTTGAAAAACTTCTTCCAAGAACCATGAAAACTTCTTGGTAGAATTTTTCTCATTTTAAGTGAGTATATTTATTTAATGTGACAATATCATTTTACTGAGATCACAGAGATATAAAGAATATGAGCTGCATTTATATTGAGGAACAGAAAAGGCTTTCTCCTATAAATGACATTCTCTTATTCCAGTATATTGGATGTTAAAAGTGTGTCTGTCATGTTCTTTGTATGAAAAGGGAAATTGCTTCATAAAAACCTTAAATGTCTGAAAGGAAAGGCATCTCAAAATATTTAAATACTTTGTAGGCAAAGTTCAACTGTCAACTAGTTTACACTTAGTCATCTCTGACCTCACTAAGATGTCATTGTAGTTAGAAGTGTGCTTGGAGAGAGTCTGTCTGTGAGGATTTACAGTCCAATTAGTGTCAATTGTGTAGTTACCAGTTCTTTTGGTATGTGGAGTTCAAGCTTTCCTGCTATTGCATCCTTTTTTTTGCTAATAAGCATAAATTAGTGTTGTAATTTTGGGTAAGAAACTTTAAATTTCAGAGTGGCAGAATCCCCTCCATCTCTCAGCCCATTGTTTTGGTAGACACTTAAACTGCAGCAGTTATTTTTCCTGGCTTATATTCAAGAATCTTTTTACATGTAGTATTTTTTGGAATGTTATTTTTGCAACATAAACATTTCACAAACTTTTTATATTTTATTTAGAGTCAATTATACTGGAACTTTAAACAGGAGGTTTTTAGGTAAGCTTTAATTGAGGCATTCGATAGCTAGATCAACAAGTTTGAACATTATCATACAAGCTTTATGTATACCAAACTAAAAAGAAATAATTCTATTGAAAATATGTTGTCCTTTCCATCTTATTATTGATCTGAATTGCACAAAACAGAATATAAAGTATATTTGTTCATAGTAAATTGTATTTATAGTATCTATCTGCCAAAACGTTCCCTGTTTAAATGTTTAAGTCACTTGTAATCCATTATGTAGGGGTGGTCAAATGCTTTTCCTGGAAGTGATTCATACTGTGGTGCTGCTTTACTTCTGTGAGGCAAAGAGGAATTTCTGCTAGTGATTTCTTTATTCCACTCTAGAAAACAATAAAGAGATTGCAAAGGTATTGAGGTATGGATTTTAGCTTGGCAAACTGAAGAGGCTTTTAAAAATGATTATACAAATTAAAAAATGATCTCTATTGTGCACTTCTGGAATGAAAGAAATAAGAAACTGGGCTTTATATGTCAAACACTGCATAACAAAAGGCCAAGAGAGAGAAAATCTTCTCTTTACTACTTAAGGCAATATGACAGTTTGGCAAACTTGAATCAAAAAACACATAGGATCTCCAGTGAGAATTCTGGTTCTTTTTCATTTGCCCATTTTTCATTTTTCTCCTTAAAATCCTGTCCTTGACATCACTCTTCTGTTTCTTCATTCTTTTCTAGTTCACCTTTTGTTTCTTGCATGTGATTTTTGTACAGTAAAATTATTTTTATTGAAGTAATGTTTATATTAAACAGCCATTATCACTGGTTTTCACTTCAAAGGCTTGAAAAAACTTGTTAGGAGTGAAGAAGTGAAATGGGAACTGAACAAAAATGGTAATTAGTGGAAAAAATACAAATATTTGGGGTGAAAACAATCTATTTTGAGCACCTCTATCTACTGTGTGTGCACTATTTGTTCTTCAGTGTTGGAGTCCAGGGCACAGGGAAGACCTTTCCTGCTGCCCTGACAGGTCTGAGACCTTGGCTGAGACCCCAGGAAAGCATTGCCTTTGACTTTAGTCTATGGGAAAAATTTCCAACACTCAGAGATGAGTTGAAAACAACAAAAATGTAAAATAGGTGGTAGTTTAGTTTCTTACAGAGTGAAAATTTGTAGTTTTGTGTTTTTAGAATGGAAGTGGATAAGAGCAAGATGGAGAATTCTGGGCAGTGCCTTGGGTTCTTCTTCTTCTCCTTCGACTCCATCTTCTGCTGTGATGGTGGCACAAAAACATTGGTAGATGTACAAATTGCGTGTCTAGAATTGATAGTGATTATTGGCACAAAACTGTAAATATAGTACATTTTAAGACTTAATTGGACTAGAAACCTTTAAAAGACCTTGAGCACCCGCTATCCAGGGCACTTGGCAGTGTCTTTCAGGGCGTTAAGCCTGGTGTTGGCGGCGTGCGAATCTTGAGATAAGAAACTGAATAAACATCTTCGAAGACCGAAGCTGCGAGTCCCACTCATCTTTCATACTCTGGTACAGGACTTAGTAAGGAAAAACCCCCTAATTAGGGGGTTCCCCAATTATCAAATCTAATATTCCAGTAGCACTTTAGACAGAAGGTACAAAGTCCATTTTTTTTTTTTTTCACAGAAAACAGAAAAAAACTGGAGCAGCATATCTTTTTCTGAAAATTTTGATACTTAATACAGAAAACAGGTCTTCTTGCAGTGATAACCAGTGCTCTGTGTACATGAGGACTGTAGCAGTAGGCAAGCATTCAGGGAAACAGGTGCAAGTAGCTGATTAATATACTTTCTGTATATGCCAGAAAAATAATCACCCCCATTTTATTTTGGTTTCTTTATGCATTAGTTCTTGCTGTAGCTTTGATTTGAACGTGTTTCTATTTAAGATGCTTGGGAATATAATATTAATGTTTCATAATTACAGTAACACTTGGAAACAGGCTGGTTTAACAGTTCTAAGGGTACCTACTGTGACACTAATTCTTCCCTATCCCAGCTTCCTCATTTCAGAGCTAAGATGCTAAATTCCCGCTGCTGCTAACTGAGAGTTTGTGTTTCCGTCCTGAGAAGTGTTTGTTTTTCTTTTGTCTTGTACAGGATCTAGATGATATAGAAGACGAAAATGAACAATTGAAGCAAGAAAATAAAACCCTGTTAAAAGTTGTTGGACAGCTGACAAGGTAGAAGATTCAGGCATCAATGAGGAAAGATTTAAAAAAACTACTGATTGAACATTAAGGTCAATATAGTAATATTTCTTGTGTTGCAGTATGTTATAATAACTGTCTTTGTATTTATTGTTAGGAAAACCGATGAATGTTTATTTTCATAGTATTTTCTCCTTCGTTCAGTGAAATGGCCTGAAATTTGGGGTGTATTTTTAGCTTTCTTTTCACATAAGCATAATTAAAATTTTTTGACATGTTTCAATATTTTAAGTTCAAAAATATTTGGACTTTGTATCTTCAGATTACAGCTGCGTAAATTACAGTAATCTAAAATTTATAGCACCAAGATCACTTTCAGTCCATGTGGGTGTATATTTTTGAAATGAATGGAAGCAATACATATATAAGCTTTGTTTACACAGATTCAAAATATATATTTTGGGAAATGTTTCCTTTTTTGTTCAAACAGCTGTAAAGTGGATGCCTTATTACTGATGTATAACATTTTTCAGACTGATGACTTGCTCTAGAACTCTTGTATGTTGAGGTTTTTTTACTGTGTCTGAAAGATGGACAGTAGAAATATGAATACTAGAGAGTAGCATTTTTTCCTGTGTTTAACAGTATTCTGTCAAAAGGGGGAAGTTTTACTAAAAAACAGCAAAACAAACAAATGCAAAACACCACAAAGCCAAATGAATCACCTCTGGTATCAGCATTAATAAGTTCTTAGAATCACATTGAAGTTGTGCACCTGCAGTTTATTTTATGGCTTTTGCTTTAGCAGTGAAATTGCAAGTTTGCAATCAGTTAGTTTGCTGTGTTGAGAATTCAGACAAAGCCTGGAGCTTTCATTTTAGTAAAGACACTTCTTGTTGTCATCCTAAAGTTTGTAGTGCTCATAACCTGTACAAGTTCTTGGATTTTTTTTAAACTGAGTGAAATTTTTTTTGTACATGACGAAGTAGTGAGGCATACTAGTGATATGTGCCTTTTTGAAACATCAAATGGTGTACAAACCCCGTTTTTATCATTGATTTTAAACTAACAAATTGTTTAAAAAGTGCCTAGTTAGATGTTACAATCCAGTTATGACTGTCTGCAGGTTCTTCTATAACGTGATAGCTGACAAAATTTTCCTTAGACTTTAACCACAGACCTCAGTTAACATTTAGAATGAAAATGATTTGTACTTTATTTCATCTTCATACAGCACATTTTTCATTCTTGGTTAGATTAAATGTACATGTCCTTTGAGGAAAGACACTAGAAACTAAAACATTTCAAAGAGTCCAGGCCTTTTCTGGACAATATTGAAGTTTGGTGTCAGAAAGTTACATACATAAGAGTTCTTGTTACCTTAAAACTTAAAAGCAACTTCAATATTACAATATAACAATATTGTTATATTAATATATATAACAATTACCTTTTCAGATTTGCCAATTATTTTCATAATGTGCATTTAACGACAGTATTTCTTAAATTTAAAATCCAGCTATTATTGTTACACTTTGGATTGTTTTGGATATAGGATAGGTTATTTTGCATTTGTGCATTCTGATGAGGAAAAATTTTCCAAAGCTTTAAAGTGTTTTTCAAGACAGTCCAGGATGCCTTATTGTTTTCCTCCACAGTGGATGAGATTCCATGGAACACCGTTTAAAACCTTTTCTCAGGGGTTAAATGGTGTAGGGGGTTTGTATAAGCCCTTTGAACTACAATATACACCAATGGATATTGCATGTAATACTGTTGAAAGAGTAAGAGCTCCCTTGATTCCTAAGTTCCATGAAATTAAACATTTAAAGACAGAATAAAGTCACTTTAGATCTATGCCTTTTGAATAAATATGAAACTTTCTCTGGAAGAACATGTGATTTCCTACTCTGTGTACTAGGTAGGAAATACATGTATGCATGTGCTGCATGGGATGTCAAACATATTGAAGCATTATTAAGGACATACTGCAGTACACACAGATATTAATATGAAGTTGCAAATGAGATGTTTCATAAAATGTGTTTCATGTACATTTTAAACCAAAGAAAAATAGCAACAAAGATCATAAACGAGAGTTACTTGTCTTCATATTACCTCTTCTTGGCAGCAGTAATGCTGGAATTAGAGCTTTTTTTTTTTTAACTTGTACATAGAACTGACAGAAGTATTTGGCAGAATTTCTGAATTTCTAATGTAACTGTTCTTGTTCAGGGCTAGTTGTGATTTTTCTATTCTGGAAAACTTGTGGTAGTAGAGTTCTCCTCTGAAAACAGCCTCATAATCATAATGCAGAGTGATTTTTAAAAAATATCCATTTTATGTGTTTAAAAGTTTTAAACATCGTTAACCTATGAGTAACTGAATATCCATTTTAGTTTTGAACATTGACTAGTGTGGTGATACTTGTTATCAGATTAAGAAAAATGATTTTGAGATTCTTCTACTGCAGGTAAAAGATACATGTTTAACAATAAAGATTGTTTGCCTTTGTTCAAATAAAGCAAAATTCTTTTTAATCCAGGCTGAGTCTTTACTGTCTTTAAAGGAGAATTAATACTGTCTGTCTAAAATTCTGACTGGATTTGTCCTCTGTAGTGTGAAGCTCCCAATCTGAACTGCTAAAATTAGAACTGCTGTTTTGCATTCCCATTGGAGTTTTCAAGTGTGCATGCACATGCAGACACATAAGAGAGAAATCTGTATGTTTTCACTATACTTGTTTTTTTGCTTTAGGTGTGTATTGAGTATCCTTCTATCACTTAGAGAGAAATTATCTTTTCTCCTGCTTCAAAGTAGAAGTATTACCCTTCCCAGGAAAAGAAAGAATGTTACAGTGCTGTTTCTACAGAAAGTGAATTGATTTAACTTGATTTAACTACTGAAAGCTCTATATAAGTACATATTCTCTCCTCCTGCACAAGCAGAATCATTAAAGACTATCTCCTTTTCACTCATAGTTGCAGACTAACATAAAGAGAACAAGTGGATAATCAGTAAATATCAGGGAGATAATAACTATATGGCAGTTTATCATAAAGCTTGTCATGTTGTTGTGTTAAAAGAATGTAAACATAAATACCACAAGTAACCATGCATTCAATGCCATGGTTACTTTATGGATAAGACATTATCCATTAAGAGCATTTGCACTTAGCAAATTTAAAATGATAGGTGAATTTGGTTAAGGATGACCATCTCTATGAAATCATGGTGGCTTTTAAATTTATTTTAAAATACAAAATTACGTCTTTCCTCAGTTTTGCCTTTGGCATTTTAGGTTCCTTGGTCTTGTGGGAAATTTTAGCTCCAAGTACACAAGTGCCTCTTCTGTGCTCCTCTTTTAATCACTGGATTTGCCATACAAAATCTGCCCGATCTTAGCAGTTGGTATGTTTTCCCATGGATATTCTATTTTTCCTCTCATAACTTAACTCTTTGTATCTTTTGGTATACTCTTTTTTTCCCTTGTTCTTCTAGAAATTTCAGTGGTATCTATGAAGTGTAACAATGTCCATAAACCTATTTGCTGGATTTTCTCCTTTTTTAAACAGACCTCAAATATTTATATGAAAAAATTTTCTCATACACTGAGGAATACTGCTCATACTGCTGCTGAAAGTTGCTTTGGGACACTTAAGAGCTTACCAAGGTTTTGAGAGGAATTGAATATTGATAAGGATATTGAGACAATCTAATGTTCTAGTCATATCGTAAAAAGTTCTGATAGTCTCCAACTATTAAAAGTGAAACCTTATGGGAATGTCACGTGTAAGAGTAATGGTGGTGTAAGGAAAGCATTTGGACAGGAGTCAACAACAGGATACACCTCTGCCTAATGTGTCCCAAAGTAGCCCAGTTCTCTTTGCAGGTCTAGTGGATTTCCACCTAAACCTACAGGTTTGCAGCTGAGCCCTTCCTGTCCAGCAGGTGACAGCCCTTCAGGTCTGGGAATGGATGCATGTTTCACTTGGCATTCCTTGGGCAGGAAGGCCTAATTCACACCCAGCAGCCATCGTCTCTATTGCTGGTATCTCAGGAGGGATTTCTGTGTAAACAAAATTGACCTTCAATTTCTGGATTCACCAGAGACGTTTGATGCAATGTTAAGCAGTTGGCATGTTTTACTAATTGATTAGGAAATGGGTAATATCTTTTATACCACATAAAAAGAGAATGTTTCATTTTCTTATGCAGTGTCAAGTCTGCTAGGCCTTTTCTTGAAATTAAAGTTGCTGCCTCCAGAAAAGACTCTTAAGACCTCTAAGTTGGGCTCATTTTATAGCCTGATAAAGGTGCTTACCTCAATAAACTCAAACCCACCAGGCCTTCGTTTAACAGCGCTAGAAGTTAAAATGTCTTTGGAAGAATTCCAGTAGCAGATTTGAGGGGAATGTCTTCAGACTGTAAGTCTTTTGAGCATTGTTTTCTTTTGAGCAACCTGGTCTAATGAAAGGCATTCTTTGGCAAGGCAAGAGAGAGGGGAACTAGATCATCTTTGAGGTCCCTTCTAACCCAAATCATTCTGATTGTTGAAGAAAATCTGGCTAAAAAGAACATCCAGCGTTGTTTCTGAGTGATTAACTTGATAGTCATTGATGGGCTTCAATTAGGGAACACAGCTGTCACTTCACACTGAAATCCTGCAAGTACCACAGTATAGCCGAGAATAGCAGCAGCATTCTAGAAATATCTTAACTTGGATTTTCTACTGGTTTGGGCCCAACTACATAAAACGTGGTTAGTAATTAGTGGTGGAAATTGTAGTGGATGCTGCTAATGAAGGAGGCGGGAAAGTCTTATTTTGTAGCTGTATTTTAGGCTAGCTTCAGGAAATCTTTCTGTGGTTATAATTACTGAGAGGTTAAACAGTGATCTTTGGCAGTAGTTGTGTAAATTTTAGAAAAAAGCTTTGAGGTGAGAAGGGCCATCTTTGGTATCTTCAATTGATGCCTTTGACACTAGGTATTTTTTGTGGTAAGGCTCTTTGTTATCTAGAGATAACAAAAGATAAAAGCCTTATCTATACTGCAAAGATAATCCAAGTCTACCTTGATTTTTAATTAATATGTTGTAAATGTTAAAAAATATTAACTAACATAAGAATCAAACTTTGTTTTCAGATCTGGAATTCCTTTAATAAGAGAGTTAATGAAAATGTGTGCATATTTTGTTCTACTGCTCTGCCTCATTTTCTGGTAAACAGAACCACTGTTGAAAATGTACAGGTTTTATTGTCTCGTTGTTCACCTCTTTAAGTGTTACAGCTCATAAAATTCATAGTTTCTGGATTAGCAAAAAGTGGCAGCAGCAAAAATGAGAACTCAATCTCCTCTTAGTCTTTTGGGGTGGGAACTCAAGCAATTTTTATGGGTTGTCCTTGATTAAATGACCTGAAAATATTTAGGTATTACAGGCTCTTTGAATGAGCTATTGTGTGATCTGCAAAAAAGTAGCATTAACTGTTGTCCTTTTTTAGTATCAGTATTTTCTAAGAACACTAAGCATTATTTAAAAGAAATACAGTGTTTTTGTGTTACACAGGATTATATTTTAGAAATATGGAGGTTGGTAATTGGCATCTTGATATACTCTCCATTAGTATTTCTCAATGGAAATCAGATTTTGTGGATGGGTAGTGGAATGAAATCTTTGTTTTTCTTTCTCAGAAATGTTATTCTCTGCTTTTGCCTGAAAGCTCATTATAACAATGATGCAGTTTAGAGTTTAAAATTTTGATTGCAACAGTGTATGTGTGTTTACAGCCAGCTACCAAATATATTTAATGGGTGGGGACAATAAAACTGCTGAAGCTTTGCAAGCTGACTCTCTAGAAATAACTCCCATATTTCTCTGTGAAGCAATTATAGAGAAAATGCTAATTGTTCCCAGCTGAATCACTCTTTCTTCTCATTTAATTGCTTTGGCTCACTATGGTTCGTAATAAAATATCACTTAAACCCTCCTGTAATTCTGTTACTTTGGCTTTGTATGAGAAGTGACATTTTGAAAAAAGTGGTCACTTTCAATTTTCCCTGTCCAGATTCTAGGGCTTATAAGGCTGATTTAAAGCAGGGAGAAAACAAGGAGAAAATGTGTGGGTGGAGGATTGAATATTAGGGAGAGGATATCTTTGTGTAAGGATGAAGAAAATCTGGTTTCCTCCAGCATTTTTTTTTCACCTAGTTTTCAACAAGGGAAGGATGACAAGCTGGATATTTCATAGAGATCTAGAAATGGTTCCAGTTATCACTGCAGTACAGTTAAGTGTTTTTATGAGAAAAATGTAATCTCCAGCTTTTCATTTGCTCACTTTTTCATAGACACTTAAAAAGGAGAAGAATATGACTTTCTATCCTTGAAGAAATGCAAATGATTATCTTTACCTAGAGCTGTGATCATATCTTTCCTAGATTATGCTGGGCTGTAGATGAGTGGTCAGAAATTTCAGACACCGATTTTCAAATATTGCATCATTTGTATTATGCTATGGTAGTGTTGATTAGTATGGTTAATGTTTTGGGGAATGGCTAGCTCTAAGCATTTAGATCTCTAGCAGAAGCATAACAGGGCTGGTTCTCAGGATAAGGTGGGAACCACTTGCTAAAGTGCCAGGACTGTGTGGAGGACTTCTGATTTCCCTGTCTGAGAGCCCTCCTGCTGCTTTTTGCAGATTGAAATATAAAGAATTCTTCCTTAACAACTGCTGAGAGATTTATGAAAAAGTAACACTCCCAAACAAAATACTCCCTTGCTTTTGTAGTGTGCCAAATAGTTGTGTGCAAGTGTTGTGGAACAAAATAATTAAAAAAAGCTTTTTAAAAAGCACATTGAACATAATCTTACTGAGTGACGTAATTTAGCACATCTTAGTGTAATTCTCTGTGCCTTTGTAAAATGGTGGTGCTTTTATGAATTATTTTAAAAAGTTTAGAACCAGAGGAAGGAAACTCTTCTGGGTACACTGAATTATAAAAGCCCAGAACTGGTTATGGATCTCAAGAAAGGTGCTTGTTGTTTTGATTGAAGTGGCTGGTGCAGCTCTGTAAGCATGCTCTTCATTCAGCTCCTTTTTATGCAGCTGTCAGCAATCTTCACTGAGAAACTCTTTATGTAGAAATCACGTCCTTTTTATTTGGCATCCTATCCACTGAGTTTATGTGGCTTTTAAAATGCTGCTAAAATTGTAGCTGAGGCAGTTGAGAGCAAGAAGAGTTGCTCTGGGTTCCTTCTGTGGAAGTGTATTCCAATATTTGGAAGCTGCTCCTGGTAATAACTGCATGATTTACTCCACTGGTGGAAGAAAGTAGATTACTCTTTGGGGTTTGTAATAGGAGGTGAGAATGTTCACTAATTCAGAGGCAGCAGTGACCAGCAGGTGTCCATGGGGCTGCCTCTGTAATACAGAGCATTTCCACCTTCTGAATTTTGTTATGAGGTCCACGCATAGGGTTGTAAATGGATCTTAGATGAGAGGTCAAAGTATTCAAAGTAGAAACTAAGTCCCATGTCCAAAAGTGTGTTACAAAAATGGATGAATAAAGCTGATGTCTTTGGTCTGTCTGTTCTGTGGGTAAGCAAAGATGCAGACCTTTCAAGGCATTTTACTTTGGTATTTTTGTCTGATCTATAGGTAAATAAAGACTTGAAATTTTAAAGTCTGTCATTTTATGACCTTTTTTCTTTAACACAATTGAAGTATATTTTATGACACTTTTAAGAGAAATAGATCTCATTTAGCTACTTGAGGATTCTACAGTAGACAAGTGCAATTGTCCTTTCTCTTGGTTTCATTTTCTTTAGTTATCTTTTGCCTTACTCCTGAGATTTTCAATGCTTAAGCTGAAATGTAGCACAGTTTACAGTCTAAATCTAAGGAAAGTTATCCCAGCAGATGATTTATCTCTGCAACTGGAGTGTTCTGTGTATTTTACTCATTTTTTAATACCATGGAGTCAAAACCACTTAACTGAAGGGTTCAGGAAATGCCTGTATCAGTGCTGCCAAATACTTACTTTTTGAATCTATTAACAATCTTTTCTGGCCCTGTGCTGTGTGATTATGGAAAGTAAACAACTGAAGTACCTGTGCAGGGAGCAAGATTCGGAGGTAAGCACTTTCTGTTTGGTTTTTTCCTCTCTCAGGCCATACACCAGATGTACTCTGCTGTCCACTAAGCTGCTGCAGCTAGACAGCTGAACCAACATATTTCAGGGCAGTATCATTAACTGTGCTGATACAAAAACCCACTGGACAGGATGAATCAGCTTCCATTTGTTTGCAGATTGGCAAAATGTCACGTTCTTCTTCTGCTCTTCCTCTGTGAAACTTTTATCCATCTTTCCCACTGCTCTTTTGCAAATAATGGTGTGTCTAACTATTCAGAAACAGGAAGGTTTTACAGAAAGGTCTTGGCTGATTTGTGAGCTGCCTTGTTCAGCACCGAGGCAGTGAGACACAGGATGCAGTTCTCTAGGCGTTGGCACCAAGAAGAATTTTCCTCCTTGTAATCTGGCAGGACGCCGTATCTCCTCACCAAAGAGATTGAAACAAAACATATTTTTTCTCATCATTATGCAAGAATTAAAATAATAAACTGTTTTGAGATCTTGGCAAGCATCACTTTGGATTTTAATGGACTTTAATAATCTCTTAAGTAAAGTAATAATTAAATTACATTTAATTAAATCACTTACTAAAACGGCTCCAGGATCCCAGGCCCAAGATGGAAAGCTGCAAGGCCAAGGAAGACAGGTCTCTGCTTTGAATTCAGTGTCATATGGGCAAACAGCTGGCTGTGTTAGTCTTTTCTCCTTCCACTAATTACACTTTTATGAAGCTTGACTTCATTGTAGGTCTGCTACAGTATTTTTTGTTTGTGTGTCACAGCAAGAATTTTGGGTGTGTCAGTGAGAGAGGGGAATGTGAACAAAGGTCAGGCTGCATGGCAGGTAGGGCTCGTGGCTGTTGAGTACACCTACAGGGAGGATATTTGTATGAGATGATGATATTTGGCTTGGGAGGGGAAGTGACAGTGTTCTTTGGTTGAGGTGTTGACATGGCAGGACTTAACCACAGTAGCTAAGCTCTTTTGAACCTGTGAAAAATGGTGTTTAAAAATAAGTCCTCATTCATACTGGTTCTGTTTTTCCTTTTATTTCTTTGGTGCAATGAAAAGCCATAGCTTTAGGGTGCAGAGGAATTAGAAGGGGACAGAAGAAAGGTCAGAGTGTAAAAGAATACGACATTGCAAACAGGCTCTAAAGCAAAATGGTTACAGTAAGTCAAATAGGAGAGGAGGGTGGCTGGAGTCCTCCTGCCAGCAGACAGGCTGCCCCAGTACTCAGCAAAATAATAGCAGTCAACCAGAAAGGCATCCAGTCAACTTGGAAAGGCATCCAGACTGTGGGCTGTGAAAGGTGAGAGCTGGGGGGGTTCTTCCTTTTCAGGAAGATAAGTTTTAAAAGCTACTGCTTTTGTCAGTTTTCAGCTGATTTAAAAAAAAAAAAAAAATCTGTATGTTGTTATTAAGCCTATATAATCCTTGGGAAATTTGACCAAAAAAGGCTTAAAATTTACTACGTATTTCCAGCTATATTTTGGAAGAATACACTTCCAAAGAATACACTTTGGCACATGTAGTTTTTACAACTTATCTCAGTGATAGGCAAAACTAAGGAAGCATCCACAGGCATTGGAGGTGGCTCAGCAGAAGCAGTAGCAAATTCAGTGGAAGAGCTCTGTGCTGTGCTGGGCCTGTCCTTGAGTTGCTGTGTGGGTGAGTCTCTGATACTGGCTGACAGCAAGGTTGGTTCAGGGAAGCTGCAAAAATAGGGAAGTTTGCAAGCTCTGCAAAAACCAGGAGGAATTTAAAAGTACATGAAGAGATACCAAAGTGGCTATGGTGGGACTTTCTTTAATAAAGGAAAGGAATAATTTTACAACAAGTAGTGAGGACAGAGCACTGTGAACTCTACAGACCACTGTTACTAGCAGTAATAACTCATTCCTTTGAATCATAGCAAAGTAAGGATAAAACTAAAAAGTAGCACAGAATGAGTGCTAGTCATAAGGATGAAGTGATTTCTGTGGTCACTGTAAAAAAGAAATCCCAAACCCTGAACACCTGGGCAGCATGTAGTCCTTTGAAAAGATCCTTTAAAAGGAAAGAGAAATGCCATTATGCTACTCATAGTGCCAGGTGTGTTAAAGGAAATGGAGCTTACCTTTTCTGGTCTGATGAAGAAGTATTTTGATTTTATTTAAGAGAGATGTTTTTTTTTTTTCTCCAAAGGGGTTAGATCTGCTAGTGTAAGTTTTCCCACAAGAGCTCAACTTAAGAATTCTCAGTGTTTTCTAACTCATGTTCAAGAGAAGTAATGTTTTAGCTATCTAGATACAGTAAACACTTCTCATTCCTTCCCCTTTCAATTAGGGTGAAATGGTAGGGAAAGGATGTGAAGTAATTATTTCTTAGAAGGGGAGAGGTGTATTTCATGGTTGTTGCTGAGTCTGTGATTTAATGGGTTTTGGTGTTGCTGGAGAACTGGATATTTTGGAAAACATGTCTGTACTTTGGATGGCTATTCTAGAATCTGTTTTTTAATATATTCCTAAATTACTAATTAAAACCGGATGCAGCACAAGATTAATTAGTCTCCCTGTACTTACTTTTGTCATCATGCAGTCCTCCTATGAGCTGTATGCCAGAAGGCCAGGAAGAGAGCAGTCTCACTACAAGCAAGTCCATTTTACAGGAACAAAACCTAATTCCCAAGTTTCTTCACAAATGTAACCATATTAAATAGAAGATCTGTTCAGGGTTGCTTAACTATTTTTGTAGCAATTAGAGAAAACTACGTGGAAAAACTACACTAGTAAAGCATGTGTGTTTCTAATTCATCTCTCTGTAAGGTTTTCTTTTCTGTTAATCTAATACAGATATAACTGTACAATCCGTTTTTCTCTTCAGTACATTTTTTTCTCTTTTTCTCATTTGTTGTTTCTCTTCCTAAGTGAAATGAGTGGAATGACAGAGCTAGCCAGCTTTCTGTAGACCAAGGGCATGCGATTTGTGGCCTGTATTTGGGAAACCACTGGTATTAAATTGTTCATGCAATCTGCTTCAGCAGCATGATGACTGGAGAAGCATGTCAGCCCTCAGGAGGAACCAAGCTGGATGCTGTGCTAAGGAGTGGGAGAAAGAAATTCTGTAACTCGTTTGACCACGGTCTGCTTAAATCATTCAAAACTCTGACTGAAGCACTGATTGCCCTGGACAATTAATCATAGAATCTTTCTGATAGCTATTTGCCCTGCTCTCTGCCTTGATGCTCATTGTGTATTTACTGCTAGATTATGTGAACAGGTGAGGCAAACTTAGTTTTGAACCAGCATTTCTGTTTTCAGCAGCCTGGTTACTTGTTAGAGATGTTTAGGTCTCTCAGTCAGGATGTTCCAGTCAGCTGTTTCCTAGAGGCAGCTGCTCCTCACAGACCTTGCCTGTCCACTCTTCAAGGTGCAGAGTGCAGGGGATGGGGCTGATGGGACTCGGCGCTGCTGAAGACAGAAATGCTGCTGGGCAGCACACGCTGATAAATTCATGGGGAGCCCAGGATCAGAGAATTGGAGTGGGAAGCAGGCAGCTGGAGAACGAAATCAGAAGCCAGTTCAGCAATCCAGTTTTTCAAAAGAGAGAAAATGAGCCAGCTGAGAGCTTCCTGAGGGAGTCAAAGCAGAGGCCAAGGCAAAGAAAGGGAGGAAAATTTGATGCCAAGCTGCTGGCTGCCTCTGTGATCCCAAGTTTGCTTCCTCTCCTGCTGAGGCTGAAGAGGACACACCTAAATGGAATTGGTGGAGTGAAAAGCCTGTCCCTAAGTGAGGGAAAAGGGACCTAGTGGAAGACCCTTGTGAGTGCTTGTGGTACAAGGTGAGGTGACTGGGGAGCTGTGTACTGGGTGTGAAGGGCTTCCCTACCTTGATATGGTGAGAGACCAAGGCACCTGGTGAGATCCGTGTCCAGCTCTATTTGTAGGGAAGGTTTCTAATTGTGTTGTTACTCTGAAATGGGAGGAAAGACTTCTTTGGCTGGGGGCCAGGTCATTTCACAAGGCCGGAAGAGACCAAAACATTTTGGGTGAGATCTCATACGTGGCAGCACTAGGGGTTGGAAAGTTACTTTGATGCATGTTACATATATTGCAGTGCCTCTTGGAACTGCTGGTTAAGGTAATTTGTTGTATATCTCATCTGTATTTTTGTAGTCATAAGAGCTACTCTTGCTTTTACATGAGATACACAGAACAATTAGAGCTATGTAAAGAAGGGAGAAAATCGTGAGACAAAAACAACCACCAAATAACCCCAAAGCTAAAGGAGCCTTCATTTAAAGGTTGCAGACTGCTTTTTAATTGAGGGGAATTGCAAGTTTTCCTTAGAAGGAAGAGGTGGGACTTGCCTTGTTTTGCCCAGATGATGACTCACATGCCAGTTTAATTCAAAGGGGAATAAAAATTAATTGTCTGTCTTTCCTCCTATACAGAACATTTTAATGTACCTTGATTTCTCAGAGTATATTTCTACCTAGTCTTTAGAGGCAGAATCCTGAAGGTGTGCAAGGACACAAAGTGCTGCTCTCTCAGCTTCCAAGTTCCACAGGAGCCAGAATTTGGTTGAAGTCACGTCCCTTGACCAGTCTGTTTATTGTCTCCCATTTTCAACATTCTTCTCTTGACCTGCAGTATTAGTTTATGAACTCCATTACAAATTCCAGCACTGCAGGTCAGTAGGTGGTGTAGAGGTTTTAAGTAATTCCAGGCTATTTGGAGTGGGGGTAGATAGGGATGTGTATTGAATCAGACTCAAGTTAGGTGTGGTTTATCTTGATTTTACTGAATTGAAGTACACCAAATAACAGGGAAAATATCATAATATAATTGTAATCAACTTCTGTGAGATATGGACAGTCAGTGCTGAAGGTGTGATTACAGGAAAGTAAAACATTAATGAAATTGCAGTTTTGGAGCTGAATCCGTTCTTTACCTTTATGTGAACAGTAATTTCCAGGATAATTGAATTAGTATATATTTGTAAATAATTTTCATAACTCATTGCTAAACACCTGTGGCTTATTTCAAAGGCTGTGAACATTTTAAACAAAGTCCTTTTTTACTGCAAATTACTGCTGCAGGTGGAGGTCTTCAGATCTATATTCATAAGGAACAGGAGAAACAAAAATCTACTCCCCCACACCCTGCCTTTTGCTGAAGAGTGGGACAGCAAATTTTTTTTTGCTGAGGAACATAAAAAGACAGAGGCTCTTCATTTGAAATCCAAACTGTTCTGTTCCTTGGTTTTATGTGAACTTGAAGCATTTGTGGATTGCCAGCTAGAAGGGAAGGAAGTCCACCTCATCTTATAGGGGGCCAAACCTGCTCTTTCTGCAGGGCCAATTATAAGGTAAAATTAAAAATAAAACAGTGAATTGCCATCTGGTGTTTGAAAGTTGACACCAGAGTGTTGGTACTGCTCCATTTGTCACCCCACTACTCAGTAAAGATTATGGATGCATATAAGGAAATAGAAAACGAGTAATAAAAATCATTGTAGTTATGATCTTTTGTAGCAGGGGCAAAAGCCAAAGAGTAGATAAACACTGTAATCATAAATTGTGGGTCTACAATATACTGAACTTTGTTGCCTTCTCAGTAATCAATATCTTCTCTTGAGCACCTCGATGGGAGTCTGCTGACATAGAATCTGCAACACTCAAACACAGTTTGCTCCATGTTTCTTGGATTCTAATGGATTCATTAAAATCTTTTCAGTCATTATGGAACTTTTAATACCTAGTATACAAACTTTAGCTTCAGGACCTGGTTGTAGCACGTACCAAGCAGATAGCATGCTTGATCCCAGAGGTGTGTGTGAGTTTGTGTGTGTGTGCATGGGTATAACAAGCACATGTGCAGGTATGTTGCTTTGAACAAATATTCAGGTCTCAGTGGAATGGTTCTTTTGAAGTGTTAAAAAACTAGTGTTAGTAGATGAGAAACTTATTTTTACTTTTGAGATACAACAACATCACAAACTTCTTCTCCCAAATTTTCGTTTTCCTTAAGCATCAGGTGATGGCAGGGTATTGGCAATGACACCTCTGCCTTTGCAGTGCTTTTCAGATGGGTTTTTATTTCTGTGGGTTTGGCATCCCCAGACATCTTCCCTGCTGCTCCCTCCCGGTCCCCGCTCCGGCCCCTTGCTCACGGTCCATGGCTGACATCTTCTGGTGGCATTTCCGTACTGCACGATAGCCTGGACGGCAAATAATGAGGAACATTTTAGAGCCCTAGAGCTTAAAAAAACCCGTAGCTGCTTTCGTGAACTTGTCATCCTAAGGTTTGCTTCATAACACTCAGAATCACCGTCGTCGTGTTCTGCTTCATCACCTTATTTACATATGCAAAGTCCCGCTCAAATTCTGTACTTGGAGTTATTCCTATGGGTTCCCCTTGAAGAATTCTCGAGTTTGTTGACATTAAAATAAAAAGGCGGGGGGGAAGGGAGGAGAGGAACACTTTAAAAAATACATATCAAGTAGATAAGATGAATTTTAACTGTATTGTGAAGTCAATTAATTTTAAAAATGCATTTGGCCTCTAACCTGCAGCTTTGGGACTGCTGTCATACAACAGCAAAGCCTCATAACAGCAGAGACTTTACATTCTCATAAATATAATTTCCTTAAGTAAAGCTTAAAGCAATGTTTTTTGGATGCTAGACCAGCGTCCCTGATATTTCTCAGGAATTTACTGAGCTTCTATGCATGTATGCCCAAAGCAGTGGGAAGATAGGTATGTGTTTAATTTAAAAGAAACTGATGGTTTTGTTTACAGGAATTACATTCTAGTCCTTCATCTCCATTCCTCTCTGCATTCCTTTCATTCAGGAACTCAGACTGTTTATATGGTCTGCTTCTCTGACATTAGGCTAAACCCTGGATAGAAAGATGATTTCTTTCAGAGGTCTGCATGGAAACCCCCCAGATGAATGGTCTGTGGGGAGCGCTGGTGGGGGTTTAAAGATCGGGACTGCCAGCATTAGCGTGAGTTGTTTGGCAGCAGGACTGAAAGAAGAGCTGTTGCTCATGCTCCAGCTGTCTGCTTGCTTCTCAGTGTGCTTGAGGACATGGTGTCCTTGGATCTGGGACATGCCATAGCAACTTGCTAGCTGTAATTCTTTGAATTTCTTCAAAGTAAACAAAACCTCCTAGAACACTTTCTCCCCCCAACTCTGACTTCTTGAGCAGGGAGTCCCAACCAGAGCTTTGTGTGGTTTCCTGTTTCCAGCAGTGCCACTGCTGTCCTGCAGTATGAGGAAGCTTCAGTGCTGCTGGCACCATCCTGCAAGAGCTTTCCCATAATTTTAAGTAAGGCAGGGATCCAGCCTCATTCTTTGTTTGGGCCACCATTAATTTTTGAGTGCTCTCCCTGCATGTGCTAGTTAGCCTGAGTGGACAGAGCTGCCTGTGACACTGCTGCATGGTGTCCATCCCTTGATGTTACATGTGGTCTTCAGAGCCCCATATGCAGTACAAGTTGAAGTTCACTTCCAGGCACTTTCCATGTCATATCAACAATCTTTTTGCTTTTTTTCCCTTACTATTTGCCTTCCTTAAAGTTTTCAAATGCCTTATGAAGATTGTTCAGAACACAGCTACCTTCTGCTCCTCACAGAAACCGGATGCTTTCTCTTCAGACAAGGGATCTTCCTGGAATGAAGCTTATGACTGAGACAACAGAGTTGTGGGTGAGCATTTCAAATAACCTTGTCTGTTTTCACTTTTTTGTGCTGGTCCGGCTTGAGTGCAACGTACAAAGCATTAAAAGCATTGGCTCTAAAATCCAAAGGTGAGATAATGCCCTCACCTACTGAAAGGATAATCCATCTCCTCTCTCTTTCTGTAACTATGATGTGGTTTTGATCAGATTGATGTGACCAACACTTAGCAAGGCTTTACAGCTCTTGCCACAGTCTGACATTACATGAACTTGAAATTAAGAGGCCATGCTGTGCAGAAGTGTAGAATGGGGCCAGCACTGAGAGGGGTTCCTAAACCCCTGCACTTCAGAGCTAAGCTAAGTGCCAGAGTAATGCATTGTCCTGTGCAGGGCCAGCTTGTCAGAGCGCAGCTCTGAAAGGGTTGGGAGAGATTTATTTTGAAACTGGCATTAAACTGAGGTGCCCACTTAGAGGTCTCTGGTGATGCCTGAATTCCAGTGTAGTCACTGGAGCTCATTTAGACAATTATGCTGCTCCCTAATGCACAAACCCACTGGCTTGTGCATGGAATTGTTTAATTGATCAAATTTCTGCTGTGTATATTTGGAATTAAGCAGCAGCTACACTTACAGGTAACTGTATGCGGACTCCTATAGTCTCAGATGTCTCAAGCCAAATCCTCACCCTCCCTAGAAAACGATCCTCTTTTTTCCAGCATCCAGAAATAACAGCATTTGCTAAAGAAAGTCTATTGCAAATTGCCTTCCTGGACAGGTCATTTTAGTTGTGTGCAGCCAGTAGGTAGCCCTGTCAGAAATCCAGTCCTCTTCATTTGTATGGAAAATAGATTTTAAAACCAGTTTGTAAATATAATTGAAATATTCTTCTTATTTAATACCTTTCATGACTGTAGTCCCTGGACACTTGAAACTGTGTCAGTACAGCTCCAGCATGAACTCTAGAACTGGAGAATTTCCTGGGAGTTGTAATCCGTTAGTTTGTCTCAAACTACTCAGCAGCATCCTGAGCAGATTGAAGAATCTTCCACCTTCCTTATGAAAGATGAATCTGTGGTCAGGCAGTTTCCACAACTGCATATGTAGATATACAGTAATTAAATTTCTCTTCAGTTTTTTGCATGCTGTATTTTACAGGTTTTTTGTATATTTACTACTGGGTAGGAGGAAGAAATACAGCAAGTTGTTGATTTGAGTGGCTTCTGAGCTGGTCTTAGTCCTCACTAATTGTTACTGGCTGATTCTGAAACCATGTGTTTTATACACCTGCCAGGTTCAGAAACTATGCTCAGCCCCACAGTTAACACACCTGTGTTGCTCTCTGCTTTCCTCATCTTCCACAAAGTGGAGCTACAGCTGCACTAGGAGAAGGGAATGTGGAAAAAACAATTTAAGCATAAGGAAATAATACTCTGCAGTGAAAAAAAAAAGTTGAAGCTTGACAGCTGAAAGTCAAGGAGAGATAATTCATCAATCTAGCTTTGCAATGCTCTAGATCCAGAAATCATAGAGGCTTCTCATCTCAATCCATCTTGAGTGAGCAAATAAGTGCATGTCTTGTATGTGGCATATCCTTGCTCTACTATGGCACAAACCTTAATGTTTTTCTTGTGGGAGACAGTGGTTGGTTTTCAAAACTCTGGTTTCATTTAGAGGTAGAAATGTGTGGTGGCATGTACCACCCCCACTGAGTAGTGGCAACTGGTTTGTACTGTAACCAGCCACAAGATACTGTGCGAGCAGCTTGGTGAAATCTTTAAAAACTTCTCACTGATGCTTAAAACTGTGTGAGTGTCCAGATCTTCTTGAGGTTTGAGCTGCTCTAATCACTGCTGCAGCCTTGTGTGGCCCTGTGTGCCCTGAGATCATGTAAATGGCATTGAGTTGCTGCCTACAGAAGTATAATAATGATTACCACCTCATTATCAAGATAATTCTTCAGATATGATGGGCAAGGTTTATACAACACATTGAAAATAAGTTATGTAAGTTCCTAGTTAGGAAAGTAATGGCTTTGTTAATATATAACTCTGCTACATATTACCTACAAAACTGTTTTCCTCACATTCTCAAAGAGCAAAATATTTTAGTTTCCTACTTACATGGAACAGAGGAAGCAGACACATAAATTACATAGGATTCCCTGAAAAAAGGCCAGTGAGGAGTTAAACCTGATCATCACAATGTAGCATTTTGCCAGTCAGGCCATTAAGTGCTTAATTAGCTCCTAAGCACACAAGTAGTTCAATTAACTAGATTAGTAAACCTGACCGAAAACCAGCTGCAGTTGTGGTTGGAATCAGAGAAGATTTTGAAAATACAGATGTGGACTGTAAAGCTGAAGAGACAATGCATCCAACCATGGGATATAGATGAAGGCAGTGTTTCCCCCAATTTTTATTGACAAAAACAGCAAAGAAGATGGATTTGCCCATCTTTGTATGAACTGATGCTCACTGATGAAGGTGAGAGGCTTGAGGGGTAGATAGATAGTGGCTGATGGAATTGTGGGACTGATGAGACTGATCAAAGAATGGTTTGGATTGGATGGCCTTTAAAGGTCATCTAATCTGACTGCCCTGCAATGAGGGCATGGAGTCCAACCTGACCTTGAATGTTCCCAGGGATGGGGTATTTACCATCTCTCTGGACAACCTGTTCCAGTGTTTCACAACCCTCATTGTAAAAAATTTTCATCCTTGTATCTCGTCTGAATCTATCCTCTTTCAGTTCAGAACCATTACCCTGTCCTATTGCAAAAGGCCCTGCTAATGTCTGTCCTCATCTTTCTTACGAGTCCCTTAAGTATTAAAAAGTCACAACTAGCTCACCCCACAGTATTCTCTTTTCCAGGCTGAACAATCCCAATCCTCTCAGCCTTTCCTCATAGGACAGGTTCTTCATCCTTCTAATCATCTTGGCAGCCTCCTCTGGACTCGCTCCAACAGTTCCATGTTTTTCCTGTGCTGAGATCCCAGAGCTGGATGCAGTCCTGTAGGTGGAGTCTCACCACAGCAGCAGAATCCCCTCCCTCACCCTGCTGGCCACGGTGCTTTGGAGGCAGCCCAGGACACAATTGGCTTTCTGGGCTAAGAGTGCCCATTTCCAGCTCACATCCAGATTCTCATCCATCACTATCCCCAGTTCCTTCTTGGCAGGGCTGCTCTCAATTCCTCCATCCCTCAGCTTGTGCTCTTACTGGGGGTT
>VZSR01003812.1:7705700-7796464 GCA_013398615.1 Brachypodius melanocephalos | reverse complement strand
TGGTGGACATCCTTACAATACAGATACTCTGGCTTCTTGCTGTTACATTTACCAGTAAATTTCTGACCTCCCTCCCTTAATTGCCTTTTAGACCAAGTGGGGAGGAAGGAGGTGATAAAAACCCCAGTTCTGTACAAGCTGAAACCAGCTGCTTCTCATCAAGACCTTCCTTTTTTCATCCTGCAAAGTCCAGTGAAGACCTGATTTTGTATGTTTGCTACACACACTGTACTTTTTAAACATGGGAGAATTGCCTGCAAACTAAGGAAATAGCTCACTGCTCCTTACAAAGTCCTTGGTTTCTCTTATTACACCTTGGGCCAAGTCTGGACAGCATTGTCCAGGCAATCTCTGGGAGCCAGGAGTTATGAGTCAGTTATTTTGTGGTATTATCCAGATCAGTAACTTCCAATGCAAGATTTTTTTTCCCCTTTGATAAGTACCCTATGGCTGTGTTACCAGACATGTTGAATCATGTTGCGTGACAAGGAAGAGACCACGTTGCTGCTAATAAGACCAAATTCACTCCATGGATAACTGTTTTAGATAATTAACAGGATAAAATGTTTTCATTATGTTCCAAGTACTTCAGATGAAAAGGATACAATTCTTGCAGGATTTTGAAAATTACCTAGCTCTGCTAACCATGTCACAGCAAGTGGCTGTTCTACTATGTGGGAAACATATTGTTAATGAGACGAGGAGGGAATGGCATTAATCTTTTCTCTCTCTCTCTCCCTCTCTCTCTCTCTTTTTTTTTCTTTTTTTTCTTTTTTTTTTTTTTTTTTTTTTTTTTTTTTTTTTTTTTTTTTTTTAAATAAGGAAGAATATAGCAATCTTTAAGGAAATGAAGATCAAGATGCTTTTGAGTAAGATGATTTGGCTGATGATAATATACTTGTTTATCAAATAGTGTCAATGATAAGTTCAGATTTGCAGTGTCAAAAGCTATGGATCTTTAAGGCCTTTTCTACAGCTTCAGAATTTAAATAGCTGGCATTTGCAGTGTAGTAATTCTCAGATAGCCAGACTGTGGACCAGAAGTGTGTGTGCTACAAACCCTAGGAAAAGTGAACAAGGCAACAGTGTGGGTGTAAATGAAAGACGAATGCGGTATATGCCATGTAATGCACTCATCAAGGAATGGTGTTTTACTGCTTGCACATGGAGGAGACCCAACATCAGGTGCTGGGGAATACAGAGTGCCAGTGCATACCTGTATTTAGCAGCTGCTAGTCAAGGAACACCCTGGGTAATTGTGTGGGGATGTGAAATATTTTGTCATGAAGGAGCTCCTCATCTATCCTTGAACATATCAAGAGTGTGAGAGGATTTATGGAGCTGTCACCCAGGAGATAATGAATGCACATGCATACAAAAGAGTGAAGATGATACAAAACTGTTACCCAGGCTGGCAGGAGAATGAAGGAGTTGCTGATAATGCTTTTAAGTTGCTTATTCTTTTAATACATTTTAAAATCTAAATTGGAGTGAAGTTGACTTCTGTGTCACCTGTATTGACATTCTGCTTAATGTTTGTTGTCTATTCTGTAGACATTAAAATGTAAATTTTTCTTTATGATAACTGAGAGTGGGTATGGGACAGTGGTCTGAATGAAAGTTTGCTCCTCATGAGATGCCTTAAAAAGGGAATGTGAGTCAACCCAGCCTAAGTCAGGTCATGAGCATGGGCAGTCCTCTTAGTATGTAATCAGAGAAGGATTAGTACTGCTAGCTTCAAAAAAGGCTGGGAGGAGACTGGTGAGACTCATGTGCAGCCATACAGGGGTCTGAGCTATAATGCAGTGAGTTTCTGTAATGGTGGCAGGCAGGGAGAGTGTTCTTCCTCTCTTGGGGAAAAGGTTACAGGAGGTTTTGTGAAAGCACTTGAGATGATGAAAGTTGCGATGGAAACTGATGATGAAAGTCATGGTTGGAACTGATTTATAATTTCTGGTGCATGGAAAAGAAAAGCCCTTTGTTTCACCCAGTCCATCATATTTCTTCTCCATTAAAAGTGCTACTACAGTTCTTTGGAGTGCTGGTGTGACTGCATTGCTAGTAAGTTGCAGAATATGATCAAGAAAAAAGTATATTCTACATGACGTAGGTACAGAATGCAGGTTTTTTGCTGTGGGAAGTGAATGAAACACTGTAGCATCTTTGTAGCTTATAGTCTGAAACAAGTATTAACTTGTTGCAAAGGCTTTTGCAACTCAGTGTTTTTCCCTGAACCCATGTTCCTAAGAGGTTGTTAGGAGTTGTGGCAGAGCAGTTGAATAATCTTGAGAAAAGTTGGCTAGGCAAAACTGCAGCAAAGGAAGCATCAAAAACAATCAAGAAGGGAAGAGCTTGTACTCAGCTGGATTAGGGGACATGGTAAAAACAACATAATAGCAAACATGGGATCAGAAGTTCAGTGAGAAGAGATCTTGGGCTCTAGCGACGGAAGAGTGACATGGGGAAGGACAAAAGCATGTATGACCTTGTCGATTGGGGCTATATGGCAAGAGAGAGAGATTTGGTCCCCTGATCTGCAAGTTATTTCTTTTTCTTCCTGTATTTTTGCCAGTTTATTCCTCTGAGTTTTCTGTACTTCAAAAAATGTCAGCTGGAAAAGCGTGCCTGCTTTCTTGCTTGCTGTCGTTGCATTACTAATTACTGCAGATTTAATTATGGTCACGGTGCTCAAACCTTTCAGGCAGCTATTTGTTTGTGTTAAATCTAAGGAGCGAGAGCATTAACCAATTCTCCTCATGACTGGGCTGGAGTGGGAAGGCTAATTCTTTGTGTTAGGAAAAATGCTCTTTTCAGAAGCATGGAGCAAAGCAACAGCGATAACCTGAATTTTCTCAGGTTTTTATTCTGGAGACTGGGAAGGCTCAAAGGGGAGACACTGCGTGACTTAGGCAGGACTCATCTTCACTCTGATACAAATATGTAGCTAAGTTTTCTGTAGTATAGCAGAATTCTGGATAGCTAGGATACATATTTACTCACTAGACCTACCTTTTTTTTTTTTTTTTTTTTTTTTTTTTTTTCCCACTTATGTTGTCTCCATAAATGTCTTTTTTCCCCTCAAGCCTGGATCTTTTTAGATTTACTTTTCAGAATATCTTTCTGCCAAGGGGTCCCTCAAATCCTTTTTTATACCCTGTGTTTCAGCTACAAAGACTTACCTGATTCAGCTGCCGTGGAAAACTTTTTACTCCACATCAGAAAATACAACAGCTCTTAATGGGATTGTATTTTCCAGTTTTCCAATAGGTATTTTCCACGGTTTAGTCTGATCTTTGCAAAGCACTTTGAGACATTTGCCTGGAGGGTGTGATGTCTCAGTGGCAGCAGTCCCACCCTGAAGCCAGGAAGCATCCTGGCATCTGTCCAAGTGCTGTGCTGGGACACAGAGCATATTCTGTACATGTGTGAAGTATGTCTACAAATAACATATATGAAGGCTAAATACGTACATGAGGATTGTAATATGAACGTCCTTTGTGTACTCCCAGTTCATCAGAAGCTTTCATTAGCTTCTTAGAGACACTGAGAAGACAAATCTATTTTCCTGGAAGTAACTCTCGTGGAAAAAAGAGGTTCTGCTTCTCATTTGTCTTAGTGGCTTGACTAGCTCTCTTACCTTCTAATTTGAGATCATCATTAGAGACATTTTTGGTAATACTGTTCAAAAATTCCTCCAAGTATTTGGGTGATCAGTAATATTTGAATTGAAATGCCTGTCTTGGTACTTGATTTTCAATATATGAAATCAGATGGCCTCGTAATTTAGATTTGTTCCAGCTGAAACAATTTTATGCCACAGGTAAATTTTGCCAACTCATTCATCTGTTTTCTAGATCACTAATAAATGTTTATCTGCAACAATGAACCTCTTTAGCACCTCACCCTTAATCATAGACTATGTTGAAATTTGACCATTTAATCTTCATTTAATCCATGAAAAAGACTCTGTGAGTCACTGTGATTACTTAATTTCCTTGATAGTCTTCCATCAGAGTTTTTACCCATGAATCAGTGTCAGATCATGGTGTATGGCTGGAGAGGAGTAAGTGAAACTAAGAAGTTTAATGAAGCAGGGAGTTAAAGCCAATTAACAACTTAGCCATTTATTATATATTTTGGAGAGTTGGTTTTAGAATTCTTAAAACTGAGTTAGACCATAGAGGTGATCTTGTATTTGAATGAAGAAATGTATAAAAGCTGCCTTGAGTCTGACTGTTACAGGAAAAAGATGCCATGAAGAAAAAACCCCAAAACATCTTGAGAAGTTTCATGAAGAATAAAACCATTTTGAGCAGGATGGAATTTACTGGCTCTCAGTCTGTCTTTCACCAGAACAAGTGGATGAGAATGTTTCTGAGTAAGTACAAAATAATTGACTTTAGCATTGCATTCTGGGTTCCAACCTGTCAGGCTTTCAATCAGGATTAACAGCCAGGAATCCTCCTCCTTGTGATGAGTAGTCCAAGCGAGAGGACAAATATATCCCAAGCTCAATCTGGAACTCTTCAATGACAGATCTATGTCACGGTTTTGGAACAAATTCTTGGTGCCAGTGGGCGCTGCTGCTCCTTAGGAAAGCCATGAAACCTAGGCTAAAGCACGTCTGTGAACATAATGGATAAAAGAACTTTCCCTGGGCTCAGGGGGAACGCAAGCAAACTAGGTCTGTCCAGGACTCTGGGATAATCTTGATTAGGAGAGCAGAGACTATTTTGCCACTTTTGTGCATTGGTCTTTTATTTATAAGGAAAACTGATGTCAGCTCCATTTGGTGCTGTAACATCAGGGCATCATCGCCTACTGTGGGCTGTCTTTGTTGTAAGTAGTAAGACAGTGTACAAAGATCTGAAATTAGATGTGAGCTGTCAAACTGATGAGATTGGTTCTGTCAGAAGCTGAAATTCTTCATTTGGTAAGGTAGGTGTATTTTTTTGTGCTAAATGGCTGTTCAAAATCTCAGCATGTTATCACACAGTGCATGCTCAGAAAAAAAGACTGTGCTAGCTGTACTCTGCACCCTCACCCCAGAAGCATGGAAGAGCTATCTTCACTTCCCAAATTTATTTGGCCTCTTTATAAGCTCCATGAAGGACATCTAGATCATCCCCTAGTTTGTAGAACTTTTTTTATCTTGAGTACAGCATAATCTTGACATACATCTCTTTGTATGGCTCATGTCTGAAAGTGTTGCTGCAGGTGTCGGTCACAAAGAAGTACACAGAGTTAGTGTCCTCTGTACCAGTTTGTTATGTGCTTTTGGAACTACTTTTTAATGCAATATTAAAATTATTCTCTACATTGAAGATAAAGGTTTGATGCATGTAAGGTGAAGGTTATGAATGCTGCTTAAAAATTATGGTAGTATGTCAAGAAAACTCCTTTTTCCTACTTTCATCAATGCCTGGATGAGCGACAGTGCTTGAACAGATACTGAAGGTTAGGGCTGGATGTGCATTTGGTAGGTTCATGTTCTGAAAAGCAGGTCAGTATGTGTAAAACTGAACCGGCAGCCTGGAGTGGAAATGTTAAAGCATAAAGAAATAAAACAGGGCTGTTAGAGTAAAGAAAAATAAACTGTTTTAATTTTTGCTTTGCATAACTAACAGGCAATTAACTTTCATTGACTCATGATGTGAAAACTGATCGAGAGACAGATACTTTGCTTTGGTAACAGTCTGGCAGTTGGGAAGAATGTTTTCTTGACAGTTGATTAGGGGTTAAATGAGCTGAATAAAATTGGTAATTTTTGCTGCTTTCCCCACTTAGTATAATAGCTATTATATGAAGCATTTTTCCTTACATTAGTTGTAAAGACTGACTTTAACTGATGACTGTTGAAAGAACTGGTTTTGATTGACAAAGATGTCTTCTTGGTATTCTTAAGAGCTGTAAAAATGGCTGGTGCATATAGAACCTGCAATACCTCCTCCCTGCTGCCCTCTTCCCCCATAGTTTAAGCATGTATTTAATAATCTTTAGTCTACAACAGGTTTAATTTTATGGTCATCTTAGAAGCAGCACTTGAATGTAAGTTAGCATATACCCTCTCTCTCCAAAGGAAAACTTCAACCACAGCTTTAGCACAATTGTCTGGATGAATACTGATGTGTAGGCAACTACTTGGGAGTTTTTGTCATGGTCATGTTTTGGTAGAGGATGATGGTTTTGGAGGCAAATAATCAGGCTCCTGGGTAAACAAGGTAATAGTGCTTTATCTGCAGCAGAGGTGGAGAATTCATCTACTGTAGCACTGCTGGCTGTGACTGTCTTACTGATGAAAGCAGCTTTTCACAGCCCCTCGAAATGTGCTGTGCTATTTCACTTGTGACACTTCAAAGTATGTGATTGTGTGAAAGCCCTGGGGTGAAATGTCTTTTTAAAATTTTAGATCAAAAGAGAAATGCCAGAACATCAACAGGAAATAAAACATTTTTATTGAATATCTGTGTAATATGTATGTTATTTTAACGACAATTGGAAAACTCTACTGTGGGGAGTCACTACACAAAGTGAAACAAAATATAAACCACCTCATCAAAAATGAAGGTAAAATACGGCTAAGGTTGTCAGCTCGCGGGCCACGAGCGATATGGCAGGATAAAACACCCCAAACATTTCTACAAGATACAGAGAAAACCCACACAGAGAAACACTCAAGCAGGCAGTAAATATACACAAAGGCAACTAGGATCTTTCTACAGCATCAGATTCTAATACTTCACACAGCTTTGTCAGAAAGGTACATGTGGCTTCTTTGAGGATGAAAAATGTCATCTTGGTCACATGGCAGGTTCTGTCTCTGAGAATCATTGTACCTTACAAACCAGTTCTAGGGTGACGTTCAGTCTGGCAGTGTAGGAAGAGAAAGCATTAAGAATACCTTAACACAATAAGTCAGTCCTGGCACTTTGAACCTGCAGCTATCCTGAATGAATAACTGAAAGCTGGAGACCATGAAGTTCTTAGGCTGGGAAGCTGACTGTCTACTTCTTCTCTTTGGTGGGGTTTGGTCCTCAAGGATAAGATTTTAAAATATTCCAGCTTGATGCTTTGCATGTATGTGCCTGTATCAGAAAATGTCTCACTTGTGTTTTTTCTATGTTTCATGTAAAAAAGAAAGAAAATGGATCTTGCTATTCTCGCTTTTGGAGGTGGGGAGAGATACAGGCTTTTATTCCCCTCCCAGTACTTTGCTGCTGCTTTTACCCTTGAAGTACAGAAAAACAGGGGTGCTTGGCCATCCCTGCACTGACCTCTGAGACTGTCACACCTCTCCCAGAAGCAGAGCCTTGAGGGAGGCTGTGGAATTTAATTTGCAGTGCACAGTTCTCCGATTACATTCATCTTTGTTAGACACAGAAGATTGATAAGAACATTAATGGTCAATTCTCATGCCTCCCTCCAAAAGCAATAGCATTTCCACATTTCTAGGGTAGTTTGCATTGCTGAAAATAATGAACTCTTCAAAGCATTATAAATATATTCACAGCTTGGAAAGATAAGCGAGGGGCCTCCAAGGACGGTACATGAGCTAGCAGTGATGCCCTGAATGAGTTGATGAGATGGTACAGCGGAGGTGCCATGCTGGGGAGCTGTAAGATGACTCTATGGGAAAGCAGCAGGGGCGAGGGCGCTTGGAAACGTAGAGTATTGCACAGGGCTTGACAAAATGCTGCGTGGTCAACCCATTCACTAGAGCATCCTTGTCCCCTGCATAGCTCTCCAGTTCTACATTGGTCCGTAACAACTGGAACTGCTTGTGCTATGCGTTCCTTCGGCAGTGCAGTAGAAGGGAATGGCAGTATCAGTACAATATCACTACGGAATAAATTGGTTGCTATCCACTGAGAAAACTACATTTCTAAGCACACACGGCAGTCACAGTGATACACAGAGCAGTCTTTCAAGACTCTTATGGAATGACTAATAGCTTCATAATAGTGCCATTTACTACATAATAACATTTAAAACATTTAAAAACTCCTCCTGAAACGAGCATCTAGTATACAGAAGAGGTTGCTTCAGTTTTCTAGAACTTGTTCTTTGTTTTCACTTTTTTTTTTTAAAGGACAAATTAAAACTTAAGTATAAATAGTATATAAAAGGTCACTAGCTGTTCTCTTTTGGCTTACTTTGAAGTGCATTTAGAACTATGGCTAAATTTTGTCATCTTCTGATGGGATTACAATACTGTCTGTTTACCATGAAACTATTTTGTATAATAAACTCACACGGCTGTGTCTAAAAAATATTCTGCATTCCTTCTAATCTGAGTTAGTATCATAAAATATTTTGTTACAAAGTCTAATGTGCAAACTCATTATAAGGTGAAATCGTGGATGGAATTCACAGTATGCAAATTTTGTATAAAGGTGATAATGGAGAGCTACTCTTGTTTTCATGGCAGCATTTTACTACTGCTGCATCTCCCTCTTCCCCCTCCCTGCACAACTTCTGCAGTGGTCTGTCTTCATATGTTAGATGAAATTGTTACCTCCTGTGGAACTGCTTCCTCAACTTTCAATCTAAAGCCATTTCAGTCTGTTACGTGTTTGCTTTGGAATATATACAAAAAAATCATATCCTGGCTTCAGGCTGCATCTCCATGAGGTCAGCCATGGAACTGCTCAGATCATGCTAAGTTGCCTGTGAAAGAAGTCTACTCAATTGGATTTGCCCCTCCAAGATTCACTGTGGACATGAAGTGTGTTATTAGGATGGTCCAGTTGAAAGCTCAGATTTAAGTTGTCCTTTAAGATGTCAGTGTAACACTACTAGTGCCTTACAAGTTGGATATTTTTTTTTCTGGAATGCAGACGATACAATAGTTACCCTATAATATAGTATCAGCTCTCCTACATCTCGGTCAATTTACATAATTTAAAATAGAACATCTTATTAAAAACATCTAGATATACACAGATTAGGAAACGCTTACAACATACAAATACACAAACTAGAAATAAATTCTCAGCATACTGGTGTATATATACAACTGTGTGATACAATAAATAATTTCTGTCATGCTCTATCTACACATCATATTGCTTAAAAGAAGAGTAGATCTGGGGCGGGCAGTGGTGAAATGAAGCGCCTTTAAAAGGCTCTCTACATTTAAATTTGTGCAAATCAAAACGGGAATTTTAAAGTACAACTGATCTGTGTCAGGAACACATGGCTGGAAATTAAAGGACCCATATTACTGAGGTATTTACAGATACTGGCTAAAGAGCACTATGTGGGCAAATGCAGAAAGGCTTCTTCTTCATCTTTTTCTTTTTCTTCTTCATAATTTAATTTAATTTACTTTAATTTAATTTACTTCTTGACGGCCAGCATGGCATCCACCTCCTCCTCGGGCTGTAGGGTGTGCCACTGTGCGATGGGCCGCCGGGGGTTGGCCAGCATGTCTGACCAGTGCCGCAGCTCCGCGCCGGTGCTGTTGTAGCCCACAAAGACCTTCCCGATGGCATCGTTCTTGCCAATCTTGTCATAGTCCAAAACAGTCACAACAATTTGCACTTTCTGTAATGAGACAGAGAAAGAGCAGTGAGCAGTGAGCAAGGTGAAGGTTGGCAGGCATGAATGTGGGGACAGCCAGCCTTGGAGGAGTCATGAAGGGGGAAGTGCGTGACAGCTGGACTAGATGAGAAGCAAATTTAAACTTTTTTTTTTTATTGTGAGCCTTCCAAATAAAATCAGTTTTAAAACCTCCCTGCTTGAAACTTGCCCCCTTGCAAGTTGAAACTTAGCTTGAAACTTGCCTCCCTTGCATTAAATAGCTTCATATGGAAATCCAGGCTGATTGTTATTCCTTTAACAGATTAACAGCTTACAGGTAAGTTAATTCAAAAGTTGCACAATTTTACACATCCTTATTTTTTAAGTAAATAAGTTAACAACTGAAGTTCAGAAATTGCTCTTTGTGTGTTTGTAATGCTGTACTCTACTAATTAGTTTTCTACTTCTTAGCAACTGTTTCCCATCCATCCAGTATGCTAATCAGGTGTTTTCAGATAAATTCAGAAGGTAGCCCTTATGGTTACTATATACATACACACGTGTGTTCTCATCTCTGTGCATATGTGTGTGCACTTGTGCACACATACAAGCATGTGTGTTTACTGTGCATGTTCTGTGTATTTACAGAAAAATCCAGAAAACAGGCTGGCTGCTTAAGGGAGCTGGAATGGATGTATAAACTCCTGGTGTCTTGGGGCTCTGACACACCAGCACGGCCTGTGACAGAGCTGATGCTGGAGTGCCACTTCTATAGGAATGGTGACCTCTGGCAAACAGGGTTAAACAAGTCCCACATGGTCAGTGTGAGCCCATCTGTCACAGCTCATAGACAATTTTCCATCCATTTAGGCTGGGGCACACTGGGAGGTGTTTGAGCCAGGCATTTGTTTGTAGTTTTGTGCACATACACACAATTCCTCTTTTTCAGGTCTTTAATATTTGTCAAAAGAGCATAAACAGCTATTCCTTCAGTGGAGTGGTGTTCTTCCCCAACAGCACATAAGACTTTCACAGTCTTGGGCTGATTTTACTAAATTGTTACACTTCTCCTTATAGAGCTTTAACGATGAACATACAGTTCTTTTCCTGATTCCAGTGTCAGCCTCCTGAACAGAAGGAAGAACTGCCCTGAAACACAATTCCAGAAAAATCTTCTATTCTCTAGAATTAGGTTTTTAAATTTAAAGCTTTAAATATATCTACAGTCTGGACCTCTTACTAGAATGATTAATTTCAGGGCTTGTAATAGGATTATCTTTTAAAAGTAGCAAGACCAGGGTCATGAGGTTTATTTTATAAAGTCCATTTCCTTACAGGATTGTACAGTTCACTGAGCCAGAGAAAGAGATGGTTCCAACAGGCACTGAAGTATTTATATAGTTACTGATGACAAAAGTATACATCAATCTCCAGATTTCCCCTCACCAGAGCACTCACGATAAAAAGCAATATTCTGAAGGAAGTATTTCCATGTTGCCAGAATTATGTTTCAGTGTTGCTGTTTGCAATACACTCACTTTTAATGGTACCTCCCCAAATGAACACTTATGTTTTAGATGCATGGTACACTCACAGATATAAAAAGTAAGCATGAGACTACTTTTTTGCACTACAAAAAGATGCTTGCCTGCTGTACCTAGAAGCTTGGGGATAGTTGTTACTGGATTTTTTTTTTTAATGTTAATCTTAATTTTGTTAAGACGAAAATGAGCACTGTAAATGAAGGACCCTTTTCCTTGCTCTACAAAGATGCAAGAACAGCCAGCTCAGATAATTAACTTGGAGATGATTCTCCCCTCATGATCTCTGGACTAAACCTACAGAGAAATGTGAGCATCTCTTTGCCTTTGTACCACATATTAAAGGAGCAGCTGCATGGCAAAACCCAAGAGGTGCTAGTAGAAAGCACTGCCTCTCCTAATAAACATTTGGATTAGCAGTTTCCACGGTGAGATTAAACCCTTTGGACTGGGAGGGCCTGGAGACAGGGCTGCTGCAAAGGCAGGCTGTTCTGCATGTGTCAAACCACGTGCCTGATCTGCCAGTAGCAGCAGGGTTTGACTTCCCTGTGGTGTTCTCCCATTACCCTCGAAGGCATCACTTTCTTTCCCTTAAGAGCCAGAACCCATAGTCACTGCAACATTGTTGAAAATGTTAATGTTTGGCTCCTTTAAAATCACATAAATGTACTGCTATTGACCTGCTTTCCCTCCATGACCTCTCTTCATTCTCCAACAATCAAGAAACTTGTGTAACAGTTATTTTTTGACAGTGAAAGTTTGCTTAATGACTTTTATATGAACAGCATATAAACAGTCACAGTGATTCCTACCATATTAAGTCTAAATAACATTTAAAATGTGTTTTTCTAATGATGAAATCACTTCAGTATTCATGATGAAGTAACTTCTAAATATAGTCTTTTATAACTAACTCAAAATACATTGGCAAATGACCGAAGTCCATAATTGCAGATTTAAAATTGGGACTATACAGTCAAGTAGATAGCTAAAAATTCACTCTAATAAACTTATAAAAAAACCTCAAAAAAACCCACCAAACCAACAAACAAAACCACCTCTAAATTATAATACTTTTAAAATAAACCATATCCACCTCAAAAAAAAAAGACTTAGAATTAGAAGGCAAAATGGTCAATATCAAAAATGCACCTAACCATGCCAAAGCTTTGATAGGGTAATTTGGAGGCAACCATTCCAGCTCCTCAGTCCTGCCCTATTCAGAAATCAAGATACTCTTCACCTAATCTGCCACTTGATTTGATTCATCTCCTTTTGCCTCTGGGTCTTTGATCCTTGTTATGAAATCTTTCACAAGCACACAGACCTGCTTTCCTTAAAATCAAGGGAAATTAGCCCCCACTGGATTTCCCACTTTTTGATTCCTAGAATCCACAGACACCTGTACATGCAGTAGGGCATGAAGAAATTCTAAATGGACCAGTCATGCATCCAAGTCACGGTGCTCATGCTTCACCTGGCCCAGTTTTATTATCTTTGTTAGTACCAAGTCAATAAAATGCAAGTACACAGTTCTACTTAAAAGGTGCCTTGGTTCCTGGGATTCTCTCCAGCCCAGTTGCTATTAAAATCCAAGATACACACTGTGAAAACCCATATCATGAAGAGGCATGAAACAGGGGGCTCCAAGTTTTGTCCAAGCAATTTAAAAACTTAAACTACAAGTTTAAAAGCATGCCACCCAATTTATACCATGACCTCTCCTACAATCCATGGAAGGATATATTCCCAGATGTTTTAAATTACAGTGATTAAAACTGGGAAGCCCCTGAAAGGACACTTTCCCCAGTCAGCTCCACCCAGAAAAGCTGTTGCATTGCTTAACATCTCCACAGTCCTGGGGCCCCATGGTCAGGTGGGAAGCCAGCATGCAGCTCTTTTCCCACATGCCTCCTGAGATGGTTAAAAAAAGCTTCTCTCTTGAGATAAAAGACAGGTAACATCAAAATAAATTAATAGTCTCTCATGAGAGATGGTTTGCCTCCCAGTAGCTCAAAGATAGACAACTGAGCCCCTGAAAAAAATTACACAATGCTTCATCCTCGTACTTCCCATTGCTAATGTAGGTGACTTCCATCTCACTGTGCAGACTTCTGAGATCCTTAATTTTAGGTACTGAGCTCTGGAAGTAGCATCTGGACAACTACTGGAGCTCTTCTGAGGTACTAAGAGAACAGGTACTGCAGTACTAACCCCTGAGATTCTCAAATGCCTTTTTCCAAGGGACATAAGGATCACTGAAAAAGTTTCCAAGGTGTAGTGAATAAGTGAAAAAAAAAAAGCTGTGTATGAATTAGGTGTTTTAATTTACAGGGGTGCCGCAGTGCTTTCAAAAAACAGGCCAAATAAAAGCATAAGGAACACAAATATGTCTGATAATGCCAATTTATTATTTTAAATAATTTAGGGAAAAATGTTATATATGGCTTTTCTTTTATCCCTATATGTTTTTGCTGGCACATTCCTTCACTATCTCCCTGTGGATTTTTTTTTCCCCCAAATCCATTTCTGTTAACAGAAAATGTCAGTTACCCATTTCTCGCTGATGAATCAAAGCTTCCTAAGTACTTCACATTTTATCATTTCCCTCTTGAAGCAGTCACACTCATCTAGTGTAGCACAGGGCTGGCACCTAGGTGCTAATGAAGGCATGCACATGTGATAATTAACAAGATCTCTGTTAAATATTTATAAGGGCTGAGAAATGGAATGCAGAGGAAAGACAAAACACTGTTTGACATTACCTGAATTTGCTCGAATGGTACTTCAAAGCTGAAAGACTCGTTGTAGTAGGGATTCAGAGTGTTCTTTTTAATTGTAGTCTTTTTCTTCTTCAGCCTCTTACCATTCTGCATCAGATGGATCTTCACATAGGGATCTAAGCATTCAAGAGAAGAGGTAGAGCTAAGAAGGAGAATTCAGCGTGTTTTCTACAAACTTTAATCCCATACATGTAAGAGTAGATTAAAAAAATAACAGACAACATTTACAGCTTGTATTTGAACAAGTTCTTGATTTCCACTATAGAAAAATTACAATTGTGAAGTATTCCTGATGGGAAAAGGTACAAAGTATTTATTGCATTATCTCCTTAACATCCTGAAGGTGGAGTAAATTCCACCTAACTTTGTTCCACAGCTTATTAACCATCCTGGCAGGCATTTCTTAGCAATGGTTTGTGGGGTGGTTTTCCCAAGACCGGTGAGTGCTGCCAAGTGCCCACAGCAGGTACAGAGCTGGAAGGACTGGATGCTCTGCAACCACCTGGCAACTATTGCCATCACTCCTTGGGCAGGTGCTGTGTTGTGGCTTTCCTGTCCTCTGACCTTCCTGGTGAGCTGGGACTGACACAGTCCAGCAGGGTCCAGCACTGCCTGGCAGGAAAGGACTCTGTCCCTTCCATACCAGCCCTCTGCTTCAGTGCTGCCCACAGTCAGAGTCCATGGGGGCCATGGTGCTGTATAAATTACAGATGGGTTTGCCACTCTCTGTTGAATTCCCATTGTCATTTCAAATGACTTCTGGTGGTGAAGGAACAGAACTCATTTGGTGCCTAATCAGGTATTCCCTGTGTGAGCAAAACCTTCCTGGACATTACAGTGCTGATGAGGTATCTCACTGGTAATAATTTCAGTGGAAGTTTTGCCTGCTTAAAAGAATAGCACTGTGAGTCCTTAATCCATTACAAGAGCCATGTGGCTGTCTGGAGAGTGAACTAACATTCTTCCATGGAGCTGGTGATTAGCAGTACCTTCACTGAGTTCAGCTATTTTTCTGTTTAAGCTTACCACAAAGCAACATCTAAGGCATCTCAAGCTCATACTTCTCAACAACCTGTATGATTGTTGAAAAAAATTTGGGTAGGTACCTCTTTGGCTTTAGGCAGCTGAACTGTGATGTAGACCAAGGCAAGCTTCCCTTGAGTGAGCTGGTAGGAGCTATATAAAATGCCTGCCAGACATAAGTCACCTGCAGCAGAAATAAGGGAGCCTGAATAATGCAAACTATCATAGGAGAGGGCTTCTCCTTTCCCTCCTGAAAAAAAGCTGGGGCTACAGAAGAAGGACAAATGAATGCTGCATTTAATATGAGCAAACTATGCTTTATGATTCTGAAATTAAAATAATCTTCAGAAGAGTAATTTCACTCTGCTACAGTCAAAATATGCCTTTCTGTGGAAGTCCTGGGTGTTCAGGACAGTTAAGCTGCTGGAGTCACTTGATCACAGTCTACAGTTCCAGAGAAGGAAGCCCAGTTTTGGTAGTAGATTCTTTAAGACAGCAGACAAGGGTATAAGAAGATCCAATGGCTGTGAGAAGGAATTAGAGAAATTCTAACTTAGGAATAGGCACATATTTTAGTAGTAAGACTGAAACAGCTGGAGTAGGTTCTCCAGTGGTGAACTCTCTGTTACAGAGGGTTAAGACCCCTTCTCTCCCAAAAGACTCAAAGTTCAAACAGAAATTAAATTTGGGTAGGTTTACGCTTCAGGCAAGATGGAATTGCAAGGGCTCCTTGTGGCTGCATAATTTATGAATTAAGGAGTATCATGTGAAGAGCAGAATGCTAGCAAAAAGCCAACAAAGATCTATTTCTTTTTTTAATACTGAGTTCAAAATCACTGCACACAGGGTTTTGAAGACGGAAAGGAGGCAAATCCAGACTTCTTCAACATCAGTTGGTACTTGAGTAAAGCTCATCACTTTCCCTGAGGCTCCATGCAGAATGCAAAACTGTCCTAACTTCAAAATGATGGTTTAAGTATATCTAATATGCACTGAGAACATTTAGTTCAATGAGTCAATGGTAGAGTGTTAAGAAATGAGAATGAGGTAAGATGCTGTAAAAATATAATCTGAGTTACCAGACTGGAAGGCTAAACAGTACAGAAATATATTAAGGGTATTAGAATGCAATAATTTATTAAAATAAATGCAGGTGATATAAGCCAATCCTTTGCTGATCTGTGCCTTTGCACAGACAATGTACACAGGTTTGATGATTATTCATATGTCCTTAAGGAATTGTACAGTAAGATTTATAAAGGGATGCAGAAATAGTCCTATATTGATAACAAAATCCGTATTCTGGAGAAGAATATTTTTAAACTAGAAATCAATGTATGTGAATGCTTGTAAATCTATGAGTACATTCACTATAAATTATTTGCTCCTGCTGACTTTCTATAGTTTCTATCTTCATGCTTGTATTAGAGCAAAACCTGACCTAGACAACCCACAGCCATGGGACAAGACCTACAAGATACGTTTCTGTGGTTTCTTTTTCATGTCCTGATCAGCTTCTTCTGGTTGTCAGTCTGGGGAGTTGAGTTAGGCTCAGTCAAATGCCAGTTGTTTAGTAGAAAAGACCAAGTGGTGCCACTGTAGTGGCAGAGGTACCAAATGGAGGACAGAATGGGCCATAACATGATAAAATAATTAAATTTTCTTTCACCTGAGGGTAAAATTGTCATGCTAATCCAAACAGAAATCTACCACTTAGCTGAAACCATGTTCTTCCTTTTCTTGTTTCACAGGAAAGTATTGTATTCTGTAAGTTTAGTCATCACAAACATCTAAAATCAGAACAGGGCGCCCAGCTCAAGTAAGTGGGCCATTAGAGATTTTGGCTGAGTTTATCCTCATTAGATGGTATATCCACTTCCTTGTTTTTGAAGTATCCTGATTCTAACTAATTCTCCCCTCTCCTCACTCTTCCATGTCCCATACATGAGCCCCTCCACCATTTCACTACCTCCAGCTACATTCTGCCATGTTCCACAGTGTTAACTGCCTCAACTCCCCAGTAATCGATTTGCTTGCACTCTACTCAGAAAACCTGGTACCTAAGCACAGACTTTCTTGCGACTTCATGAATAAATCTCCGAAAAAGACAGATTATTTTCCACTAAATAACAGAAGCTGAACTGCTTGGAATCAATTACTGGAAGAAGGGACGATAATCTAAAGAAAGCAGAACCTCTGGGAAGTGCTGGTCTCCAGTGATTTTTGTGAGATAAGGTTTAGTGCTAATGGAAACGTTTCTTCTCTCTACTTGCAACATAACCTCAGTGCTGGCCCCATTAGTCAGGCTGAGTAATACTTTAACATGTAAATAGTCTCACTGAAGAACTGAGACTAGTAAGGATGAACTGATATTACAGCTCTGCAATGATAAATTGCCTGTTAAATACCTAGCCTGGTCATAAAGGGCAATGCCAATGAAAACAAACATTTCTCTTTATGTTCCCTGGACAGTTATCTCATTCCAGAGTAAATATCTATCCATCTATCTAGTCAAATAGATTGCACCCCAGAATATGAATTTCTCTCCATGGGTAAGCATCACAGTATTTTTAATGAGTTTGATTTAAGTAGACAGGGATCTAGAACCATTACATCCACAGGTATTACTGGATGGACCACACCCATCTATCTGGAAAAAAGATGTTGCACCCAGATGTCCCTCTTCTGAAGGAGACAGAGTAGCTTTGTGTCCCTTGCCTAATAATCCATTTTAACCAGTGCGTGGGACTAAATAGAATTGTGCTACTTATCCCCTCATTAACAGTCTACCCAGGAATGCTAAAAAGATGTACAATTCACAACTAATTGTGCATTGTGGATCTCACAGTAATGTCTCAATGGAGGCTGGCATGGGGGGACCAGCTGACACATTTTGTTTTCCTGAAGTTTGCAGTCAGATACCAATACATTATTCAATAAATAATTGACATGGCATGTAATACCAAGATTTCTATAGTAATTTGGACAGGAGGCATATCTATATATTTATATCTATCTATCTATCTATACACATATATACATACACACACAACTGGAACTCTCTTAAAATAATGACTAGTTACAGACATGTTGTAGACAAGATGCACTTAGTTGGTTAAGAGATTTTACAAAAGGAAACTTTAAAAGGAAAAAGTACTACAACTCAAAAGAAGAAAATTGTGGCAAAAGACAACATATCAGGAGAAGGTAGAACTTGAGAATGACTGTTTTTCAAGGGTTTTTAAGACGGAAAATGTTAGAGGGGTCGGTAGCCAATTAAAAATAATTTTCCACATAGGTAGGAGAGAATTCAGCATACAAATTTCCATATCTGTGGATCTTCAGGAAAAAAGCATCAACAACATAGTCAGCTTGGGATGGTTTTACTACAATGGCTTATTCTGAATGCAAACAGAAGGACAGTGCCCATCCTTTTAAAAATAAAATTAAGCCTTCTGCAAGCTAATCAAAATATGAAAAGGAGAGCATCTAGAAGTTGATAAATTTGAAAAATGCCACAGGGTTAACAGTGGAATTGATTGTGTGTGCAGTTACAGTCCTGAGACTGTGGGCAGGGGGAGCTTAATGGTTTAAAGAAAAAAATCCCATGCAGGTCTGTGCAGTGGGATCAGAGAAAACCTTCTACGAGCCTTGAGAAAGCCTAACATGTTTAACAGGAAAAAAGTGAGCCAGAACAAACTAGTCACAGATACAGCTGAATAGTTTCATATGACAAAACACTGTAATAAGATGTTCTCAACTAAAATGTAGAAATGGTGAAGAAATACAGTGCCAGAATTGCCTCCAGCTGTATTTTCGTCTTCAAAACGTTCAGGATAACTGGGTGCTCATTAGCACGTGTTTTTTCCCATCGGAAGAAAAATTATGCACAATCCATGCCAAAGCTCAACATCACTGACATTTAGAGCAAAAGTGTCAGCAGACAGTGGAGTTTCCATTCCAGGAAGCAGAATGAATTCATGAAGAGCTTGTAAATTGATTCAAGAAGTAAAGAAAATGAGGTCTGGAAATGCAGCTTTCCAAATGGCTGTGCAAATGCGGCTAGGACAGAGGTGACATGCAGGGTGCTTTGTTAGTTCTGGGCTAAAGAGCCACCCTCATCCTGCAGGACAGTGGAAAGCCAAGGAAAGACCAAGTCAGGAGCTTAGACCAGAGTTGGAGCAGGGTCAGTGCTGCACCCTCAGCCTGTTTCTCTCCTGTGCAAACAGGCTTCAGGTGAAGTTCTCTTGGCCAGCAGTGGGGAGAACAGCCATTTAATACAGCAGACAACCTGATTTTGTACAGACTATTCGGGATGGAGGCTGGCAGCACGGGCAGTACCTGCGTGCCTCTGGGGAGAAACAGCAGCACAGGCCAGACATGGGATATGGAAAGCAGCAGGGCTCTAGGAGCAAAGCAAAACAGGAAGAACTTTGCTGGGAGTTCCCACAGATTTGCTGATCTTTCCCAAGAACCATGGGACACGCTCCCTCTGCGGGCATATAAACCATTCCTCCCGAGGGAGAGGGACAGTTCACATGATGCCTGTGGTATCCAGGCCATGGATAATTTCCCCTGACTTTTTCTCTTCTGTTTATTCAAGTTTGGATGAGAGCAGATAAAACAATCTCTGAAACAATGAGTTTAGAGTGATACTGGATTTTCTCAGCTAGTATTTTTTCAGAAGAATGGAAAACTTTGAATGGGAAGGAAAGCCAGAGGAGGAAAAAACAATATATGACACAATGACTAAGAAGAAGCACAAGTACCTTCTAGACTGCATAAAAAATCGTAGTTTATATTCACTGACATAAGCTCTTGGGCCTTCTACCTTCCTCCACAAATGAACAAATTAAAGTTAAGATATTAGTTTTAAGGACCAGCTGATGTCCCAAGAGAAATACTGGAAAACACCCTTCCATTGGAAACAGTTCTCTTGGCATAAACTATATGGTTTATAAGGTTTTTAAAATCAGATTTCCTTAAAAATAGGGCTTTTAAAAGTTGATTCGCTACATAATGCCCAACCTCAGGTAATGCTGATATTTTGTTACTCTCATCACACTTTCCATAACCCCACCAGGCTGCTGAGCACTTGATGTTATGGGCCAAGCCTTTAGCAGCACCCAGTACTGGAGACAAGATGTAAGTAGCAAAAGGTATTTGCTGTAGGTTGCTGTGCAGTGTCTATAGCAGTCCTGACCCCAGCAAAACACATTTTAAAATCCCTTTTACTAAGGGGGCTGAGGACTGAGTGGTGGGGACTCTCTCAACACCAGCCAGTAGGGTACTGGGCATGGATGGGGTTGGGAAGTTGCATGCAGTCCAGATGGGCTGTCAGAATGGCCATGAGAGCTGTGAACAGTTTAACCCTAAAAAGCTCCTATCACACTTCCCAGCGTCTGTCTGTGCCATGGAGGGATGCTCCAGACCCAGTGCACACGCACAAAGCAGGTGCCCAGCAGGCTCCTCTGGACTCATATGTCACAGTGTAAGGGGTTAGGTGACTTTGGATTACATATTTCCACCAGCATCTTTAAAAGAAGATGCTGTAAGACTGGGGGATTTATAAATAAAAAATGTTTTTAATTTCATATTCAATAACATTAGACAGATTCTCAAAGGAATAATGGAATGCAGGAATCCATTTATAGCGGGGAAGAAGGGGTTGGTATTTATGGAATTAACAAGAGCCTGCCTGGAATGAAAAGAGTTAAATGGAGAGTGTAGCAAAGTGGTCTCAAAATAACAACTCTTCACTGGTGTGCAGTTATGTGAACATCAAGTTGCTGTTGAAATGCTGAATTCAGAGAAGCACGGAGCTTTGGGAAGAAGGAGGTGCTGTAAAACTGACAGCCAGCCAATGATTCCCTACCAAGAATCCCAGACTGAGGCTGCTGAACATGAGAGCTGACAGTGGAAACAGAAATGTTCACAGTGGCCTTAGGGCTGTTCAGCCAGCTCTTGAGTGTGCAGTTCCACCCACAGTGCTTCCAACTGGAACATAACAACAAATGTTACAGTGCCAGATGGGGAAAGTAGCAGAAAATGGGAGGGAAAAAAACGAAGGAAAAAAAAAAAAAAAAAGGCAAGCCAAAACTCTTATTTAAACCCAGCACAAATTAGTGCTTATTAGCTTATGATTAAGTTTACTGCCAGAGCCAGGACAGCTGATCTGTCTGTTGTATCCAAGGGGTTCATTTCAGCACAGTTACACACAGACAAAACAAAACCTTTTATAAAAAGCAACACACGTGGGTTGAAACAACAGGAAAATGCACCTTGAGTTCTGGCTGTGGGTAAACACAGAATAGTCTTGTGGAATAGCAAAGTTACTCAACCAAGCACCTTGTAAATGTGATAACATGGAAACTACAAGCATCAAAGCAGTAAACCTTGTTCCCCTGTATTTGCACCAAAAGAGGAGGAACTCACAGCTCAGAAACTTGAATGTAGCGAGGAGGGGGAGAGACAGCATGGCATTGTAAAATTTTAACATACTGGAGAAGGGGATCTGCAATCTTAGATAAGAAATAAAGAAATAAAAAATGCATATTGCAATACCATGTTTGTATATAAGTAGAAAGAATACAACAGCAGCTAAGATGGAGGAGGTATTTATAGCAAATAGTGGGAAGGTATTAATTTGAGCTGCTGATACAGGCAGACTCTCCAGGACAGGAATCCAGACTGAAACCAAAGCAAACTGGCAATACCTCAGGCAGCAAATTCCAGCAGACTGCTGAGTTAGAATTTAGGTAATGCCTTTTGATGATGTAGAGAAAAAAATAAGGAAGCAATTTTTATTTATTAAATTGATGGCGGTGAAAATACCAGAAGATAATACATAGAGGCTTAGAGAGATTCAAAAGACTGTCCTCATGTGAACTGGGGAGGAGGGAAGAGAGAACACACATGGACTGAGGAATAACAACAGGCAGAAGAGTAAAGAGAGAATCAAAAGCATAGATTACAGAACATCCCAAACTAAAAAGCAATTCTTGTGGGATGTCTTAGCTGAAAACAACTGGAGCTTGGGTGCATAATGATGTTCTGCACTGGACTGCCACTGAGTGCCCTGAAGCTCTCCAGAGCTGGGCTGGTTTGGAGGCAGAGCTGCCCCACCTCACTGAGGCACACACTGCTGAGTGGAGGCCTCTTTTAGTTATTTCCCCACTCCCAGAACTCTGCCCATCACAAAGACCCCAAGCTCCAAATCCAACAACTGTGAGGCAAAATAAGCCCTAATCTCAAACTTCATTGAGAAAGAATAGATAGGCACTCCGGTATTACTGGGTAATAAAGAAAACCACATCTGAGTGAGTGTCAGTATTCACTCCAAGGAATTCCTCAAACCTGAAACACAGAGAAAGTCTGTTAAAAACAAAAACTGGTCTAACCAGCATATTAGCAATTTACTGTAGCAAGAATATACATTTGTAGTCCCAACTCTCCAAGCTTGACTCAATTTCAGCACAGCATTACTGTGCTGTGATTGTCTTTACATGGAAAAAAAGTGAATATACCCCCTGCTAAGGGCTAATCTGTGTGCTCTCCCACAGAGGGTTAGAAACAACATACTCAGAACCAGGCAAAGTCAGTTATAAAGGCTGTCTCAGATCAAAACCACTGAACTATCATGTTGTTTCACCATGAAAATTTTCTTTGAATGCAGCAAACCCAGTTACGTTCCTGTATCCCATCCATACCCTCAACAGCCCAAAATAACATTAGGTGATTTGGGAGGAGAAGCAGAGGACAGAAACAATAGAAAAGCAAAGCAGCAGGGAGTTTTATCTACCTATGATCAAAAGGGTGGGAAACACCCAGTTACCTTAGCTCATAGAAATGAGTCACGAGAAAAATGCAAGCCAATATACAGCAAAGTAATTCTGATGCTTTTAATAAAAATCTAGCACAGCCACTTTATAAACAGCTTTTCTCATCCAGGTATGCTTTCAGTCCCAGACAATGTGAAGGAGACATGTCTTATTTTTTATTCTAATAATTAAACCAGAGATAGCACAGAACTAATACTGCAGGAACGCTGCAGTAAAGAAGGCATAGAAAAAATAGTGTTACAACATCAGTGTCTACCAGTAAAGCAGCCTAATCTGAACTCTTCACAGCTGAGAAACCAACCCTAGTTATGCTTTATCAAGGTTGATATTTATTTTAAGAGCATATAAAGACTTTCAAACTGCATTTGATTTATCAGTGGCTGCATGTATAAAGGGAATCCATCAGCATCCAGCTCTCAGTCTCAACCTGAAATAATACTCAGTACTTTTTCCACCTGTGTAGTTTATGTAAATCTTGGTTCTCATTTTGTTTTCATTATTTTTCTGTTGAATTTGAGTTTCAAGGAAAAAACCATAAATGGAAGGAAGAAGCTACATGAATGTAGTCATGCTTTTAGCCTACAAAACATGCATTCAGAATTACTTGGAGAAAATATTCAACAGCTCTCTTTCCCCTTCTATTCCTGCTTCCCAACACAACCAGTGTCTGTTAAGCAGGATTTTGGGAATTCATATCGGCTATTGGTGGCACCTAATTTTAGCGTGACTTTGAGGATCAAACTCTTTACTACCTCAACACACAGACCACCCATCCCATATATGAAACCTAACGTAACACACAACTACAGTTAGTTTTTTTGAACCTCTTTAAACACAGAGGCCACAAGAAACCTTTTCTTATTCCCTGCTCAGAACCATGGCTAAGGACGAGCTTGGCTCATGGGTTTCCTGGCGGTGAGAAGACTCCTGGAACACTGCAAGGCAAGAACTGCATCTGCTCAGGGAGTGGAAAGGGCTATTCTGGATTATGTTTCCCAATATTGTTGGGAAAATCAGTTTTGTTTTGGATTAAATTTAACTACAGTAAGGAAAAAGAGATCAAAAGCAGATTTTATTGGGATGGACAATATCTTTGTCTCAATCCCATCATGAGAACTTACAAGGTAGGTTAAATTTATCAGCAATTTCAACTGAGTTCAGCTAAATTATATCTGTTTTTCAAACATGAGAGCTGAATGAAAGCCTATTTTTTAGAATCCCCAACCCCCCCAGGTTCTAAAAGCCTGAAGGTCAGATTTTTAACTCGAGTACTTGCAGAGGAAGGGCTGGGAGGCTGCACGCCTGCTCACATTCCTGTCGATTACACATAATGAGAAGCAGTGACCTGAAACTTAAGGCAAATTTTTACTTAGACAAGAGTAACATTGAGATTATGTTTACTGAAGAGTCACAGAAGTCCTTGGGAGAACAAACTGTTTACTTTGTTTTTTAACTCCAGACAAGTTACAGGAAAGGACAAGATGAGGAGTTATTTAAGAGCTCAGATTCAAGGAAAAGAACAAGCACTCAAGGCCAACAGCATCTGCATTAGGAACACACTGCTGCTGAGAACATTAGTCCTGCTATGAGACAAGAGGACAGAAAACTTGAAAAATGGTGCCATTACGTGAAAGATGGAAGTATTTATAACACGACCAATAGCTCACGCCCCAAATTCTTCTTCAAATTGCCCCAGTCAGTTAATGGCACAAATGGATATTTGACTGACATGTTCACCACTGACTCTACACCACTTTAGTTTAAAAGTCAGTCAAACGTGACACAACCTTTCAGAAATCCAAGGGTACATGATATCTTTCAGCTCAGATACCTGCTACAAGTTTCTACAGCAGACAGATATTTGGTACAGAGGTGGTGGAGTGTGCTTCACTGACAAACCAGACTGAACCTGGGCAGCTCAGTAAATTTCTGCATGCTACTCCATTGAACAAGATCTTGATGCAGCCTAGTCACTGGATCACGATCTGTAATAAAATCAAATAACCCAGGAACCCAAAAAGCACATAAAAATTTCTGAAACCCTTTGGCTCTTCAGAATTGAAAGGAGGAGTATTTGAAAAGCCAAGCCTGAGTCTTTGTGGTTACTAGATGAAGAGGAGGAGGATAGTAGAGGAAGAAAACTACTGGTTTTATTTGTAGTCAATAAATAGAAACCATAGTAAAGTAAAAGTGGGTGACACTGCCTCCAAGCCAAGGTAGTACTCATTGTGTAAAACAGAGAGTAGAAGTAATTTCAATAAAACTAAGCTCACAAAATAGTACTCTTTCTAAGCAGCATTCGCCAAAGTTAGAATAGATTTTCAAAAGTATCAAGTATTTGTAGATAGGTCCATTTTCCAAGGCACCTAGCTCCTGTTAAAAACCACTGGTATGAATATAAAGCAATCAATTGCCCCAGAGTCCCAGGCTTCAGCTTTCCTCTGGAAACTCCTATTGAACATTTCTCTGCATTAGTCTGTATCTAAGTGACAATAGGCCTTTTTTCTTTTCTTTTTTTTTTTTTTTTGGTTGTGAATAAAGACAGTCAAGACATTCATTAAACAGCAACGAGAAATAATTTAAATTCTTTCTGTTTACTGTACATGCCACAAATGGCAATCAGCAAGTGGTGATATTAAACTTGTGGGTTTCAGATAGACAAAACATTCTCCTGAATGAAGATCAGAAATGTTGAAAAGAACATACTAATGAGAACTGAGATTTTAAGTTAAAAAACCCCCCCACATTTAGCAAACAATAAACCTGCTTTTCTGATACTTCAGGAGAGGAGAAGAGAAAGGGGAAGAGAGAGGGAGTGCCTCTGGTTAGCTTGCCATTAGCACAAAGGAAAACAATTGCAGGGCTTAGTGAGGATTTAGCTTTAACAAATGCTTATCACAAAGTTATGTCACTGCACACTATTGTTCTGTATTTGCAATGAAATTAATTTCCAACTCCACATTAACCTTTTAGAGACCCTGCTTGGTAGAGGAATTTAATCCTTTGGATTTTGGTATGTCACCAACAAAGGCCATTTCTAAATTTGGTGAGTTTGATAAGACTGTTACTCAAAGAGCTTTCATTAAAGGGGAAAAAAAATCAGTTTATTAACAGTGGGTATTTCACTGAAAAGTTGAGTGTTGAATCAAATAGGGAAGAAAAACGAAATAAAATCTAGGAAATCCTGTTTTTTCAATTCTCATAACACATTATTCTTCTGTGCTATAATTAACCCACCGATACTGTGACAGCATACTCTCGAGCCATACACTAATATAAAAACTTATGGTGACAAAGTAGATCTTTTCTAGACTTCATAAAAAACAGGCCTTCCAGTGTGCCCGTGGGAGCCCATTCAGCTGGGTAATGGGAAACAATTTGTAGCCTTACCATAAAGTAAGGGAAAAGTGGTGATTTAGACGGTAGTAAAAGCAAGAATTTCAGCACATGTGGGGAAGCCCATTTGCTGGTCCTTATTAGCATTAATGCAACAACTGTCTTTGTTGGCCTCTGCAGGACTCTTTCCCTGCTGCATTCCAAGAGTTGAGAGGAGCCCTCTGGAAGTCAGACAAAATCTGCTGTCGCTACCATATTAGGAATCAAACCGAGGAGCAAAAGCCTCTGGCTGAGCGGAGATAAATCAGGGAACGCCTCTGCCTCCCAGCCAAATGAGTAAAGCAAAGTGATTGAGGAAACAAAGTAAATAATAATTAAAAACCAAATCCCCAGCAGTAGGAGTGACAGCTTTCTTTTTACTTTTATCATGCTTCTTACCGAATCCAAACCAGATTTACAGATATGGGCACACCCTGTTCTTACATTTCCTTATTGCTGCAGAGTGAAATAATCCCAAGACACATATCCATGATCAGCTTCAAATGTTTTTAACACATTCTTTTTGGCTGGAAAGACATCATTAGACTGCAGTGGAGTTTAAATTGCTCTTGACATAAATTTTGGTTTACAGCCAATCTGATCCTTCCACCAAGATTTCCCCTAATCACAGGCACAGTCACTCTTCCTCTTGTGATCAGCCTTGTAGTCCATAGAAAATCTCACCTGAAACACATTTGCTAATGATTCAGCTCTTTGTAGGGGGAGGACAAAGGACTTGCTCTTACACTTTGTATATGTGCATGGATCTATTCTGAGCATTCTTTGTTAGAGAGGGTCTATAAGGTAACTAATCTATTATGGCATTGGCAAAGGGATGCAATTCCATGTAGGTGTGATTGAAGTCTATAGATTTTGTACCTGCTGCGTGTGAAAAAGGGCCAGATATGCAAGGCATGCCAGCTTATAGCCTGTAAAAGGTGGGGAAGTACAATTTCCATTGTATGGCATGGAGTCCAAAGGCAGCATGATGAATTGCCCTACAAAAAGATCTCTGTCTCTACTCTCTACATTGCAGCTGCTGTGAGATGGTGGATGCTCACAAGATGCAGGCACTGAAGATGCCATCCCAAAAAAGAGGAAGGACTGCTGTGCCCATACCCACGTGCCAGCCCCACACAGAAGCTGATGTGCCACATCCCCTCCTGCTCCTCAGCAGCCCAAAGCACACCCATCCCACCTCCTCTCATCCTGCACAAGTAGGCACCCCACTGCAGGTTGGGGGGCTTAACAAAATCATGGTATAGGTAAATTCAGGTTTCTATTTTGAAATCCAGAGATTTGTTCTTAGTACATTATTTCACAGAAAGAAAAGTCTGAAGAATAAGAATGCAACAGGATGTTACTTACATTCATACATACATTCATACATACATACATAGTTAAGCCATTGTTAACTGGTGTTAAGTAACACCAGCATTTCACCCTTAGTAACCTTGCACGTCACTTGTGATTGTTGTCTTTGGTTGCAATGGCTAGGAAACCGTCACATACACACATTTTTCTAATCCTCAGCCATCAGGCTCCCATGGCAACCCTTCTCTCACCCAATCAAAATAAATGGGGTGGTCTCCCCACAGAACTCTATGTGAAGCGTTGTACAAAGAGTGGAAGAAATAATATTTTTCCCATGGAAATATTACCACCTCTTTTGAGAGGAAAGGTGGTTTCTGAAAGATGGTAGACTAGCAATAAAAAAGAAGATTGCATGTATCATCTTGTATTCATTCAGGGGAAGAAAATCAGTAGGATTCTGTCAACCAGCAGGATGTCTCAGTAAAAATAAGCAATGGATGAGGGAATGCAGAAATAAAATGGTACCCACGGCTTTCTACAGCTTTAGAGACAAGAATAAAGCTGCAGCTTCCTAATTATATAGTGCTCACCCTCTAGCATATTGATTTCATTGTTATATTTTCTCCTTCCTTGATAAGACACTGTGGTTTGAATGCTGTTGCCAGCTCCTAGTGTGTTGTTTTTCTGAAAGCCTGTCTTAACTCTTCAAATATCCACAAACTATATCAACATTAGCAAATAAAAACTGTGTATAATACAGCTGAAGCTGCACCAAGATACCTCTATTCACCCTCAAAATCAAAGGAAGGTAAAGCAGAAGCTCACAGGTCATTACATCAGCCAGTTGTATTAGACCATAAATATTCATAGGGCATCACACCAGCAAGCGTTTATCGCCAGTGGGAGCCTGGAAACTGGACTCTGGGGCCAGGAGAGCCCTCTGGCTGAAGATAAATTCAGACTGATTCACTAAAAGGCAATGTGGTGGCACCCAGAGGATGGAATTGGGTAACTCAGCCTACAATCACCTTGCTGCTAATTTGAGTTCTTGGTTTTTTTTTTTTTGTTTTTTTTTTTTTTTAAATCTGGAGTCAACAAGGAGGTGACATCTCATTTTCTCAGTTATGTTTGTGTCTGATAAGAAATGCTGGTGTGCTGGACAGAAATTTAAGAGGAATAGGGAATGCTGGGGTTGGAAGCCCTGCTGGCTTCCTTTTCAAGTTACGGGATTTGTATCTGTGCTACGGATGGAAAGGAGATAAGCAGGGCAGAGTATTTAACAGAGACCCTCACTTTGAAATAAGTTCACTAGATTTTCCTTTCCAAGACAGTTACCACATATTTTGTCATAGATATTGCTCATCTACAGAGAAGTATTGTTCAATTAAGAGATGGTGCCTAAGGAGTAACATGCTTACAGCAAAAGTTGCAGGTTGCACAGAAAAACAGTGAAAAGTGTGAAAAATTGAGCTTTCATACTGCTAAAAGTTTCTGTCAATCAACTTTTCCTCAAACCAGACAGAAGATCAACTCTGAGTCTTACTGTCACACATTTGGTATCTCAATCAGGTTGTCACAAAAGAATGGCTTAAAGTGCCTTTCAAGCTTTAAAGTGAGCTCTCTTATACAAATTTGCCTACAACACGTTATGCAGTGCTATGCAGCATTTCAGATTTATTTTTCTTAGCATCTCTGTCATTTCAGCCATAGAAAATTCCAGGCAAATGCAAAGGCCCTTTATTTTCCCGCTTCCCCTTGAATTATCAGCACCTTTGTTTCATAAACTTTTGAACTTGCCATAAACACATCTCGGTATGTTAAAGTACTGTCATTCATCCAACCCCTGACTGTGAAAATACAGTAGATTACAAAAAGAATTGACACACATTTAGAAAAAAAAAAAACAAAAAACTAAAAGCCCTATATTCCAACTTTATATGTTTTACTTTTTGTAAGTAAAGAGGTGACTTTGCCAACCATTTCTAAAGGATTAAAAGGCCTGCTGTGTCATCTCATATATCTTCGTTCAGTTTCTAATGCAGCCAGAGAACACAAAGGCTGAGAGAAAACCTTTTATCATTTGCAGTTATCGACTAGGCCAGAATACAGTATTAGGAACCTCAGAAACTTTTAGCTAAAACTTCATTGCTTTGAAGAATGGCTGATCTCCTGAGTGAAGGAAAGCAGTCTACCCTCAAAAAGGCTGTTATTATTATCCAGAAATCGAACACACTTTAGGGAAAAGTTGTTGGGGGCACTTTGAATGACGACTTATTTTCTACAGCATTGCCACAACAGTCCAAATGTTTTTAGATGTTCTTAATCACCTTATATACCAGCTTTGGCAGAGTTTTAGCTGCCTTCAGTAAAAAAGTCTGTTATTTGAAAAAAAAAAGAAAGTGTATCTATCAGAAGGCAAAGACAATTAAAGGGAATTGTTGCTTCAATAAGAGTAAAAGTTGGTGTTTTATCCTGAGGCTCTTCATCCAAGATGCAGCTGACCTTAATGCTATGGGTTTCCAGCAAAATGCTGGCAGAATCCTTTTCTCCTTACAGCCTCTTGCTCATGTACCATGGCATAAAAAAATCCAGTAAAGTCAGAGGTAAAGGCTGATATTAAATATCAGAGTACTGCCCCAAACTAGGTGCCAAGATCTCTGCATAGCAATCATATAAAATGCTATACTCAAAAATTTTATTTATATATATATATTTGTTTAAATAATCTATTTTAAAAACCTTTCTACTTGATTATGATTCCTAGGATAAGGTTTGCTTTTACATCCATCTTCTCTTTCAGTATGGATCAGAACCTTGACCTTATTCAAAGGCATCAGTCTATTTACTGACCAGAGGTAACCCACTGAAGAATTCTGGCACTGATTGATAGTCAAGCCAGCAATCAGCTCCTGGAAATACTCTATCAGTTGAGAAGTGAGACTGCAAAATCACTGTATGCAAACTTTAAGAATATTCCCTGCTGCCAACTCTTGTGATTTTATCACAATCCCTGAGATATTGAGTATATTTCTTGAAGCCTTAGTTTCTCAGCATTATGTTACCATCAGGGATTTTCAGTTTGCATTTCAAATAAAAAAAATAACTTATCTAACTCTCATGGCTAGAAATAAAAGTCTGAAAGCATTGGATCTAAAGCTTCAAATCAGAAGTAATTTATTTCATTAATATACTTAAAGTATATTTATTTTTAAGTCAAGAGCAAAAATCTAGGAACCTAGGTTTGGCAATATCACTTCTATCCCCTCTTTACCAACAGCATGCTTTAAAACTGAGCTGCTTATGATCTTTTCCTCATGTATTATTTCCCACTGCAACCATTGTCAACTTGCAGTGATAAAAGCTTTAAAAGCATAATTGAGAAGGGCTTGCACTTGTAGTTTTGCTTGACATTTTTCCCAGGAAATTTTCAGAACTGAGTGAAATCAGAATCAATAAAAATAAAGTCTTCAGAAACTCATGGTGTCCTCCTTGGACAGTGGCATCACCAACATACTGAACTGAAGAAAACATCAAAACAGACATGGAAACCCAACCAGAACTGTACTGGTTGACACTGTCAGGTCAGCATGAACTCACTCAGGTTGCCACCATTTTGGTAAATATTTTTCTAGCTACTGCAATCTGTGTTACACTGTTTTTACTGCTGGGAGATTTATCACTAAGTTTTCTACAGTCCTCTTCCAGCTTTAAGTGCAATAGAGAGCTCTTTTCTCCATTATTATTTAGGTTTCTTCCTGGAGAGAAAATAAAGCAATTCAGAAGACTAATCAGACATAAGTAGAATTTTGAAGTGCTGGACACAAAAAACTCTCCCTGCAGTTTCCACAGCAAAATAGCTTTGCCACATAATTCTCAGATGTTGCTTGTTTATTTTGCTTTAGTGTTGTTGAAAAATCAACCTCTGAACTCAGGCAAGTGTGAAAGAAGGGAGGCAAGCAAAAGGAAAGGACACAAGACAGCCCTGACTCAGTGCAATGCTGGTGGCTCCTCAAGCAGGAGGTCTCACAGAGTCATGAGGCTCTGGGATATGCTCTTCCTGTGGATCACTCAGAAATATTCTGTCCTTCTCTGCTGTTTAGGAAGGGACATGGGGAAGAAGCATGGGAAAAGCTCTGTCTGCAGTTTACCTATTATCCCAAAGATTCCTGACTGATCTGGTACCCCTCATGCAGATGTGCAGCACCTGTGAAAAATCTGCATTTTTTTCACGCTTAACTACAAACACCAGGTTTCTTGCCCTGTTTTCTTAATGTGGATTAACAACTTGGATCATGTTAATCATGTTTCTCCTACTTTATGTTCTGACTGTAGAAGGTAAGTATCTCATACCTGTTTATATCGTGCTCTATAAAACTGAATCAATCTTTTTAAGAGAGGCTTTCAGGGAGCAGTAAATATCCAGATCATCATTTTATTGAATTGATTCATAGCACAGGACATTTGGATTCCATGGACTGTTGCCATGGCTGCAACCTGAATGAAGACATTTCCTTCCAGAATTCAGCAGACAAGCTCCTTTGTTTATGTTTCATTAAATTTTATTTGTACATGTAAAAGAAAAAGGGCAACACTGGCCAGTCAGTCTGTTCTCTGGCATGCATATACTCTATTTCACCACATTAATACTTCACCAAGATAGTATCTTCTGGCCAAACTAAAGAGGATCTTTTAGAAAGACAACAAACCAGATTTATGGACTTCAGCCTGCTCCATTAGGTCATGTGCTCTAAGTTGCTTTCACATTAAATATTGTGAAATTACCCTCTTATTATTTATATTATCAGAGCTGTCCTAATTGCTCTGAGGGGCTTTGATAGAATTTAAAGAAGTCCAGCAAACTCAAAAATCTCCTGATAGCTACGTCTGAAAGTGATACGGTCTTTCTTCATGAAAGGATTCTGAAAGTTTCTGCTCATTCACATGACTTAATTTTCACCATTTCATTCTAAGAACTATTGCAGAACACAAAAATTTGATTTCCTAATTGAGAAAAAAAAATTGTAGTTGAGCAACATTACGTTAAGTAAAATTTTACAAAAGTATTCACAGCTATTACAAGCTACTTATGTCACCATAGGTTCAGCCTGGTACAATGATGACACAGAAGCTACTAAGCTTCCTTTAAAGAAGGTAACTTTTCTTACTTGTTGAATGCAGTAACTTATTCAAAATCATATTTAGGAGAAGCATTGCAAAGGTTCCCTCTGTCTCTGTGGTACTCTATAGGTTTTCCAAAGTACAAGATGAAAATATGACTTAAGTCCTAGTAGAATTAATCAAATATAACTCCAAGAACAGCAACCCACGTCCAGGCCCAGGGTCAATAAAATTAGCTGACTGGTTTCAAATGTGATGTTTTTTAAAAAATGCAAGAGGTCAGATAGCTAGTCTTTGCATCATATTCTTTCATCATTTAAAGGGATTAAAGAATTGGCCTCTTTGGTCTTTTCTTACAAAATAAACACCTCCCAAACAAACAGACAACCAACCAGGGTGAGACAACAGTGAGAAAGGAGCATTGAACCTAATAGTAAAGAAGTTTACCTGAAAGTGAAGGTGATTGATGTGCCTTCTCCAATGCATATTTTGTTACTTATAGGAGTGGAATAATTTGGGCATGGTTATGCTGTAGTAGCTGCTAACCTAGTGTAGAAAGGAGTCCCCTGGGAATGAGGAAATCCTCCCACCCTGTTTCAAATGGAGTTTACCCTCTCCAAACACAGAATTTGAAAATCCTCTTGCCTGTGTTCATTCCCAGGAGTAGAAACCTTGGTAGTATGGAGTTTTGAGGAAGTCAGAGCTTTGAGCAACTCATAGGAGGCTAAAGCTAGCCTTTTTTCTAAACTGTTGTCTTGACTTCTTAAAAGAATTCTGTAAACATTGTTATTTTTCACAGAACATGCTGAGTTGGAAGGGACCCCCAAGGATCATCGAGTCCAACTCCTGGCCCTGCACAGCACTATCCCCAGGAGTCACATCATGTGCCTGAGAGAATTTTGTGCTATTCTCTTCTGTAATGGAAATAAAAATTTTACTTTCCACAGTCAGTGTTTGACAGCCCTCTGGCACAATAAAGTAACTGTGTTTTGCACAAACAAGGCATCCCAGTTGGATTTATTGTCAATTAAAAATGCTGCATACAAAAACCTCAGTTAACCTGAGAAACAGGAATTGGCAAAGTCTGTTGCAGCCTGAGTTCTGGCAGAACGAGCACACGGGCAGAGCACACGAGGTGAGTCAGTGGGACTTTTGAGTAACAGCTCTGCATGACACACATAAAGTAAAGGCAGGCACAATTACAGCGTTTATGGTCGTGGAAACACAATTCCTCAGCTAGTGCTCAAGAGACAAAGACTGCTGATCAGTGAAAATTATGTGGCACTCTGCTACAAAAGAAGAATAAGGACCACGCTGTGTTACATATTTAGATGCCAGGCAGCACCCTGCTACTTCCCGAGCCCAGGCTCAGTCCCCAGCCCACAAAAACCAATTGTGCTGCCCAAAGCTGCCTTTGAAGCAACCCCGGTGAGAAACTGATTCTAACAAGGCAAAGACAAGGAGGCACTTCAGACAACATCAGATAATTTAAAACTCTGTACAGCTCCCTGCTAGAATAAATGGGCACATCATCGTCATCGTTGGTGAAATTTTATCTGTTCAGATAAGCAGAGAATTAGGCCAATAATGCCCTACCAGACTAAATTATGTAACTACTTATCTGTAAAGGTTACTTTTGTTATCTCTATAATGGAATTATCTCCACAAAAACAGTTATTTAGCCACTTAGTTATAAAACCATGCAGGAACACCAGAATTTCTATCATCAGTTTATGATTGTCTTTCGTTATTAATTCCAATCGTGCTATATAGTGATAATGAATCACAACAGGGGCACTGCTTCAGATATTGCAGCACAGTATATCCACCAGACCAGAACAACTACCTGCTGCATTGGGATAATTCTGACACTTTTATCTTTTTTTCCTGATTTTCTTTTTGTTCCCTGTTTATCTGCTCTCAGCTTCCTAATCTAAGTAAAACAGATGATAATATTTTCCTCTTTGATAAAAGCCCTAGTGACAAGTCAATTTATTTTTGAATTAGTTTGCCTGTCAATAGTCAGGTCCACTAGACACACCAAGACCAGGGAGTGAAAAGGCATACTCCATGGAATTTGAAAAGTCAACCCTAAACACACCACCCAACATCTAAAATATCGGGATCACTCCTTGAACAAATGATGCAACGTACTGCGTTGTTCAAAATAATGGCATCACCTTTGTTGTAGACCTGGTCACAGTGCTTTGCATTTGGATAAATCATTTACATCTGTGCTGAATTTGTACAGAGCCATGCCTTTACAGTCCAGTAGCACTCTATATCATCTTTCACACACACCAACACGACTGAACAAGTCTTTTGTTGAAATAGAAAATCAGGTTCACGTTCACCCCTAGATCAATTCCCTAGTAATGATTTTTCCATCTTGCAATCTGAAGTTCAATTTAAGGACCAAGGACAAAAGAAAAGTGTTTTTTCCCCTCATGAGAATCTGACTTTTCAGATCTAAACTTCAACATAAATACATGCTAGGAATTGTCATTCTTAGTTTTCTATGTTTTTACTTTACCTTCTGTGTATTCACTATGCCTTCTGATGTTTACAGAACTTGGAGCTGAGTTCTCACACTTTTTATGTAAATAATGAGATGTTTACATATTTTCTCCTCTAAGAGGAGTTTCTTGAGTGATGGTGATGTTCACCAACAAGATCGAAAGGGTGGTGACACCTTTGACCAATCTCTAGTCCTGTACAGTTGTATACATATTGGAGTCAGATTTTAAAATAAAGAGAACATTCCTGCTAACCTCGGACCTTGTCCCTGCCTCGTCCTTTCGTGTCCAATTACAGCAAGGAATGTACTGTTTTCATTTATATGTGAGTTACTCTATACTTGCTCCTTCTTTCTCACTTGAGGAGGATAGTCCATGTCCCCTTCTTGCATCTAAAAACCCCACCTTACCTTACCAGGGAAGGAATTTACTTTTGAGACTGTAATCCCTTTTTTGCAATCTACTGCTCATGTACATTAGGCATGATAGATGCTGCACACACTTTTCAGGCCCTTACAGCAACAGCTTCAAGCCCATAAGAAGGCAGTGCTTTCCAAAATGATAGAGCCCATGGATGTGTATGTCCTACAATATGCAAGATACACTGCAAATACACATATCTATGCATTATCTCTGTGCCTAGAGAAATGCACTCTGCCTGTTTACTGTTGGGGAAAAAAATTTAAAAACCTCATGTCACTGTTTTTGTAAAAGAATCTGCTAATATTTGGGCTGGATTTAATACTGATGTAATTTTCTTGGCCTGTCATTTTTCAGAACTAATGATCATACAATTGTGATCATAAACTGCTAAATTGATATGTTCTACAAAATAGTTTAATTTATCTGTGAGACTTAAGAAAGTACTTAAGGATGCTGAAACTGAACTTCATCAGAATGGTCAGAAGAGCTCTTGTCCATAGCAGAAACAAGTAAACAAAAAATAAGTGGTTTTTTTTCTATACTTCCACAATAGACTGGTTACAGCAAAATGAGCATTTCCATAACCATTTAAAATTCTTAAATGGAGCAGAATATGATAGTATTTTCAGAATGGTTAAAATGCTCCTTAGTTCTCAGTGGCAGAGCACGTTAGTCCAAAGACTGTTGTTATCTCAGTTGTTCTGGTACTCCGTGACCCTGCTCCTATCTCCAGCTATCTGCCATACAAAGGCTCAGCTTGTTTCCTTGCATTTACCAATATGTTTTGCCTTCTCAGATGGGCAGTCAAGGATCTGCTTGGCACAAGTAGAGCAGCATGAACAGAAAGAATTTTCAGCTATTTCCTAATCTCCTCTCTCTTGGTCACATAGTAATATGGAATTCTTATTCTCTATACATGAAGCTTAAGTAAAGATTGTAATAATTCTTAAAGAGAATTTAAGTCTTTCTCTTCTGTTGGAAATTTTACCCATGTATAGAAAATAATAAGAAGAGTCCATTGAGTTAATCATATTCTTGAGCCATGATAGACCTAATGATCTGTGAATTTTGCCTTTTTCTATTATGCTGTTGTCTATTTGTTTTTAATTTTTCTCCAAATTACCAGCACCAAGCTCTCAAGTTTTTCTTATATTGGACTGGAAAAGATGTTTTTCCCTAACTTTCAAGATCCTTCTTTTGCAGTGTATGATTACTTGGAACAATGCTCTGTTTAAACTGATGTTCAAAAGTTTCCTTGCAGGCTCATTTTGAGACTGATACCATTCCAGAGAAGGACTGCATACATTTTAACACTGAGCAAAAGCAAACATGAAAATCCATACTACCTTTTTTCACCTGATGGATACTTGTACTAGCACAGCAATATTTACATGACACAGAAGTCAGAATTTACTCACAGCTGGAGGCTAGTTTTCATGACACAGTTAGTTTCCCATCACGAACTGTCTGAGTGGAACCTGATCCATGACCAAGACTACTGTGCACAAATTTACAATAACATGGTCACTGCACTGAAGAATCATAGGCTGAACTGTCAGAATGATGTCAACTACTATCACATCACAGGTTTTGGATTTTTTATAAGAAAAAAAAAAAGGTTTTATTTTGCACTCCAACAAAAGCATTTATTAGCAGCTCTCAGAGCTTAATTCAAGTTAGGCATGCAATATCTATATTTCAGGCTGACTGTAAATCACTTCTTGAGAATAAGAATCAGTTGGAGAAGGAGAACAGCCAAACACTATTTCAGAATTTTGGTATTAAATATCCTTTATACAAACAAAATTATAAAAATATTGTCTGCATAGGCCATGAGAATGTCACGAAAGTGTATCATATAAAGTGATGCACTTCTTTCACACATGCCACAAAGGCAGAATAAACATGATAGAGGTTACTGTTAAACATGATATTTGTTATTGTTCCTATTCTGTGGTGGTGCTGTACACTGGGGTATGTTAAACCAGCCTGACAAAAGTTGGACATAGCTCTTAAAAATAAAAGTATTTGTTTTCTTTCATCCACAAGGCAATTAATAAAGTGATAAAAAAGTATTCAGCCAAAATAATTGAAATGTGTATAAACTGGCATTATTGGGAAACCATAAAAAGGAGAAAAAGAGGAAAATGCACAAAAAGCATCACAAAAATGGTTGTACAAGTTTCTATAAAACATGCAACTAGACAGAACAGATGGGAAATATAGTCACAGGTTTGATTTTTTTAATACTCTCAAATCAGAAATTTCCAATTGTTCAGTTTAAATACCATCAATACTTGACAAACGAAAGGATTGCCACTTAACAAAAAACTCTGCATCCATGCTTAATAATTTGATGTATATGTACGCTGATCTCATAAAGATGCAAATGTCTTCTGGGATTGGCCACAGATGATGCCAATTTAACATTGTACAAGGGGAATGTTTGTTAATTTCTTCCAGGATGTCTTGGTTATAAGAACTACAAATTATTCTGATTTGGGAGTCGTGTGGGAATGAGAGGATGACACCTGCTCAGTACCACTCCTGCAAGAGATCACTCCCACACAAGGGATTTGCACGATAATACAAAAGTAGTATTTTACAGAAATATTTGTACACTATAGACTACTGACCAAAGCACTGAGCTGAACAAACTGGAGCCCACATCTCTGCTCACCTTTTCATCTGTCATAGCTATCGCTCTTTTATGTTCCCTTACATTATTGCTACAACAACAGCTGTGCTGCTATATGTATTTTCCAAAAAGGCATACATATTGCATGATTAATCACTTAAATAATGGAACATCAGCTTCACAGTATTGTTCCTATTACTTGTGTGATGTATTCTCAAGTACCCATGACAGACCAAAACACCATCCTGGCAGTGAAAGTTTCCTTAGGTATCTCTAGTGTGATTCAGTGACATTTTAGGCAACGGAAAGTTTGAAAAATATCTTCTAGTTATTTCACTAAGGGCATGTTTGGCTGATGCCCCTTACAACTACTGGATGATTCACAGCTGCCTACCTTCGAGAAGCAGTGCAGCAGAAATTACTGTTTTGTTTCTATAGCAAACAGAAAAGATTGAAACTGATTTCTCCTGGAAAATGCAAACCCAACAGACACTATTTCAAAAAGTCGTGACACTACCTACTCTTAAAATTATATGGTTATTTTAAGCCTACACTAATGCTAAGGCAAAGGACTCCCTCCTAGAACAAATGGCTATCTTGCATACCCACATCAATAGCAACTCCAACATTTCCAGCTCAAACAAGCCAAGGTCTTTAGCCAGGACAGGAGCTTTGCAGAATAAAAATGAACCAGCAAGCTAGAAAGCCATCCTGCAGTTTGGGGAGTGTGTGGATTGAACCACCCCATAAATCCACAGCTCAGCAGCCTAGACTGTAAGGGCTTCTCTACATGCCCTCTGGGAGAGAAGGGAGGCAAGGGCCACAGGAACCTCATGCCATCTTTCTTGTAATTCACTCTCCTTATGGGCTTACAGAGCTCCTCTTATTGCCAGACTACAAACACATTCACTCTGACTGTAACATTTTCTGTCCACAGCGTGTGAACAGACAGGCAGGGGACATCAGCTCTTCAGTTGTGTGGTGAGCATATTTTCTCCTCCATGATGGGAGAAAGATTGGAGAATTAAAGCCCTGGTGTGCTCGTGTAGCAGGTGAATAGTTCCTCATTTGCTGTTTCAAATTATAAACTTCATGTTCTTTGGAAGATCTGTGAACATGTGAAAGCTGCAATGCAGTTATTTTTCAGTTTTCCAGCTATTTTTGTATTTCACTTTTTAAATTGTCTTGTCACATAAAATGAGCTTATCCCCACCCACCACTCAGCATCTTTAATTTCCTAGCCCCTCCAAACTTATTACTAAATCTTCTCCCAACAAAATTTTGCCTTCTTTTGTAACTTTGGACTATTTTATTTAAGGACCTTCAAATATATCATTAATCTCTAATGATTTCCTGTATCATTCAGTTTACTCAGCTTAAATACTTTGGTTGATTTCTAAGAGTTAACAGCTAACAACCTAGACAAAGATTCTCTTCCACACACTCACATCAGTTGACTCCATGTTCTGCATAACTAATAATACGTGTCAAAAAATACATGGATTTGAGATTAATCTGACCAATCTATTTATGTAATCCAACCAATCTGTTTGTCTTTAAATATGTTTGTATGTTGTTATTGGCATTTAGGTACCTTCTAAGACTAAAATCTAGTGCTAAATTAATACCCACAGAGACTTTTCAGGCCCCAATTACTTGTGTGCTGCAGCTGCCAACAAACTGAGTAAATATTCTGTGTTGCAGTTCAGAGAATGGAGGCAATGCATTCTGATGTGGATCCCAACCCTGTGCATTAGCATAGCAGCAGAGAGTATGAAGTGTTTATACTGTGCTACCTTAAAAGAACCAGCTTCATTCCCAAGTAACACACAACTAGTAATTACATTGAAAAGCTGCAGTTGAAGCTGTATCTGAAAGCTTTTCAGACCTACAGAATCCCAAAGAAGGAACGGCCAGTGTCAAATAAAAATTAAAGTAAAAAGAATTTGATAAAAACCTTAATTAAAAGTGTGTCAGAACAAATACATCTCACTTTATGTCCTGAAGCCCATTAAATTTTAATATGACAAAGTGCCACTGGGCATGAATGTCAGAGTTTCAGTGCTGCTAGAGACTGGTTTCCTCAAAGCCCTCCTTGGAAAACTCCCCTCCTGTAAACCCCCCCTCTGCAGCTGGCTGGAAAAGTGACATCTTACAAAGTGTACCTCCAAAGCACCCAAACCCCCAGGAAGCCAGTGGGGGGTGGCAGTGAAGAGGCTGCTATTGCTGGTTCCCAGCCCCTGACACACAGGATGTGCCACCAGCACCATTTGCATCAGCTGGGAGCTGCTGTGCAGCTGGCCAAAATTAACAGGAATACAAATTCTGGCCTTTGGTTTCCTGTGAGTTGGGACTCCATGTGCACACGAGTGGCCAACCAGGGCTGGCTAAGCACTGAAACAGAGCTTTGTTCTGCTCCTGCTTGCCTGGAGAGCAACACTGAAATGAACCAGCAACAACCAGGGCAAGGCCAAGCTGTCTTGAGGAGAGCTGACACTACGCTCTCTCCTCCCAAAATTGGAACAAAGACCCTGCAAAATTCTCCACCAATTTCCTCTACCAATAAACTTATCTCACCCTGAGCTCAGAAAGGATGTGCTTTTTCAGACCTATACTTTGGCCACTGAGGAGGAAGACAGGAGGACCACAGAACCTAACTGCAAAATATGTGTTCCAAAAACCTCTAGTCATGTTAGCCAGAAAATACAAAAGATCCCAAACCAACTAAGTTGTCAAAGAGAAGTGTTTTTATTTAGGCAAATTTTATTCAGCTGTTGCTCAAAATTAATAGACTAACACAACCAAAAATGGAAATGGAAAAAAGGTATGTAATTTCCATACCCTAGTATTTTTTGCAAAGACAAGAGATATCTTGAAAATCTTTTGATAACAAAATGTTGATTAATTCAGTTCCCTATTATAAAAATCTAACAGAAATGGAATCTACACATCAGTGGCAAAAGAAGAAATCCAAAAAGTCATCACAGCACTATATAATTACTTGATGATTTTATAACTGTGTGTGTCAGCAGGAGCAAGAAAGAGACTGCTCTTCAGAGACAATTCTATCACAACAAGGCTTACAAAGATATTAAAGTAAAAGCTTCTCATTGTCTGAAAATCCTTTGCCATGGCAACTTAAAATCAGCTGCTTCCAAGTGAATTTAAAGCTTAACCATCCATCCTAACCCTTGTGTTTCAGACTTAGTATTTCAACTACAACTATTATATCTCCTGAACAGGTATATGCATTATCTCTACAAAGACCTGCATGATAAGCAGGTCCATTTACTCTACAGGTAATCGTTTTGGGTCTTATACATGGCAGAAATTATCAGGAATCCTGTATTCAAATCACTCAAACTCTTGCACATGCACTACAGGAATGGCTGGGGTGCTGTTTTTCACATTACAATGAGGCTGCTTTTCATCAAACTGTATTTTCATGCTGCTTTGAACTTGCTGACAGCATTGATCCTCTTATCTTCAAGGATATCTGATAAGAATTATCTGATTCAATGGAAATTTGAGACAGTTTCAGCTACAGATGTACCAAAATTTTCTTTGACATCTACAGATGCTCCTGCATTTGGCCAGTGAGACTGAGTATCAAGGATAAGCTGAAAAAAAAATTCTATTTCAAATTTGAACTGGGGAACCATGTACTTCCATTTCTGTGAATATAAAAACCTGAGGAGGAGATTTTCAGCCTTAAGTTTTTAAACTGTGTTGGCTACTGGTTCTCCAGGCTTGCATGCTGCTAACAGTGATTGTAAACAACCTAACCTCCCTAAGAAAATACTTGCCCCGATGCATTTGATAAGCAGTACTCACCATTTCCTGTTTGCCCACTATATTCCTGATTGATGCTCAGGTGATGGCACAAACAAAAAATACTTAGAATTCTGCTACTTGCTTTTATTATTAAGTTTTAATATGATCACGACATAAACATGATCAAACTGACTGGGGATCTTGAGCCATGATACAAATAATACACAATTGTGTCAGGAAAGAAAAGGATCTGAGCACAGATGAAAGGAGGTAAAGACAAAGAAATTCAAGACTTACTATTGCTATTACTGCTACATGAGGACACAAGAACTCTCTCTTAGCTGGACACTTGCTCTATACAACAGGGGGCAGCCCTGCTCCACACTGGATATAAGAGTGCAAATAAAAGCAGAAAGAAATGCTCTCCAAGGTCAAACTTAGCTCAAGACCTTTACATATGGCCAAAACCCAAGGTACTAGTAAATCAGTGGAGAGCCAGCTTTAAGGCTCAAAGTAGCATTCAGAACAGCACTGGCAAACTCTGGGTACCAGAAAGAGTTAATGTAAAAAGACCTTACATATACATGTGAGAGGACACAGCTGTTTTTTCTGGCAACTATTTTTCTTAAGTGTCCAACAACACACCACTGCATTTCCCACAGAACACGTTCACTCAGTCACCTAACATGTGGAGGTGTTCTCACTCTCCTAAACATTTAGGGATATGGAAAAGTGCACACTTTACACCCCTCTGGGATGTACACTGGCTGGGTCAGATTATCCTCAGCACAGAGACAAACTGAGAGGTGGTGACCAAGCTCTGCACAGAGAACAGCCTTGGCATGCTTGGCAAAAAAAGATGTAGCTGTTCCTGCAAACAGAGAAGGTCATTGTGAAGACTAAGTTTTCAGGAGTAGAACATGCACCAGGGAAGCAGTAACCCCAGTCCTATTTCTACTCTGTATGAGGTAATTTAATACTCCACCTTCTCCGAGCATTTCCTTATCTTACCAGGGTATAGACTGGGCCGGTGACCAGGAAATGAAACCCTCTTCTCAAATCTACACAAGGAAATGAGAAGGTGTCTGGGATAAGGGCATCCGGCAGGTTATGCCTTGACTTTGCAAAGCACTGATTAGGACAATTGGATGAGGACAGATAAAGGTCTTCAATCTATGAGGTTTCACTTCTCTGAGATCATACAAGCTTTTTATGTTAGAAAGTTTTGAGTTAAGACCCACCCACAAAGCATACTCCAAAGTGAGAACCAGAAAGTAAGACCTCTTCAAAGGTTCAGAGCAGAAACTACTACCAAATTAGTCACATTTCCATGCCACCCATATCTCCATTGCCTCATGCAACTGCATTTGCAGAGCCATTTGGAACACCAACGTTTAGAGACTCCCTGAGAAATGCCAGAGGTACTTCTCAGACAAAAAGAGTTTTTCCTTTTGTTATACTTTAGAAACTGAAGTGTACTTACCAGTCTAAACTCTCCTTAAAATATTTTTATCATATGGCTCATTGACATCTCAGAATCAGCTTTTGGATGAAAGGGCTCAAGGGAATGAGCAATAGGCACATTTTTCTTCTGAGTGTTCCTTTTCAAATTTGGTTATTCAAGTCACTTGACAGAGGGTTAAATTCCCATGCCCTCTCTCATCTTCCTATTAACTGCATATCCAAGAGACTCAGGTAAGCATTAACTTAAGCCCTAAAATACCTATTAAGCCTTGAGTATTAGAAACTATTTTTTGAATTTAAGGCCTCTCATCAAAAAAAAACATGAACAGCTTTTGTGTTCATCATCAGAGCTGTGCAAAAGAGTTTAGCTATAACTGAGACACCTACCTTCCATCTTTCAGTTTATTAAAAGCTGGCCCTGAACTGCTGATTCTTGAAAATTTGGTCTTTCTGACCGAACCAGGAAAAGTTGATAAATGTATAGCTTGAAATGTATTTAAACGTCTAAGTATGGATGGGATTTTCCAAAGCACACAGCTAAGCTGAAGTCCTGTCACCTACTGGAGTTTAAATTCATGAATTGTCCTTATTTGAAATAAAAATAACAGCGGAAGCTTTTTGCTCATTTTACTAAGCCCTGTCTTGCCCCTTACTGCCTTTAACTGATCAGTATGTTACCTATCGAGCTCCATGGCTGCAGCAGCAGAACTGGAGGTCTGATATCAGCATATGCTGTTGATGTAAAGTCTGAAAATATGCAGCTGAACCAGCTTTAATGCTTCAGTTTACTGAAGGAGGACCTTGGAACTGAGAGGGCAAGCTCTTTGTGGATTTAGGGGGTGCTTTTCTACAATGGTTTGTGTTTTATGTGACATTGTCTAACCGTGATGTGACTGCGTTAGTGTGCCAGTCTTTGGTGATCCATAGATGGCAACTCTCTGCATCTTTTATGAACCCCAAATTTTTGCCTTCCTGGCAGCTCACATGCAATTTTTCTCGAATGCTTTTCACTGTCATTATTTAGGGATTTTTCTCATCTTGCCCACTGTCTTTATCATGCAAACATGATTAAGTCATTAAGTGGTGCACTGTTTCTTCTATGCCTTATTTCTTTTGATTAGTTTGTGAGATGCTAATTGCTGCATTTTTTCTCCTTACTGTGTCTTGCAGAACACTTAGGAATATGTGCTTTTCAAACTAGTTTATTACCCCCATATAAAATTCACATAGAAATTGTTGACAAGAAATAAAACCCACGGACAGCAACAGGTAATTTGTCTTGTTTCCTAGAAGCAAAAAGGTGACATTCATTTATGCACAAGCAGACCAAACCAGTCAACACAGAGCACTCCAGAAATAGCCAAAGCCTTTACTAATTATGTGGCCATGAGATGCTTAAACAAAAAAGCATTAGAGCATCCAAAATCTGAGTTCCATCACCTTTTACGTAATAAAAGAGGAACTTCACCTCATGGAAATCCATTGGACAATATGAAAATATGCCTTATTGGAATGTTGTGAAATGGCAGAATCTAACCACATGTGTCACAGCCAGTTTTCAGTTTTTCAGAACTGAAGACTGAAATGTGTGCAATTTGAGAAACAAGGAGGAAAATAAACACTCAGTGTATGGGGAGAGATAAAACTGGCAGATGGAGAAGCTGGCCTTTGTGCTTCTGAGAATAAATAAAAATCAATAGAGGAAAACAAGGGTAAGAATACAAAACTGGGCATGAACATTTTGCATCTGACCAGAATGCTCTCTTTCAATGAAACAACACTAGAATTAATACAGAACACTATTCTACTATATGGATGCTTGGATCTCTGCCAGAAAAAAAACTGCACCACTTTCCCTTTGCTAAAAAAAATTGACTGAAATGAGTTACAGCAAGGCTACCAGTCTTTTCAATATGCCAGACACAACCCTGATTAGAAAGATATACTTCTCAGTCCAGTAAGACCTGCAGTGGTCCTGAGTGCTTGTAAATGAGTCTGACCCAAAGATACTGAAGGATTATTTAATTACTGTGTCACACTTCAGAAACCCTAGTCAGTAACATAAAATTTGGTCATTATTAATGAGGAATTGTTATTAATCATATTCAGAAGCAGCTCAGAGTTCTCTCTGGTTATAATAAAAATTTGTTAACAGTGTTTTAGACAAGAAGTCCAAGCTCCTGCAATTTTTTTATCAAGCTCAGCACAAGACCTTTGTTTTATCTATAGATGGCAATGCTATCAATTTATTTACTTCACTTTGTTATTGAATGAAACATAAGCAGCCATAAACTACACACAGAACATGCACTTATACAATGCATCTCATTTAGTATGCCTGATAGCTGTAAGTCAAATGAACAAAAATCCCACAACATTCCCATAGGGTCCTTCAATTTTGAAGCCTCTTTCACGGAATTTTAACTCAATTTCAGGAATATAATTGAACTAACAATCTGTTGTCTCAGACAGGATGTTCTCTGCTTGATATTATGCAGGGCTGGACAGATGCCAAGGCATATTTGAATGCACCTCAAAGTACCAGTGAAAAATGACTGGGCTGTTCTGAAAGCAAGAGGTGTGTGCTGGATGGCTCAGGCACCAACTGTCTGATGCCTGTCTTCCCTTCCATTTAACCTATCAGGATTCAAGTGTGCTGGAATTGTAAACAAAGAGAAAATACAGCAAGCAGGATGTAAACAAGAAAAGCCAAAGTGCTTATCCTGCAAATGCTCTGCATAAAGCAACCCTTGCACGACAACGGAATGCTTAAGGACCAAGCTCTTTGCTGAAGAAAGATGCTGGCAGCCAACATAGACAAAACCTGGTTTCTAAAATCAGGGTATGGCTTAAGATACTCAGAGTTGGGAGAGGAAGTAATGGAGTGATTCAGATCATTGCAATGATTGGAGCAGCTATCTAGACTAAAAAAAGAATAAAATTCCGTTCCTTTATACAGAGATCAAAAAAAAAAGAAAACCCACCACATGGCAAGAAAATGAGAATAGATTTAAATACGAATCAAGGCATGTTTGTCACTGGATTTGAAATAAAACAAAATACACTTTTTTCCTTAGTTCCCAAGGAAACACAGTGTAGGCAATCATTTTGTCTTCTTTTAGTGCAATTACCAGCCTAGTAACTGACTGTCCCCTTTCCAAACCTTTTTTAGCATACTGACCAGGATCACAGGCCTCTTGAACACATTAAATTCCTATAGGTTTTCTGAAAGCAGGCAGCCAGATGGAATACAGAGAGCCTACTAAGTACCCTTGTATGAGGTGAAAGCTCTAAGGTGGTCTCACCTCTAATAACACACCAGAAAACAGACATGTGAAAGAGATACTAAGGATGTTCAAACTGGAAAAAAGTTTCAATTGAAGCACATATTTTATTAGACATCAGAATACCCAGTCACACTCTGAAATTAATGGAAATCATGCCTTATAATTCCATTGCTCACAAAACTGTATTTGAAATTACCAGAGGACTACTGCTGGCTTTGGGCTTTTGCCAGCTCTTAATCTAATAGAACATTCCAGCACTGCAAAACTTCCCTCAAGGCTGAAAAGCAATCAATTCATATCTTCTGCTACTTCATGGAATCTGAAGATGAGGACCATAGTACTTAGGCTCTACAGCAATGGGTATTTCATAATATGACAGATGTATTAGTTACACAAAGGAAAGTGTGCATTGGTATATGTGAAAATGTGATTGTCTAAGTAATTTCATTTATAAACAAATGACTGTCAATGATTTCTTGTAGATTCTCTTGTACTACTTCATTTTGTTGTGTGAAGAACTAAAACCTTGATCAAAGAAATGTAATCAATCCCCAGATTAGACAAAAGCAACATCTCTCTCATACTTGAGTCTATTTCTTGACTAATTCATGTCAAGGAACTCAATCAATGTAGGAAATCACTCACTTGCTGTGCCACAGGGACTACCAGACACAAAAACTGAGCAGAGCAGCAGAAGAAAAGATTATTCTTATCAAGTGCTGGTTTCCTGACCAGAATCCAGATAGTAACTTCCTGAAGTAGATGTCTCTCAGCACTGGGGCAATACCAATAATCTCTAGGAACAGCTGAACCAGTCCCTAATTTCCACCACCATCCAGGAAGCAGCTTGGTCTGAGACCCTTTAAGCTTGCTTAGCTCCAGTGAAACCTCTCTCAGAAACACCCTGGCTCCCACAGCTTTCCAGATCCACTTCCCAAACACCTTCTTTCTAAAGTAACACGCACCTGTTTTAAATTAAGTATTTTGCCCCTCTATGTTTTTTTATTTTTACGAGAGAGCAGCCTGAATTAACTTAGCTTCCAACCAGCTGAAACAATTTGCAGCACAAGACTTGCTGATGCTGTCACATCCTTACATAAGCATTTCTTCACATCCCACATAGTCAGAGCTTCTGAACTTAAAAACCCCTTTTTGTTACAAGCTCTCATAATTGCTACTTTTAGCATCCCTCAGATGTTGATAAGCATGTGATGGTTTGCTGATGGGAAGGAACTGATACAGCTGAGTACTTCAACTCAGCTTCCTGGGACTGACTGCAGGAATGCACCCCCTCACAAGAGCCATGGAATGAGACTGGCCCTGGAGCCCGCTGTACTGCAAAGACTTCTGAAGAGGCTCAAAAAGAATTTAAGATGCTTTTTTCTCACTAGGGCTCAGTCAGGACATTATCATATTCAGTTCGCTGGAAAGGTGGATTTAACCTGCAGACCAGTATATGTAAAGTGTTCTGTGATACCCCTGGGAATCTGGAGAAGGAGATCCCATTAATTGGGCTTGATAGCTGAGATGAAACAGAACCCCTTACTTCTCTGACTTGAAGTTGTTCCTACAAAGATGCTGCTGTAGTGCAGAGATTACTTTGGATCCCAAAATGCTCATACTTACAGGACAGGAATTAAAAGTTGGATCTGTCTACTTTAAGATAATTCACAGCTTTATAATACAGATCTCTATCTTTATTTGATTTTTGACAAACTCAGACATGAGAGATACTATTGTGACAAAGCTCACAAAATCAGATCTTATAAATCCTGTGTTCTGCTTTCACGAAAGAGGCAGAAAACAGAGGGACTTTGTAGTGGATGGGATTCTTTATGACAGATTTCCTTTTTGCATATTCGGTAAGAAAATTTCTATCTGTTATCCATTCCACATCAGTAAATTGTGTTACATAACATTTGAAGATTGCAGTCAAATAAAGAAGGTTTTCTCTGTCAGTACACATGCTGGACAGATGTTATGTTTATTTTTGTCTTTCCTTAACTAGAGTTATATATTTCATTATTCAGTAATTATTTCATTAACATCTGTTTTGATGGGATGCAGCAAGAAGCCCCTGTACAGAAATTACTTTGATTTAAATAGAGTAAAAAAAATGTTGCTATTTGTAAATTTGAAGACAGCTCAGCAGAATTGAAAGGCATTCATGTGGGGAATGAGCAATAGCATATTCATCCAGAAGACAGAAAAAACAAACTTCATGAACATGAGAGGACTAGAATCACTGCACTAATAACCACAAAATGTCATGAGTTATTCCCTCCACATTACCAGTTTTATTACTTTATTATGTTGGTAATAAGTGCATGAGTTGAGACAAACACAGCCAGCTCCATCTTATCAACAAGGCTGGTATAACAGAGGAAAAACCCCCTGTTTTGCCTTAAAACTAATCATATTGTTAAGGGAGCTAAAAAAAAAAGACCATATTCCTCTCTTCAGCTTTGTAAAACAATTGTTTCGCACCTTAGCCACCTTAAATCAGTATCTAAATAAAGGGGTTACTTGTGTCGATCCCTCGCTCATACCCAGCCTCATCTTCCCCTTAACACATCTGCAGATTTCACTGAAGTGGCATGGCAGTCATGCTAAAGACAACCCTCACGAAGAAGGGACAGTGTTGACTTTCACAGCTAATAAACAAATTGAGAAAAACCATGGCCAGGAACAAAACCCAGATAATTTTCACTTCCACCCATGTAATTCCTTCTTTACTTGGGAAAAGTGGCATTTATGGACCTTGCTTTTTCACCTTGTTGGCAGGTAATCTCCACTTAATCAAACTGTCCCCAGCCCATGACTGTCTCAAATAGAACAAAGTGACTCTAAAGCAGCATGACCTGCTCTGGAAGGGAAAAGATAGGGCTCAAATGCTGGCTTTCCTACCTCATGGACAGCATCATGGAAGTGAGAGTGAGGAATAAAATATTTGGAAAGAGAATCCTGTTGAGATTCACATCACTCTGCTCAGAGAGACAAAAGGCACAATGAGAAAAACTGAATGTTGGCATCCCAATCTCAGCAACAAGACTGTATGTCTTTTCTGTTACCTCAAGAAGGGTAATGGGACCTTTTTGGGGAGCTGCATCAATACAAGAAAGGGCAGGACTTGACTTTGGCCTTTAGTTACAAAGGTTTTGGAAAATAAACTTTGGAATTGGCAAGGAGAAAGTTTCCTTTTCATTTCGTCAAATAGCATCTCGCAGCTGCCATGGGAGAGCCTCACGTGCCAAATGTGCAAACAGATTTGAACACCTATCACCCATAAAGGATTTATGTAAAGTCATGAGGTAGACCAAGAACTACAAACACCTGTTTTCTTATCTCTCTTCTTACACTAAAGCACATGCTCTTACAGACGTTTCCAGCAGTGTACTAGAGGAAATGTGGAGTTCCCTTCTCTGCATACACCCCCTGTTCCTTTCAGGAGTAATCTGGGATCAAGGGTCTGATTTGTGAAATGTTTCTATCCATTGACACGTGCACATAAAGGATTTACACACTGGAAACAGAGGCTGGAGGTCTATAACAAGCAAACACAAAACTGATCATTTTTCTACCCACACAGGATTAAACAAACAAAAGATGCATGTGGGATTTAAAGTAATGTAAAAACTTTAAAACTGTTTCTAGTTCTTCAGACAGAGCCATAAACTTCATCAAATCTCAATTGCATCAATAGTGCTAATGCTCATTATGCTGTCTTAAAAACCTGTATAACTTTATACTGTTAAGAAAATGAAATAGCTTCATTTATACCTTCCTTACTTTCTCTACACATTTAGACACTTATCTAAATCGTATTTATAAAGATGAAAAAGATTTTCTTTTCTAGTTTCTTTTTTTTCCTCTTAAAACCCATTTAAAAAAATGTAGGCTGCAATTTTCAGAGAGTAAAAAAATTAAATTTACTTGTAAGAGAACTGACTAATTTCCCTGAGGATTCTAGAATCTATCTACAGTATTTCTACATCCATTTTACAGCCACTCACATTGCTACGAAATTCTTGAGGAACTTGAAAACCTAAAGCATTAATTACTTATATGAAAATGAGATGATTAACACACACATTTTTACACTTGCTTTGGGACTGCACAACCAAATAAAAACTTACTATAATTTCATCAGGAAGAAACAGGCATACAAACACAAAATGCATTGTTTAGATGTGGCTATTCAAGTAAAAGAATAAGAAGTCTGCCTATTCTTTGTTTTGGGGAAGGGAAGTAGGAGGAAATAAATAGAAATGCCAGATAATGATGACTATTGACTGGCAGAGTCCAGCCAGCTGCATGCTGACCCATATCTTTGGTCATGAAATAACCCTTCCTTTCTCAAATCAAGAAGATATTCATACAGCTATTGAGCCAAGGCACTTTTCAGCACAGTGATTGCCCTAAGGTTTCTCACAGCAATGCCCACAGGTTTAGCACAACTTCTCTGACAATCAGAAAGCATGGTTTTGTTTTCCTCATTTTAAGCACAGGAGAAATAAAAGAGCTAACAATTTGACTCTGCTTCTCTGTATGAATCAACAAATTTGACTGTTCATCTAATACAATATATTGTTGTGTGCAACAGCTACTGTAGCATATGATGCAGTAGAAATTGTGCACTCACTACAGAATGGACAGTTACCTGACAATTTCCTCAAAATGCCCTGAAATATAAGAGTCTATGTATCCTTTAATATACCTTCTATGATGAACACATTGTACTTTGGAACACATGTTGATTTTGGCACTTCCTTCTTCAGCTTTTAAGTAGAGGAAGAAGATGGCTTGATGTCAAAAGCTTGAGTAGGGATTAGAAGAAACAACTCCCTAATACCTTAATTAACTATTGAGGAAGGACCACTTGAGGCAACCCCCCATCTACTGTTTCTTTCAGGCAGGAAAGAGAAGTTTTGATGTGATGGAGATTTGCTGACTGAGGCCATCACCACACTGTAGGAGCCCACAATGAATTTAGTGCAATGCAGTGTGACCACTCTGCCAGTGTGAGAGATGCACTACTGCAGCCACCTGCTTTTGGAAGTTCTGCTGGTGTAGTAGAGATACTGAGATGTTAAATGATGTAGAAATCCTCTACACTAAGTAGAGATCTTAAAATATTTGTTGGTACTGTTCTCTGCTGGATTCCTTAAGATCAGGCTAGTTGAAAATACAGTGGTGGTGGTGGTGGTTTGTTGTTTATTTTCACTTTCATCTTTTAATAAGGCTGTTTTCCCTTAATACTTGCTGAGTTAAGTTACAATACAGCTTACAGCAAGACCATGACATTAATGGTATATTTCTTTTCCCATAATATTGTACTCATGTTAGTCAGCTTTTAAGGTTTCTTATGTTTTCATGAAGTTATTAAAGTGAATGCTCTGACTGCATAATGAGCATTCACTTGGTCTTCAAAGACCTGGTCTCTAAATGATCTTTAATTTCTCAATTATTTTCTAAGACATTGAACCAGGCCTTTTGAATTTGAATGCAATCTTTCAAATCGTAGAAAACTAGCTGTATTCCTGCTATAGAACCATTTGGTCCCCAGAGATGGTTCAGAGTATTTGCTTGGCAGGTACAAAGGGGGGCTGTGTATTTTCTATTTACAACTCATAAATATTGAGATCAGCTTCCCCACATAATGGGCCTGATTATGGGCTGCTTTCTTTTCACAACTATATGTGCAGCTTTCTGCAGAAGGAAGAGCACAGGGATCCAGTGACAATCCTATTCTCCTCAAAGTTATTTCTAAGCATTAATTTGCACTAAACAGTACAATTTAGGGTCTGCTACAGTATCTGTTACTTGGCAAACAGTACCTAAGGCAATACCTGAGCCCATGCCAGCCAGGGCATCTACTCCCCATTGAAACTGGGGAGTGGTGAGAGACAGCAGTGCTGAGGACAGAAGAGGAGAGTGTATTGCTTGCTTCTAGGATACATTCCTGGTGAATATATTCGCTACAAGCTAAGCATACTAAAATAATACAAAGAGAACAAAAGCACATTAGCTTTCAAAGATTTTTAGAAGGAATAAACTGTACTGAAATTAATCCTGAAAAGGTGACAAGATGTGTTAAGGCTTACACTTACTACCAGCTGCTGAAAGGTGACTTCTTAATACAAACCACTATTTCACCATAATATACAGAGCCACTGAAGTTCTCAAAAATCCAAATCAAAACCAAAATAAGGCACTTAAGCTGAAGGTCCTGAGTGGTCAAACACCATATAACAAGAGTCTATTTAGGAGCCAGCCCCAGCCACTCCTGAAGGTTTAGAGGGAAAATGCTTTTCAAGGTATTCGGGTAATTTATTTCAACAATTGGCTTAGTCAAAGCAGAGAAAACTGATGGAAGTTGAAAAGAAAGTTTTTATATTTTATATTAGGAATAAAACTGAATACAAATGAAGGGTATGGCTAAATATACGGAAATCTATAGAACTGGCTTGTACAAATGTGTGTATGTATTTCCAATTTTCCTGTGTAGTAAAAAGAAGCACCGTATTTATCCCACAGACCACATTTAGCTACTACTCAAGTGCACTGAGGGTTACACAACCAATTTCACTTCAGAAACTAAGTTGAAGTTACAACTGCAAGTAAGATTAAAATTAATTTAGAATAAATTTTCATACTAATTTAAATCTGTACCTGAAATCGGTATTAGTTTGACTTAAATGAATATCTCATAGGGGAGCTTCAGATAATTCCTGTACTTTTCTGGAGCAGAAGGGATCATAACCCTAATGCAGTACCATAACTAGCAGACAACCATTGTGCCCTTATCAAGGAATTAGCTGAATTATGTCTCTAAGGACTGTTTGGAGAGATTAAACCATAAACTGGTTTTGAAATCTTCCAATTCTCCAAATCACCTAAATGAAATTAAAACAAAGCAAAACCAATGAAGTAACCTGAGAGTCTAAGTTCCCTGTAAGACCTAAGCTTCTAAGTCTCATAGACATTTTAGGTGAAGTATGCTTATAAAGCCACCCAAGACCACCAAGCTCAGATAAACAAAAATAATTGCTTTGTATCCTTAATTCCTACATATCACCTTCCAGATGTCAGATTCATTAGCAATGCATTTGACTACAATTTAAATAATTACAATGCCATTTTAGAATATGCATAATTGCTTGCCAGAGGCCCTTGCTCACCAGAAGTAATAATTTCCACTTGTTGCAGTGACTTGATGAGCTTAGGCTAAACAGTTTCAGTGTTTGAGCCAAGGTTTGCTCTAGTCACAGCCTGACGTTGAAATTAAGTTTAAGACCTGGGTGTTCATTGCTCAGAGGGATGATATGGTTTTGTTACAGTAAGTCTAATGAATTTGATGATTAGTTTGTTGTTTTTATTATCTGTTGCCAAAGTAATTTATGCTAGGCTTTTGACTGATAATAAAATTTATGAAAAATGCTGGTGATAAATGTTTTTATAAACTTTTTTTTTTAAAAAAAAAACAGCTGCAGTAACCATAAAGTATGATATAGATGCTGACTAGTAGGATTAAGGTTTACCAGCTGAGGTAAAAATACTAGGATAGGTAGTACTCTCAATATATTTCAGTCTCTCTTGCTTTGGGTACTTTCGTAACAGGCCTCTCTCTAGCTGCATAACATAAATATACAAATTAAAACAAAATCAAGCATGTATTTAAGCCCAATTGACCACAATTATGGGTTTAATGAATTTATACAGAGTAGTAGAAGTTCAGATGACTACTGAGCCACAGTGACTGGTTCTTTGTATTGGGACTAAAGATCACATAAATGCTGAAACCTCTCACATCGTTGAGGTGCGAAGGTACAGCAGATATTTACTAGCAGTAGTGATACTCAAGATGTGGACCGAAGCAGCCAGAAGGAAGCCACGAAGTTGCCCACCACTGTGCTGTGAATGCTTGTCAGTGGTCCCCCTGCAGGAGCCAGGGCCCCGCTCCTTCTCTCTGTGAGGCAGGTAAACTTCATAGAGGCATAAAGGATGGGTGCAAGAGAAAAGCAGAACCCTCTTCAAATGTCTGCATGCTGCTTTTCCAGCATCTTCTCAAAACCAGGAAAGAATAACTGAAAGATCTATCTCAAACTCAAAATAACAACAAAAAAGGTATTTTTTGCCTATTTTTGACAAACTGCTAAGATTTGTTTCTCCCATCTGTGTCAGCTACAGCATTTTCACCTCTTGTTAATGGTGCTGTTGAACGTATTGGTAACATTCAGTTGGAGTTGACATTTGATTGTGAATCTTTTCCCACCTCCACTGTCACGGAAAATTTTCAGTTTTATAACATGAAAAGCCATTTTAGTATCTAGAGAAAGTAACAAAACTAGGGGGAAATATTTGCTAATCAAGATAAAATCCTGCCACCTTCATTAGCACTTAGAAACTAGGTATTATTTAGTGTGAATAATGACAACAGAACCTCAGCTTGATTTCCAAAGCTGTTCCTGCATAATTTATTCAAAAGATAAATTCCCTAATGCAAGATATTGGATCTACTTTAAACCAACAATATTTAATCTATAATTACTGCCTCAGGAATACCAGAATAACTGCCACTTATCACTGTCAGTGACTTTTGAATTCCTGCTACAACTATGGTATCCCATTGGGTTTGTTTGTCTCTGAGAGAACATGATGTTTCAAGTTTGGCATGGCCCTAAAAAAGGAGAACAAAACCTCTCTTTCCCCAGAAATTTAAACGTCCTCTATGTGCCTCAGAACATAGAGAAGATTAAGTCCATTCATTTCCTCATAGTTATTTCCAAGACAATGTACTGTCATTTCCATCTGAAGTTTGTAGAAGCTCTTCAGTTCATTAGTGCTTCCCCTGCCCCTCTCTTTCACTTCTTAAAAGCTGAGTACCCATTATCCATCACATTTCTCGCAAAGTTTGGAGAAGAATATAGATGCTCTGGCTGTCTGAGCTAACCCCCAGTCAAAAATCCCCATGCTTTGTCATTATGAGAATCTAATCTTTCATTAGGAAACCATTAGGAGCAAATGTGCTTATGAACATTAATTTGCAATTGTTCATTGTGAGCGTTAGGGAAACTATTAGTGGTGTGTCTTAACCGAGTGCCCATTGTGGACAAGCAAAGGCTAGGCTTTATTGAATAATGACTACAACAACACTTGTATGTCCTTCACTTTTATGTCTGTTGCTGTGCAGTGGATAACTTTAGATGCAAGTAAAACAAAAATCAAAAAACTCTGGCTGTTGATAGAAGACTTTGTTTCTCCTCAGTATGGGAAGGTCCTTCAGTTATTATTTGTTGAAAGTGGTCAATAAAACCTTCATGGTTGCTTTTAGTAAGTTCCCATTTCTGTTTATTTTGCACATAGCTAGTACCTTCTGCTAAGATTGTAAAAAAAAATAAGAGCAAAACACTTTTCTTTGTCACTTGATTAATCAAAATGAGCAACTACATCATCTATATGTTAGTGGCAGCTGTAAAAGTTTTCAGTTCTAGAACTGGGCTGGAAATAGCTTCATTCTCAATGGTGAGCAGCAACTGCTTCTTCTAAACAAAATTCTCCTGGAAAGAACTTACCTCATAAAGCATCTTATTATTTAATTTGGTCTCAACTAATTGACAATTTAGACAGTAACTCGTGTCCAAATTTCAGGTGCAGCAGAGAACAGAAACCAACAGAGAGCTGCACCAGGTTGCTGGGACACAGCCCAGGTGCCACTGTGCTGACTGCAGCATCCCTCAGAGGCGGCACATCCCTGTCACACACAGTGTGCACAGCCTCACCCCACGGAAAGGCTACCGGGGCTGTTGGCAGGTACTAAGCACATCGGATGTATCACCTCCTACCACATGTGCAAGACTGTCATTTTGATTTCTGGTGTGCATACAAATGCAGAGCACCTCTAACTCTGCATGTGTAAGCAATCACACCCGAGCCCTTCAAATGCAGAAAAAATCTCCCCAGCACCTCAAACACCAGTCAGCATGGCAACTTGTGGCGAGTTCCTCTTTTACCTATTATCTGCAACATTGCAGTGAAATGCTTACATTTTGTGAGATTAAACAGACAATAGGAATTGTAGTCAGATTTTTTCTCTTGCCTGAATAGTCTGTATTTATCTCTAGGCAACAGGAGAGAAGGAAAGTACAGAGAGCTTGCACTGTCATCTGATTGTGTGACACTTCAGACCTTGTCTTGGAGTGGAATGCAATGCATTGTGATTTTTTTTTAACCTAGAATTAGTTCTGATACACTCAGTCATGCCCTAACTTTCAAGAAAACACAAACCACATCTTTCAGACAGGGAGCAAGAACCCTTACCTTCTCAGCCGAGAGACCTTCAACAGAAAACAAGTTGATTTTCTGCCTTTATAAGCCCACAAAATCTTCAAGCAGATTCTCACACACGTACCTGATAGCCCACCGACATCCATCTTCTTCAGGTTCTTGGCCTCCAGAATGACGACAGTCAGTTTGCCAGCAGTAGGCACATAACGGAGGGAGAAGCAGATATCACCCAGCTTTTCTTGCTGTGAAAGCAAAAAAGACATGATGTTTCACTTTAATGATTTTTTTTAACCTTTTAGAAAATGCAATTTTGAAAGCCTCGCAGAAAATTAGCAGGATTACATCCCCAACTTGTACTGAAAAAGAAAACATTCTAATGAACAATGTTGAGAAAACTACCACAAATTGTCCAGATTGAATCCGGATAAATCTAGATTGATAACCTCAAGTCTGTTGCAGCAACTATCCTATATAGAACCAAATGACAAGATATGTGCTGGCCAGAAAGTAGTTCTCACAATTTCACCCCTGACAACAGAAGTCCCACAAGTACTGTTTGCTCTTTAAACTAAGTCAGGATTTTTTTTGTTGTTTTGTTTTCTCCAGGCTGCATTTCAGCGGAAATCTGTTAAGAAACATGCACACACAGCTACTAGGCTGTTTCCTGTGAAACAGCAATATGGATCTTTCTCATCACACTTTGTCACAAAAGCAGAAAGTATAAAAAAACCCACAAAGTACAAAATATTCTGTATAAAAAAAAGACTTGTCTCCTATCTGTCAGAAGAGGGAAAAAAAGGCAGATAGAGACCATGAAAGGACACAGTAGATCCCTCTTCACATAAGGAACAGCTGGAAACATTTGGTTTTCCCTTCCAGCCCATCATCTGAGATCCTGCCAAATACAGCCTTTTGCTATTCATCACTTAATATTTTCCTAACAGTCCTGGCAAAGAGGGAAAAGCTGAATGAGGTTCACAATTACAGGAACTTTGTTTTAAAAGGATGAATAAGAGATAGGAACTTGCGGATGAGAGAGGGAGGATATTGCTTACAAATGATGAGTTGGATGATCCAAGCTGCTTTCCTCCTTTCCTTCAAGGCCCATGGTATCTCTAGGGGGGCTAACAAGGATGTTTTTGAGACAAGAAGGATGAGCTTACACCAAGCAGACCAACAAAAAAAAATTCAGACAGCCATGCTTCTCTTTCAAAGGCATTAGTTCTTATGGCATATGTATACTGCCACAATTATTCCAACAGTAGAGTATAAAATACATTTCTATGATCACATCTCTTTGCTTCCAGTGTTTTTTTAGACACAACTGAGAGCAACTTGCTCACATGCTCATGGATGTAGTGGTTATTTCTAACAGAATAGACAGTCCATGTGCAAAGGATTTTACCTATAAAGTGATGGATTCTAAAGTGATTATTTCAATTTGGGACTGAAATCCAGGGATAGTAATAGATAGTTCCCTGTCAGACATCACCTCAGCAATCACCAGTGGTCAGGAAACATACAGAACAAGCACAGTTACATGTAGTTAAGATATACTCAGTCAGAACAAACAAAATAGCTTGTGATGTTAAATGCCTGTATTGTAAAAAAAAATGCTGTCAGAATGTGTTGGAACCTTGGGTTAATCCTGACTCTAGCAAAAAGAAGATAAAAGCAACAAGAATGCACTTGTGTCAGTATCTTGAAAACTCATGGTGTCCTCACCTCAAAAGGATATGGTAGAATTGGGACAGATTCCAAGAAAAGCAGCAGGAATAGCAAGGATATGACACAGCTTCTGCAGAAGGAACGTGTAAGCAGATTAGGACACTTCAGGTTGAAAAGTGAGTAGCTGGGGAGGAGACCTCTGTCTGACTCAGAAGGGTTAGAATGCTGTTCTTACCTTGTTCAAAAGAAATGACACAGATATATAAAAAATTACATCTAGAACAACCCTAGATGTCTTTCAGAACATGGACGACACTACCAGGAAAGAATTTACTATTCCTCCTTGACTCCATATATTGTCCTAAGTCCCAGCACAGATTCAGATCATGAAAATATGGACTTCAGCCATGCAATCTACATAGCTGTCTGGCTTTAGCTGAGCTTCTGATGGCACAGTGACAGCAAAACATGCTCCTGTTCACCTGACATTTGGTTTTGCAAGTCCATATTGGATAGGGTAACAGTGAAGTTGATCTATCACTTGCAGGTTGTTCAGAATGAAAGAAATCAATTGCTCATTGATTTGTGTTATCATGATCACAGGTCACTCAGCCACCTGGTGTTCTCCACAGTCACTGCTCTATTATATTGTAGAGTTGGCTTAAATTTGCCTGTGGATTCACAGGGCTTGGAGAAGACTGAAACAAGGTGTATACAAAAGCTTATTTTAGTCCCTACATCTTAGAGATCTTTGTACCTACATATTACTCAATATTCAAGGGCTCTGCCTCACCTCCAGATTCATTAGGCAGAGCTTTAGTTGTAGCAGCATAGGAACTTTTGTTCGCTCTTAAATCAACCCCATGCTTCTAATTGTTCCTTTCAGTGGATATCTGTAATGGGATTTTTAGCTTTTGCTTGTTTCAATTTTTGATTTTTTTTTTTTTAATCTTGTGTTGAGACAAGAATGTGTTTAGAAAGCATAAAATAGTGTTAGGATTGTTGGTTCTGATCTGAGTGCTTCAGCAGTAGCTCAAGGAAGTACTTTACACTCAACAGCTATTGCCACGGAGACCATCACCTCTCACCAGCATTTCTCCACTTGTAATCATGTTATGTTACTGTGCAAATACTGCAATTGTCTAGGCAGAAGAGTAATTTTAAGAGGGCGTTTAAGGCTTTTTTAGCCTCTTTTAATGTAATTTTAGCTGCAGGAAACACAAAGAAGGCAGCATCACGCAAACAGCCAGTTTTCCATAGATCACCAGGAAGCCATGGGAAATGGCAGCAGATAATGGGATAATTCCAGTGAATAACCTGAAGAATAAGCGTAGGCACCTCATTAAACACCTCCAGAATCAACTTTAGTACTTCTTTTGTTGGTATGAAAATCTGTATCAACTGCATTTGTACGATACTTCTTGTATTTGTAACCTTTTCTCTTGGTATAACTGCCACACTTTTTTGTCTTTTTTTTTTTTTTTTTAAATTCAAAAAGTATTTGTCAGGTAAAACACTGCAACGAAGCAAAAAAACCCAATCACTAGAGGTGTGGTTTGCAGGAGATAATTACAAACTCCTGCAGGGCTACACAGTACAGATGAGTGCTGCTGCTATGGTGATTATCCCATGGAGATGACTTATTGTTATTATTAATTCCTTTCAGTCCTGTGCATAAATAATTTATGTTAGTAAATTACTTTGATGGAAACTGTAAGTTAGTGTCAGAAACTTCCAGCTGGGAGGTTCATAGTCATTAACCTATTCATGTATAATGCTTATACACCAATCAAAAGATTCTCTCCAACTAAGCAACTTCATAACTTCATTACTTTTAAAGAGGATGCAATGGAGCAGAACACAAATGAGAGAGACAGTGCTGCTAACACTTCTTCAACTTAGGAAAGGCTATTTGAAGTCCTGTTGAGAACTCGGACTTTTTAGAGATGACTCTTAAGTAGCTCCTGCCTGTTCTGTGCTTCTTCTATTTGTCAGTAATCATGTTTGCCTTGACAGTACACTCTCCTAATGAGCTACACTGCTTTTTATGCAGATTACTCTCATTTGTACTAGAGAATCTCTAACAGACATATCTATCTTATTAATATAAACATTCTCTACATTTTTTGTGGAAGATATTATGAGAAAGTTGATGCTTGCAGTTCTCTTAGTAAAACAATACCAAAACAACAAGCCACAGCACCATATGCTTTTCCCTAATTGGATATAAGACTCAAAAACAATCAGTATGGAAGAATATAAACATAGTGAGATGGGTTTCCAACTTTGGTACCTGGTTTTGATTGTGAATACTTGCATAAGGCTGAAAGAAACAGAATATGATGCAATTTATGGGTGAAGACCCAAAATAATACCATCTTACTCTAACCAGTATTTACAATGAAAGCTTGTAATGTTCACTGTATAGTTTTCACAGCAATCAAAATGTTTTAAAACTGTGGAGAAAACAGGGACTGAATAAATGTGGGTTGTGAGCTAAATTCATGTCTTTCAAATTCAGGAAATCCAGGTAAACTGTAATGACAATCTCTAATCCCAATTCCCACACTGATGGATTTCAGACAATTTTAAGGCCACCACATGCTGTCTGCACGTGGAGATCTCAAATCCAATAATTTTCTTTTCTTGCCATGTAAGGCATGAACACACTTAGCCTCAAAAAAGTGCCACAATAATGGCACTAGTTCTAGTGACAGAACCCCATGGATGCAGAAATTGATGATACAGACTGGTCCCAACTTCAATTAAGCCACAGTAGCAAGTGGGTAGGATTAGCAATCTATATACATAGCTGGGATCTAGAATTATGAAAGCATTGGTCCTCCACCCCCATAGAGCAAACAGGGATCACACTGTTGGGGGATCACAGGGGAAGAGCAATACTTGGTTTGTTGAACACCCATTTTTTTCTTTAAACATGAAATTTTATTGCTACCACAGCTGTCTGACATTGCTACTTCCAAAGCCACTGCATCTTTGATAAACACACGGTTAAAGAACAAAGCTGAACGTTTCAAACCTGCAATAGGTATAATCAAGAAAGAAAGAAAGAAAGAATCCTTTTCTCTTACATTTGTGAATCAGGGCCCAGATGACCCCAGAATATAAAGATGATTCTGCCACAATTAGGCAAAGGAGTGGGAAGTGAGCAAAGAAGCTCCTAGAACTCTGTAGAAACAGGCTAGAAATAGTTGGTGCAGCAGGGAAAGACAAGGAAGGGAAAGAAAAGCTGGAGTTAACATGTCAGCCCTTATGGCACTTTGGAGACTATCACATGAATATGTATGCACACAAAGTACCAGTGTACCCCAAAGTTTGTGCACTACTTTTGGGATAAAATACCAAGAGCAGACAGGAGAGGCAGAGCTCTCCTAACTCTTTCAGGCAAAAGGCTTATGGAAGAAGTACCTGTTTCAGACTTGCAAAATATTATCTAGACATCCAGTCAATATAAACCTAAGAACTTTAACAACTATACCATTAATCTGACAAGCAAAATTCCTTTGTTGTCTGAAAGAATTTCATGCCCATGAACACAGCAGCCAAGCTGGAAGTAAAAGGTGCTAAAAGCCTCTGGAGAGAAGACAGAACCATCTTCACGATTGTACCTACTGCAACTTTAAAGGAAATATTTTAAAACAATAAAATATGAACAGACAAGTGCGCTACTGCATGATTCCTTACTCTATGATCAGTCTGTGTTTTGTCTTACAAAACGGAAGTACAGAACATCTGATCAAGTCTCTCCTGTTTGCTTTTACTAACTTTTTCTTTTAGAAGAGTCTTCATAGATTGCATCCTCTTCAAATGTGCACACTTGGCCACAAAAGGAAGTCCCTGATAATGGATGTGCAGTTACAAGACATCTAACAAGTAAATCAAGCAGCAAAGTGAAATAGGTTATAGCATGAGATGTTGGAAAAAAAACAGAATTCTCAAGAGGGCTCACTTTTGACCCTGTAGAAAAGGGACTAGCAGTGACAACAGGCTAAAGAAAAGATGGAAAAGAGACTGATATTAGGTGAAAACAGAAATAGAAATAAAGGTCCATGAGGCAAGTTCTAAAAGGGAGAAGTTCTAGGGCAGACAGGGAATAATTTTTCAAATGAAGTGAATTCATTAAAGGTATTGGGAGGTAGTATCTGTAGGCATAGAGTCATGCTATAAAGTATAAGTGAGAAAGAGCCAAAAGAGAGGGTTTAATTGCATATTCCTTTTGACTGATTTCCCTACCACAGTCCTACTCTGACTCTCTGTGATATGACTTTTTAATGCCAGCACTACTTTTTACCTTGGCTTAAAGGGAACAGCTCTATCAGGATCTTTCTCTGGAAAAAAAAAAAAAACAACAAACCTACTTCTTTTTCTTTCTTTCCCTCCAGCCCCTTCTGAACAGCATTACTTGAAACAGAAATTCGTGACACATCTCTGTCCTCTTAGTGCAATATATATAAAAAATCAGTGAATTGAATTTCTTTTAACTGCCATAACTACATAATATTCCCCCAATACAATGGTAAATTGGACTTGAAAGCAATTTGGGCAATAAATTTGAACCAGCCAATGTTATTAAAAAATTAACAAACTAGGTTTCATCAGCTTCCTCCTTTTAGTCCACTTATTACATTTTTAACTGTTTAGAGAGACTACTGCAATTACTGCTTTCTAAAAAGCAGAGAAAATGCAAAGAGAAGACATTGTTATTATTAGTAGAAAATGACACTTCACAGTCATCAGTTTAAAAGCATCACAATCAGATGCCTCTTGCAAAATGAGAAATACTTTGGCCAAAGGCAACAGGAATCAAAGATTAGCCAAACTGCACTCTTCGATTTCCAGAAAAGAAACCATACTACCAAACATACCAAGTTCTTAATTAAACAAGAAGAACATTAATTTCTTAAATAAACGAAAAAGGGAGGAATGAATGAAAAGAATCATATATGGCTGAACGTCAGGGCCTGGTTTTCTGTGACTCTTTGCCTACCCACAGATGCTTGCAGCTGGCTGCTCTGCTTTAATGATTGCATGTCCCTCTGTTTTCCCACTTGGCTTCTCCTCAGCTCCTGCCTGATCATATTTCTAAATGTCACTCACGTCTATGCAGGCCAGTGCACAAAACAAAATTAATTTCGCTGAATGGCACACTAATATTATTACTTTTGACAGCATGGAAAACTTATTAACCACAGTATGTCACAAGGCGAGTCTTCTAGTGAGTAGTTTAAGTACAACATTGAAAGGAAATGTAATACATTCAAAAGGTTTTTTTCTTGGCTTATCAGACATTGTGAGAAGTCAAATCACAAAGCTTTTCTCTAATCATTAGAATATTATATATGCACTGCAGTCACTCTACAGAAAGTCATTGTCCTCCTGTGATAGGGTAATAGGAAGCCACACTACAGTTCCCTTTGCTTGATTTGAAATTTCCTGTAGTAAGTAAGAGCATCTTAATGCTCAGTTAATGTAGTGCCTACTACCAAGTGTATCTTTAGTTTTCAAAGGTGATTGAATTAAAAGCTTTAGACTATGAACTGGAATTACAGCATACATCCAAAAATATATAGGATCAGTGGTCAATAAAGAACTGCAATTAAGAATCAAAATAATTAGCAGTTTCTTACTTGTAAGATTTATGACTGCATGTGGTAGTGTATGAAAAACCTGGCATGAACAGAGTCTTTGCTACAACAACCATACATTATTGATTACCCCAAGACAGAACAAGGTGATTTGAATAAACCAGTAAAAGTGGGACTGATTGGTATGATGGAATAACTAATAATCTATGGCTGTTGGTAACTACTGCTGAAATTCATCAGCACCAGGGAAAAACTATCAGGAAAAATCAGTGCCTCCATTACTGAAGTCATAGAGTATTGTATTTCTTTTGTTCTTCAAGAACCATAAAGAGAAATTCCATGGAATTCATGGGTTACCTTCACAGGCAGCCATCTTCTTCCTTTTCCTGAAACTTCACCAAACTACTAAGACAATAAGACCTACTACTAAGATATTAAGTAAGTGTTGACTGATGTCCTTTCTCTCTTCTCTTGCTTGCTGAGGCACCAGTTCAGCTTTCATGGTCCTCCATACCATCCCCTAGCACTACCTCCAGCTTCCTTTCATGATCCCCATCACAAACTCCACACAACAGAGCAGCCTCCTCCAAAATCTTCTGAATTGGCAAATAGGAAAGAGGGAATATATACTGGCATTGTTTTAAAACCAGAAACCTGCTGCCTAGCTATGGGCAGGCCAAACAGAACATATGATGCTTAAGGGTTTCCCTGAAAAGAAGTGCAAGAATCTGAGGATCCATCTGTGTTAAGACTCTGTGTTCCTTTACACATTCAGAAATTTTCTTACCTTGCTCTCCAACATCCAGGGCAGCATGCAGCACAATTTTGTACCAAACCCAGCTTATGCCTTTATTTTCACACAAAGACAACTAAGCCACACAGAAAAGCAAGGATTCCTACTGCATTGCAGCAGTGATCTGAAAAGAGCCACACACCAAGGACTAGCATAGCAAAAAGAAAAGGAACTGGATTTCCTAATGGGAAAACCACAGACAGCTGATCTAAGTTGACAGCTGATAGGTGAAGACTTATAACAAGACAGTTCTCCACCTGTAATTTATCAAGGTGAAGATTTTCTTTGATGTAAAATTCCACCCAAGCCAATGTCATCTGTTTTTTTCCATTAACTCCTTTTGTGCTACAAGCACACGTAGGACTAGAAGTCCCTTTCTGCATCACTGTTTTTCATCTGGAAAGTTTTCTCACATTGTCCTCTCTTACTGATTTTTGTACTGAAGTTTTTTCCAGAGCATCAGAACTGCCTAAAGGTGAGGTGGGGTAAAGGATATACAGCTCGAAAAGAGGCAAGCTGGAATGCTCAGAAAAGCTCTTGTTCTAGTGCTCCCTAGTTTAAGAGAAGTCAGAAATATGTAAAATACTCTCAGATAATTCCAGTATTTTTGTCTTTAGTTCCACTTGAAATGAAGGAACTAATATATGTCTCCTACTACAGTGCCTTATATTATATGTCTTAAGTTCAGCACGTTAAATGTTTGTGTTCAGTTCAAGAATGAGGTCCTTCAAACTAGTGCTACATATTCAAATCTATTGATTCACCCTTATCAGGCTTATATCCACTTTTTAAATGAAGCATTCAAACGTTTATTTTTATGAAACTACTGCTAGATATTCAAGTGTTGGATAAACACATATTGGCAAATTCCTCTTTTGTTACTCTGCTTCTCCTGACTATTTCACTTTGAAAAAGTCTCTTAACACATTCTTTAGGAAGACAAGGCAGCTCATCAAAGGTCATTGCAGCAATCAGAACCACACACTTGACTGTATTAATCTCATCAGTAAAAAGAAAGAGTTCATTGCAATTATCTAGAAATCTAGGAAAGAGGACTTCACTTTTAAGATCTCTGGCTTAATGATGTTCCTTTTTAATAAATCTCAGATCACAAGGGAAATAAGGCTGAAACAGTGCTAATGTTATACTTGTCTTACTCAACAAAGGCCAAATAGGATGAAGGTGGTGTCTATCAGTCATTTGTCTTTTATCAAACCCAGACGAAACAAACAAAGAATTCACAAAAGTTTGTAATAATGTTGATTTAAAGGATATAAAATATTATGAATGTGTAATCACATTGTTTTATGGGAAAAAAAAAAAGGTCTTTTCAACTAAAACCAGATTCCTTCTTTGGTAAGATTGGAAATTTGCTCTATGAAGGAAACATGTACATTTTTTTTCTTTCTTCTATTCAAGGTCTACTGCTGTTTTTAGAGGTAGGAAAGACATTTTGCTGACAAAGGAGGCAGGTGATATAAAAACTATTATAACAGGTGGTTGGTTAGAAAGAAAATGCTTAATCAATTACCTGTAACCAGTCACAAAGAGGACATTTTTGTACAGCAAAATAAATTTTTCTACATTTTAAGACAAAGAACTCAAGACTTTTTTAAAGTATCTTCTGAATTAGGAAAGGTATCTTACAAGGCAATACCTCCTGCTGAAGATTCAGGGTCATAAGCTACAGATCATGAACTGCTACTGTAATGCTGTGCAATACAATCAACAGTAGACATCATCAGAACAGGCTGGTGACTTTGTCTGCCTGGCAAAGAAAAAAAGTATGCTGCACAGAGTTCTTGTTCATATTCATAATAAAAACATTCATATTCATATTCATAATAAAAATTCATAAATTTTTTTAGATGCTGAAAACGACAAAGACGGTAAAAAGTCACGACTCTTACTGGAAAAATGAAAACCTAATTTTGAAAAACACCAAAGATTAATTTCTGCAGCTTTCTGAAAAGAGAATTGGACATGACTTGATTACTGTGAATAAGTACTGTAGAGAAGAGCAAGCATCATGTATTAAATTGTGGACTCTACTGAAGAAGGGTATAACAAGAATCAGCAACAGAGCAGAATCCAGTAACATCCAAGTAACAAGTGAAATAACATTTTAAAGAGAGATAGAGTACTGCTGAAGCTATAAAGGATGTGTTATTTTCTTCATCTACTTATGTCTTAAAATCAGAAACTTTCAAACTCTTTGGCTTAAAGACCCCCTAAGAGTTTTCTAGTGGAGGTGCAAAGCTGCCTATAATAAACACTTCTGAGGGCTGAGAATCAGACAGTTTCTAGCTCCTTGCTCCAGAACCAAACAAGGTCTAACTTCCAAGCTTGTAAGGGGGCTTCCTTGTGCCACCTTCCTCCCAAATTGACACTGGGAGAACCCTATTAGCTCCAGGATGCTGCCTGTTTCCTAGACTGAGTTCGATTACAGGAGATTCTTTGAAATGTTCCTTGAAGACCTAGGAGTCCTCCAGATTTAGAGCAAATAATACCACCTAATTTAGAGAAATGTCTAAATGAAGTGATAGGAAACAGCACTATTTCTAAACAAAACAAAGGTTTTTTGAAGTGGGAGACTTTTTTATGAAAGAAAATTTTAATGATAGCTTATATAAATGACCCACGTGTCATAGAAAACTTGTCTGCTCTAAAACATCACAGAAAATTAACATTTGTTCTGATAATTAATGTGCAAATATGAGTGAGTAAAACCTCTTTCAGCATAATCTACTCCTAAATCTTGGCTGGGCATTAACAGACCGGGGATGTCAGCTGCAAACCACAGGGTACCCCCACAAAAATGAGCTGCTGCCAATTTTGAAGCCGAGGCTCCACTCATCAATACAAGATCCTCCTGTTACTTTTCACAGTTACTGAAGAAGATATGGAAAACAGAGCTAAAATAACTGGATTCCAGATAACCAGAAGTAATTTAAATAAATAGCACCTTATATTAAGCATCTGATGGGAAGCTCAGGTGCTGTCTGCCCGTTGTCAGCCATAGCACTGAGAAGCTGCAGTGCCATGTTCTACCAGTGGCATCAAAAGCGAGTTGTAAACCCCACATAATGGTAATTGTACAGGGAATGACTTGAGTCAGAATTTTATGGCAAGATCTTTGGCTAAGAAGAGGAGATTTGAATTGAGGTCAGCCACAAGTGGAGAAAGGCACAGAGAAGGGTTCCCAAATTCAGTTGCCTTTATCAGTGTAAGTGGACATTGCAGTTATCTCTTAATTCCATTCTGCTGTAGGCAAATGCATGCAGCCGACCAAGCAGCAATAAAACCATTTTCAACTCTCTCACTGCTAGTTAGGAAACTTCTATCTCTGACAACATTCCTGTAATTGTGACTGCAGACATAATTGTCAAGGAAAACATCTCGACCTCCATGTCACTGGATTCAGTTTCAGGTATGTTTTACTCTAGCTTTAGGCCAGCAAGAAGCACATACAGAACATATCCGGATCCAAAAAGAGACTGGAAATGGATTTCATCCGTGCACTGACGATGATAGCTCAAAGTGAGTTGTGTTCTACTTTAATGAGACAGCAGCAGTAATTCTGTTGCAGTGATCATACTCCAGGCCTCTACAGAAAAGAATTGTACTCTGAAAAGTCTGCTAATGGAAGGGGCAAAACAACTACAGAACCCCTCCATCCATGTAGTGAATGAGCCAGCCAGGATGCTCCTGAGTGCTTCTCTAGTTATGATAGTAACAATCACAAAGTTGTAGAAGGCCATAGAAAAGGAATAGGTGCACAAAACTCACCCTGCTACATTACCTGTAGCACACTTAGAGCACATCAGCCACTGCAATGGATTTCTTTGGCCTTTGGTAGAAGGCCAAACAGGAAACTGTAGGACTGAGTTATCTCTGTCTGTCATACATTTAGCTTAGAAACAAGACCTGATCTACTTCCTAAATTCATGTACTCCACCTCTTGAAACATTAGCATAAACTAAATAAAAGGCTAATACCTCTGAACTGAAAAAACAGTCCCATGTTCTGGATTCTAACTGTGATTAGGGCATTTTGTGGTAATTCCTGTCACAGGTACAATGCAAAGTGCTTCAGATACCAGTTTAAGCTCATTGTTGAACTAAAAGGAAACATAACAGGCTCTGAAAAGAGGTTAAATGGTTACTATGGTAATCTCTGACATGGTTTAAATCAGTGTTTAAAAGGTGATAGAGGAAAAAAATAAAGAAAATTGCTTATCCCTTTCTTTTTTGGACCTCTATTCCTAACCCTTTTCTCTCCTTTCTCCTCTTTTCAAAAATACATAATTCTCTGATGTTTCTGGAACCCAAAATTTTCTAGTTCTACATGGAGTGGGCACAACCAAGGAAAGAGACTGGAGTAACATACAACTCCTCCTCAACCTTCTAGTGAAAATGCTGTTGTTGTCTTTGTGAGACCTGCTCTTCCCCCAGGACTGTAAAAATGCTGCTCTCTGTTCTGAAGACCCTTCTAATGACACTGTATTTTGATATAGCTCTTTTACAGCTTCCCTTAGCTCCTGATCCTGGTTTATAACAGCAATCAGATAACAGTTTTTGTCACTGTTGGTTTGGAAATGTAGAGAGGAAGGGAAATAAGGTATTAGCCTGGACTACTGCAAAGCTTCTGCCTAGAATCCCAGTGAGGCCATTTCTGCCTCTGGATTATGCTTTCATTGATGCTGGTAGTCAGAAAAGTAAGTAAGTACATAAAAGTCTAGTAGGAGAACAATGCTGAACAAATTCCAGATTTAGCATATTCTGTGACCCTTCCACACTCATCAGCTGGTCCTAAAGATGCATTTGAGATCTCTCCCAGAACACAGAGCTTTACATTTGGGAGTACTCCACAATTAAATCTGTATCTCCTGGAATTCCTTTTGCAGTTTCCATCCAAAATATCTCTTCATACTCTAGCATCAGATGAGTTTGATCCCTCTCAGTAGCTTCCTCAAAACTCTATAAAAAACACTATTCAGAACACTGCTTTCCAATTGCCATTGTATGTGGCTGTGTCTTTGTACTTTAAAATACCTTATGCTTCAGCAACAAAACCCCACACAGTAATATTAATATGTGGAGGCTGGGGATTGCCCACTATTCCTTCCTTTGGCTTTGTAATTTTCTACAAGGTTCTTAGCAATATGCTTTGTCTGAAACAAATATTATTATTATTTTATATATTAAAGGTCATCAGACGCTTAGCATCAAGTGTAGGGTCTACTGTTTCAGCCTCAAGCTGCCCTTCAGCACGTGGAAGGAAAATGGTAATAAGAATGGTTTTGCCCAATAAGCAATACACGTTTTTCTGATCTCGGAATGAATGTTGTCCAGGAACAGAAAGGCCCTAGAAAAGGCTGAATTTAACACTATCACTGAGCTTCTCCTTCTTTTATACTGCCCTCTGTATTTGAATTTAATATCTGTAAAGCCAGACAATTTGAGATGAATCAAGACAAGTTCCCTTTTGATTTCAAGTAAGCCAATTACATTCTTTTTATTATAACACAAGAATGTCTCTGACCTCCTAAGGTGTCTCTTCCAGAGAGAGAGTTAAGAAAGAGAATACTCAACAAGGGTATACAGTGGGATTGTCAGCACTTTGAGTATGAAAGATGAGAAAAGAAATGCATAATTCTAATGAACTGAATACAGTACCCTTACAGGTCTACTTGAATCATATTGTTTTACCTTTAAAATCATTTTAGCATCTTCAATTTCAAGATTAGAAAAACCCTAATTAACTGCTGAAGAATTTTAAAGCCTTAAATTCTAAAGCCTGCTTATTCTCAAACTTCAGAATCTCTGTTTTGTTCCCTGTCTCAGCAGGAAATTCAGAGGCAGGACAGATGCTGCACTTACAATGTTGAACAGGCAATTCAACAACCTCTGTTTACTCCATAAGCTCTTCACAAAACCTGAAAATTAAAACCTCCTTAGACTTAACATTTTAAAGTTTTAATTGGGTGTAAGATAAAGTGAAGTTGAGAAGATGTAAACACCATGAAGAAAACAGAGTGTTCCGATATAACATGCAGCTAAATAAAGGAAACATCACATTTTAAAATTTGTCTGACACTCTGACAGCAGCTCCATAGGGATAATGATACTTTCCTTTGCAAAGCACCGTGCTCTCTGCAAAGCTGTAAAAGAACTAAGTGTTATTATCAGCAATGGGAAAGGCCTATTAGATCATCTGTCCATTGCTCATGTAACTATAACAGAAAATAACAGTGATTTGCTGCTGTAATTTGACAGTGACTTCTGTAAAAATGTCCCTTCTTCTTAGATCTCTGCAATTTTCAGTTCCAGAGAGTCAATAAGCTGCGTGGCTTTCTAACTTTTTCACAGTCTCTAACTTCTGTGAAGTATACCAAGGTATTAAACACACATGTTTGAGGCCCACTTTTCCACCTCTTTCCTTCACTTTTTACTTTTGGATAAGGAAGGAAAGAACAGTCCTCATGAACAGCACTGCTAAGGTTCACAGGATTGCTCTTTCCAGCTGCAGAACACTTGCCTCTCACCTCTTTCCAGGGCAGCACTGTGCATCTCTTCTGCTTGGGGTTGTGCATCACATAGGAGTGATGCTGGTGTTTTCCAGCAGACCTCCCACTCAGAAGCCTTGTATAAAACACAACCATCATCACCCACTGTGGTATGAGCATGCATCCATCATGTAACCTAACCACGGTGGATGCCTGATCAGATAAGGCACAGAGTCTCATGTGATGGCAGTTGTGAAAGATCTGCAGAACTCTTGGTGGTGGATACTCTCAGGTCAACAAAGATCCTTCTCCTTACAATAAAATGCTCTGTTTCTCCACTGCTTTCAAGGCAATGAATTGTTTCTGCTCTTCCTTATATTCTTTAAGATTTCTTGGCATGTTTGCTACAACAGGTTTTCAATTTAAGTGCCAATGTAACGAAATGTCTGGAGGGAAATCAGCTGAAGTATTCAGAAGATGACTCTCAGTATGATTCACACCGCTGTGAGCAAAGAAGAGGTCTGTCTGGCCTGCTGTACTGGAGTGATAACAGATATTGGATGCAGTGTACTCAGATAAAGTTAATAGCAATGACATCTGGGAGATGACAGAGAGGAGCAAACTCTTGTGATCTGCTTTTTAACACTCCGTGCCCAAACCATTATATGTCAGACTTGGTAAAAGTGAATAACCTTTCAATATCTACCACTCCTCCCTCCCACACTCTCAGACAAATGAGACTGTAGACTACTAGACACAAGGAGAGCAGATCTAAAAGAAGCCAAGGAAAAAGGATTCAAGGTATGCAGCTCATTAGTAGTGGCCTCTTCAATATTTAGCAGTCATTGCACATTCCCAAAGCCCTCTCACAGTCATAACAAATGCTCGCACAAAGGCTCGTGCCTTCAAAGTACTTCACCAACATAAATATATTAATAAGACCTTTCCCAGAAGAGAATGCAGTGTCAGAGAGATGCCATTCAAATGGCTAAGCTGTGAGAGATAGAGCTTACATTATTTCATCAAACCTTCATCATCCGTTGTCAATTTTAAGCACATTTAGAAAAAAGGACAGAATGTACAGTGGAGCTCTACGAGCAAAAAGAGGAGTAACTGCTTGTAAAATTGTTTTGCCCCCTATGATTGAAGTGGTAATTAAATTGTAATTCTGTGATGTGCATCAACTGAATTTGACATAAACTAAACCCAAGATTTTTATATTCACTTTGACTGATGCCACCTAGATAGTTGTTTTAAAGTGACTGGTGACAACTGCCACTGATTCACTTTGGTATACATCTTGTCTAGGGGTCATAATTAAAACATTAAGGATACTTTGGCAACTTATACTTAATTTCAAACATATTTAGAATTATAATTAACACTAGGTTGTTGAGAACTGACAAACTTGCCTAAGTGTTGCAAGGGCAAGAAAGGAAATAAAGCCTGTCGTTCTTCAAATATTGCAAATCTCATGCAGATGTGCTTTTCAAGGACAAATTCACTACACAATTAAAACCCGTGTAATGGTCTGCAAGAGATATTTTGTTAGCAATAGAATTACATTTGTCCCAAATTTTTGGATGAAATCCAGTGTTTAGGTTTTAATTTGTTATTTTAGTAAGCCAGACCACCTTATCATGTTCATGATCACTCCCAAGAGACAAACATGTGTCTACTGCTACACATCTGGTATAGGTAAATTGTGTTAGCCTCCATACACACAGTACTGTCTTTGCTAATTCTGAAACCAGGGTACTTCTTGATTCCATCTGTATTGCTGTGAATTCTGCAACATCTGCTGGGTCAGATGACAATCCCTTTATGCAGATACAACCTCTCCCATCCCTACTTATTACTTAAAATATGCTAGAATTTGCTTGGAATCTCGGCTGTGGAACAGTCTGGAAAATAGAAGATGTCAAGGTACTTGAATCAAATATGGAATATGAATGACATTTCATGTGAAACACAACTCCCAAACTGCTGACAGATGCATCTCTCTTGGTTGTTGGTAGAGATTTCTCTTCCAAATTGGGCTAAGCAATTATTTGAATCTGGCTCAACATATACATGAGAGAAGTAGAGTTTCCATAATGGAGCAGAAATAAGTTTGGATTAAATACACCTGGCTAAGGAGTAAGTGGTTTTTGTAGGATCACTTTTTATTTGTATGGTGACCTTATGAGCTGGTATGAATCAGCTACACATAGCATATAGAAAACTAAGATTACAATGTCTCCATATACTCCAAGTTATGATAATTTTCCATATTGATTGGCTACCTTGCATGCTTGAGCACTGAGATGCAAAAATAAAACATGAGATCTTGTGTAGTATGAAAAAATATTTAAGGAGTTAGTGTAAGCACAGGTTTTCATGATGTTTTCATATCATCATATTGCTTAGCTCCTTATAAATAAAATGGCCATGCTTTGGTGGCAACTTCAAAAAAGTTCCATCAAAAAAGTATAAAAATAACAGTGGTAGTTCTGCATAAACAGTACCTGAAATTTGAAGAAAGGTGAGGGCAACCTAGATTTCACCTCTACAGCAAACTCTTCAAAGCTCTTGCAATACTCTTAATATCCAAATACTTCCAGAATTATTTATTTTAATTACCTCCTTTTGTTTTAATAAATAGTATTTTTCAAGTCAGAATGCATTTCTGGATGTGCACACACTCAACAGCTGTTTCAAACAAGGTTTTAATCATATTGTATTAGCAGGGTATGAATTTTAAGAAAGCAACGGAGCTACTGCATCAGGTCTTACTGTGGATGTTAGCTAAAATACTTAAGGAGCAACTTGCTATGCAGTAAGGCAGATGAAACCCCACACTAATCTGTAACATGTTATCTGGAAGCTGCATATAGGAATATCATTGTTTATGTTCTAAGAGCTTAAAGTTATCCTACGCAGGCAAAGTGACAATTCCTTTTTGAATAGTGTTTGGCTCATTTTATGTGTTTTGAAACAGAAAAGCATGAAACACTTGGAAATCACACCTAGTGGTGTAATAAAAGACCAATTTGTTACTTAATAAAATTTGGAAGGATTAATACAGTCCAATTTCACATTTTCAGCTTTCTAGTGTGCTGAGCACTTAAAAGAACAGGTCCCTTGTACTACAAACTTCCTTTATCTCTTTTTTTCATTTTCATATTTAACTCTAAGAGTGGAAGAAAAATGCCCCATGTAGCATGGCACTGATGTCACCTGCAGAAAGAGAGCCCTGCAAATACTGCCAATGAAACAACGCCATGCAGAACAGTCTCAATGTGGCAGTGACTTTCTAACCATTTATCAGTCGAAAAAAGCCATCTGAAAATACAGTCTTTAAAACAAGCACTCAAAAAAGCAAGACTGAAATCTACCATTTTAGAAAGTCTGAGAAGGTTGCATGACTCTGCATATGCTGCTGTTTTCACCACTTTTAGTATAAATCAATACTCAGGTTTTTCATCACTTGTGAGAAGGAAAGATTTCATTCAGAGATTGTCCCTTTAATTACAGAAACTAAGATTTGAATCCAAAGCACTTTATTAGCTGAATTAGACGATGAGAAACAGACTCACGATTACTTCTCCTCCCACCAGAGAATTAAAGCATGTTATGCACTCTGAGTGGGCAAGTACCGCCTACCAATCAAAAAGAAAAATAATGTAAAAATGAGTACGAAATGGTCTTACAATAGACAAAAAGTTGGATGTATCAGTCTGAAAAATCTCACAGGATGCACAATCTGGTGATGAAATATTTCCAGAAGTGTCTTGTGTACATGTAGCACTACACCTAATAAATAATGAATCCAAGGGATGTTGACAATGAGAGGAAAATAAAAAAGGTGATAAATATTTGAGTAAGATGCCATTCCAAGGTTTTTGTAAAATTCATAATTCTAATCAAGGGATATTATTGTGTAGCAGTTCAATAAAACTGTAAGGTATTTCAATGAAACCCTACCATTATCATGCACAATAAGATGTCTTGAGATAAAACCCTGAAAAACACCAAGAAACCTAAATGCACACCACTTATAATACAAATGCAAATTCTATGTATCCAAAATGCACCAATTCAGGAAAATGTCAAACTCATGAAAACATTTCTAATACTTTGCATAAAGTATCAAAAAGATCGATTGAATTAGCAGAGGAGAATGTCGCATTCAGTGAGTATTGGCAAAGATGCTTATCAAAAATTTATCAGGCAAAGTAAGTCTGAGAAATGCTGATAACGGATGGGAGCTGTCTCGGCAAAAAAAAAAAAAAAAAAATATTGCTAGTTTGTCTGTTTCTCTAGGTGAGGATAGAACTGTTCTGGGAAGAAAACAAAGTCTGATTTTTCTTACCTCTTCTTTCTCTGCACTTTGCAAGTCTCTCCACTCCTCAGTGACATGACCGAAGTCCACTGTGTTCATTGCAACTTTATATTCCCCAATGATATCATGTTTGGAGAAACGATCAAAGTCATAAACTGCCATCACTAAAGTTTTTCCACCCAGCTCAGAGTATGGCACCTGCAAAGACAAGAAAATGACAAACTCTGCATCTGAGACAGTAAAGATTGGTCCACTCCAATGCAAATCTATTTCTTTGGTTTATCAGCTGTCATCTCAGGTAAATTGAACTGCAGAGAAAATTATGAGGTGTATTTGTTTCAGAGTCACCAGATGCAGTATTTTTTGAGACAAGGCTCTGGCACTCAATAGAACAATGTGGCAGCTCACTCATCACTCCTGGGTTTTTCTCATTCTACTTCAAATCATTTTGTGGGTGATGAAACTGAAACAAGAAGCCAAATTACTTGCACTGAAGACACATGAACTTTTCACACAATGGTGTTTTTTCCTTAATAAATCACCTGTCATCACTCAGAGATGGCTAGCTCCCAGACTGATGAAAAAACCAGCACTGGCTTACTATATATGACACAGAGTAATTAGACATTGGATATGTCTCTTACAATACCAATACCTGTTAATTACCAAGACATATTTTTCAGTACTATACCTCTTGCACGTTAGACATTAAGGTGCTTTTTAAGTCACAATGTATAACTAGAAATTGTGGTGGCAGAGGGCCAAGTTCTGACTAATTCTCCAGCTGTTCTCATGTGCTTCAGACAGATGCTGTGGTTTGGATGTTTATGAGTCACATTTTTAATATTCAGATGGGGACATGCAGCTCAGGTAAGCTACACCTGAGTGGCTGTCTGAAAAGGTCCGATTTAGGAATTATTTGGATTTACGTGAACACTTGGCCAATCTGAATGTATTCTGCAAGTATAAATGGTTTCCATGTGATTCAGTAAATGCTTCTTCATTAATTAGAAAGTGCAAGTGTGGCATTACCATCGGCCTTGTTAACCTCTATGTTCTTGTCTGCTTAAACCCTAGGACTGTTGTCTTTTGTTGATGTTTGGCTTCCACCTGCTTATTAAAATACTTACTAATAAATAGTGATTTTTCCCTTTACATAACATCTTATATAACATTTAAAATAAGCTTATCAAGTTGAGAGGCAGATCTAGGTTCCATTATCGAGTCAAATAGTTTCAGTGGTACATGGTTGTAGATCTCACTAAGTGCTACAGCAAAATCTAGTTTTTATTCTCTAAATTAGTTGTAGCTTCTAAAAAGCTAGAAAGGGCAAACGTATGTGAAAGGGAAAAGTCTAAATAATGTTAGTTTTATTTTTACACAGTCTCAAAAACAAGAGAAGAAAAATGTTCTAAAGTTTATTTCTCTGTTAGTTTTCAATACTACTTAATGGATCCTGGTGACTTGGAATACAAAGACTACATTCATCATTATTTACTTTTCTGCACTTGACCTCAGTAAAGCTCATTTTAGCTACCACCCTTTTCAAATGTTTCCTTCATTTATTACTTCTAATGTAGCCTCAGTTTTGAGCTTTGTTCTGGAATATCAAGGATGGCCTCAGCCCTCGTGAAGGGCTGCTCCCTCTCCCTGCTTTCTGCTCAGACATAATCAGTCTTTTGATTTAAACAAGCGAGACCTTGGTAAAAGGACACGTATACAGGAGAGTTTTTCTGGCACAGATGTGTCGCTCCTCTACACATAAACCCTGTTCCCACTTTGGATCTGGGGAGGAACACCACCCTTTGCCCAGCTGCTAGGCAATCCTAGGCAGCCAGGATTTCTCGCTTCCTTTTGGCACTGCAGTGTGGGTATACAATCCAGACAAACGCTTGCACCCTGGAACAGCACCATGGATGTCTGGGAAACAGAAATGAAAAAGGGAAGGACTCAGGCTCAGGGCTCAAGATGCAATATAGCAGAAACACAAGTCAACTCATTCCCATTAGCCGTACTTTGGGAGAAAGTGCTGTGCCCTGTGAGAAGGCAACAGCACGGGCCTGGGCTGCCTGGTGAGCAGCACTGCTAGAGAGATGGGAAGGATGCCAACAGAAGCTGTGCACCACCTGAAGTGGGTCACAGGAGCAAAGCTCTGCACAAGTAAATGAGACACTCTCAACAGTTCCCACGGAAGTTGCTATTATAGCTGCAGTTCCAGTTAAATGGTCACTGTAGTGCTCAGAACAATGACAGTACTTGGCATGTTCTGCTGGTTTCCTCTCAAGTACAGACCACGGGGGATGATCAGTACCATATTGAGATGCACCTAAACACTCTGTCAGGTCTGGCACGGAAAACAAACTATTTTCTGGAGCATAAAATTTAAATATTAAAGTTGTGACTTACAACAAGTGGACATTATAGTCCAGAAGTGGCTGATCTGATTTGTAACTTGTGTCTTCATCTTAGATGACAGCATTATTTGTTTTTTCTTTGCTTTTGTGAGCTGCATGGGAATATGTAATTTAAAACTCTGTTTTCTCTTAAATACTCTCTTAGGAAAGCTCGAGAAAGAAATAACTCCCCACAAAAGATTACTTTTATGAACATCTTCAAGGAAAAAAAAGCTTATATATGCAGTAGTAGTTGTGGCCTACAGGGATATCTTTCTCATTGAATGATTTCATAGCCTGAGTCTTTCACTATTCCTGTTTTCAATCTGTAGCTGTCATTATGAGATTGGGCACAAAGATAAAGGCCTGAAGTAACAGCAGAGGAATGTATATAAGGAGAAGCCCTGTGAAACATGCTGTACAGTATTCCTTTATTCTATTTAACTGGGGTTTGAATTCGGCTACAGTTTTAGAAAAGCACTATTGGAACGATGTAAATACTGCAATGTAAGGCTTACCTACATTTATTTAATTCATATTTTATTAAACCTGAGTCACAGTTTCTTTTCATGCACAAAGTAGCATGGCAAAGAACTGCTATGACAAGTCTAACAAGATTAATCTGCAATATTGTCCTTCTCCCATTTACTTCCCTTGAGTTTTAATTTGTATTTCAGGAAATGTTATCCTGAATTTCATAAATCAGGCTACAAAGATATTTAAACAAAACATTGGTCAAGTGAAATTGACACAACATTTGTCAAAGTATCACAGTTTTCTGAATTTCTTGTAAGTTTTATCCAGCCATAAAATATGGATCAGATTGTCATCTATGAGGATAATCTAAGTGCCTAAAATCAAACTGTGCCTTTTAAACCCATCTGACCCTGTATTATAGCAAGATTGAGTATCACGGCTTTCTACAACATGGAAAATAATTTTGCTGCAGTTATCATTTAACTAAGACATCTAAATTCACAGCCAAGCATGAGGCGTAAAGTGGTTAAATAAAAAAGTATCAATAATTATAAAAAAACTACCTTGAATGTAAATTGCTCATTGAAAACAGGGTTAAGGGTCTTTCTGTGGACTTTTGTCTCATATTTCTTCTTCTTATCAGGCAGCAGGAAGACTTTCACATAGGGATCAGATGTACCACCCATATCTAATGCAGGCAGCTCAGCTGCTTGAATAATCCCAACCAGAAGCTGAAAAGAGACAAAAACAGCAGAATGAAATTTCAAATAGATATTTATAAAAATACTGTAACAGAGGAATGCATATGCAGACTCTATTTCTGGTCTAGGAGAAACTATACTTCCCCCGCTTCTCCCCCCATTTAAGGAAGGCAAATGAAGCAACACTATTGACTTTAGAAAACCAATTATGGCAGATGCAGACTGTACAAAGGCTGTTTTAAAGCAGAAAACAGGTTTTCAAAGGGCAGCTGATTACAGCTAAATACAGACTTCATTCTTTTAAAGACTGCAATCAAATAACTTTCAATTGCTCTCTCCTCTTGTGCATTATTTTTCTATGCTGAGCACCATGAATAGAAATCACATTATTAAACAATCAAGAATGTCTAATTTTGACTACAAAATTTTTGTATTCTAAACCCCCAACATGTAACCTTCCCCTAACCAAACACAAAAGGTGATAAAATCAAATGCAAATCCTCAGGCAGGGCTTTATTGAAAACAAATTAATCTTGCAGTCTTCCTTATATTTACATTCTCTTGCTATGTACATGAATGGGCTCAGGCAGTAAACTAAGGACAGCATTTTCAAAAAAAAAAATCTCATGAAAATGAACCTTTGGTAACTAAATTCTCATAATAGTTTGTAATCTCATTGTAAAACAGAAAAATAAGATTTTTTAATCTCTTATACACTTCAAAGATAAGACTGAAGCACAGATGGAACTAGTAAATGTCTTGGCAGTTTTTTATGTGTTATAAATGAAGGCCTATGCTGTGTTATGTCATGTTGTGTCATGTAATGTCATGTCATCTAGACACCCCAGACTGTACGAGGCCTCATCAGCATTATGGACCTGAGTAAAAAAATATTTTTAATCTTGGTTCATAGATACAAAACTAAAGTAAACATTGAATTGCCTCTTCAAGGTCATTCTGAAGATATTAGGAACTGGGAATGAGATCTGAGAATGTTTTCTTCTCAATCAGTGCTTCAATCACAATATATTTGCTTCTCTCATGGATGAATTGTTTAAAATTTGAAACAGGAATTCTAACAATTGGAATATAGAACAATATAGTCTATCTGTGAAAGAAACTTCTGGATTCTAAGAGACTCCTCAAAGCTGGACTTAAAAGTTGGACAGTTTTAAATTCTCGGTATGACCTGCATGCCTTCCCACTGACAAGACTCTTAAGTTCCATGAAACATTTTTATTCTAGATGTGTAACACTTCATAAATACATGAATAGGCTCAGGATCTACATCAAAGAGGGAAAAACAAGCCTGTGACTTTTAGTTAACAGAGTAGAAAAGCAATTCAGTTCCCCTTTACATTTCTCTCTCTAAAACTGAGGCACAGTGCTCTGGAGAGTTCATTGGTCACCTTGTATTGTTAATCCTATGCAATATATTAGCCAAATTTTGGGACTGTAGTTTCAGGCCATTGAACTATACTAACCTAACTGAATCCCCTCTCCTACTCTTTTACATCATCTCTCCTTTGACAAATTTTAAGCTGCAACATAGTTTAGAGCAGCAAAACAAAATATAAATCCACAACTCAGATAATTTATTATCTTAATTAAATACAATACAGACTTACAGATCTATGGCTCTTCCATCCTGTATTCCTTTGTTAAATATGGTTCACAAAATTAACATTCCCTTTCATAAAATTCACACAGAAAATTTGTTTTCATAGTCTAAGAAAACTGAAATCCACTTTTCAGAACACATTTGCAGCTTTTCCTTTCCCCCCTCTTTAAATCTTCTCCTCCTGAAGGGTCTACACTTCATACTGATTTCATACTGATTTCAAGGGGGATCAGTGTGACTCATCACATGGCCAGGCAATTTGCTCTGGGGGTTGAGGAAAAGCTCCTTTAACAACAGTCTCTTGAAAGGCTTCAGAACTCTTTTTAGCTCTTGCATTGTAAAACAAGCACTGGTAGTCAGAAGATTGTTGAAAATACAGGCAAATAGTATCTATTATGCCAGGTCATAGCTGTGTACAAATACTTTCCTGCTAATAAAGAAATTTTTCTTAATTTCTCTTATTGTCTTTGCCTTACAACAAGAGTACATGTACAAGAGTACCACGCTCTACGAACAGCATCAAATAAAGAATATGAATGTGGAATTTATCATAAGTACATGTGGAAGGCAGTTCAGGTGATGAATAGGAATTAACTGAGAATTACCTTCTGCAGTAATTTCTTTCCCTAAATAGGAAAGAATTACGTGATTTTGACTGAAATCATCAAAAAATTAAATGCAGGATATGTGTTCTCAAGTTTACTGAAAGATACACAGTAGAAGTGAAGAACTCAGATGAGTTGGTATGCTTTGGGCCCAAATTAAGCACAGTGAATTTTAATGCAAGGCTGTGAATTGGTTTAATTGACAAAATGGATCCCTGGTAAAGAGGCCAGGGAGGGGAATAAAATATGAGCTAGTTCAGGATGTGGCCAGACCTGTTAAGTTGGTCAATTCTAGGTCTACACATTATAGTGTCTATTAATCCCAAAAACTTGGTAAGTATGCCAAAGTTTAGTCTTACCAGCTTCAGAGCAGAGTACTAAAGGAGTATTAGTTCTTAAATTCTTGTCCAACCTTCCTGTTTCTTTTGAGTGCAGACCTTTTTATTTGAACTTTTATTCCAGACTAGAATTTTAGGAAGTGTACTTCCATGGAGAGCAACAGAACCCAATGTAGCTAGTTATTACAGCAAAGTGCACACTTGAGGAAGTGAGAGAAAGCAATCTTACCAATGTTCTAAAAGCCCCAGTGAAACAATTTACCTTTACGTTTCTCTATTTTTCCTCCCATCTGTGTTTGCTTACATTTTAAATACTCGAAGGCTGAAGCTACATTTTAATGATTGCATGCAAACTCTGTAATTTATGTTGTTTGACATTGATTGGTGATGCTTCAACTTAAGTTATTAATAATCATTAGATAAAACTGGATCTTCAGTTTTTGATTAAAGGAGTAATATAAAGTCCAAGTGCATTCAAGATCAATTTAGTAGTACCTCTGTAACGAATTTTCTGCCTTATTTTCTCCCTTTACTCCATACAAATATCTACTTTAACTAAATGTATTACTTCATTCTCCACTTGCATGCACAGAAAAGAAATGTTACAGGTTGGTTGTTTCAAACCTGATTGTTCTGGAAGTCGTAATCCAAAGAATATTGTATTTTCCCTAGCTTCTCAACTTCTTTCGCTTCTTCCTTCTCTTCCCCATCAGTCAACCCAGTCTCAGCATCATCATCCTTAAGAGCCTGGAAAGAAGAAATGTAATATTCATAAACGAGGCAAACGGTTTAGTAGCAGTTTAAAATAGACACGATCCTCAAATCTATTTTAGAGCCATTAAAAGCAAGCATAACAGCAGAAATTCAAATATGCAGTTTTCATATATATCTCTACTTTCTGAATTGCTCAATAACACATTATAAATCAGCAAGCAAGCAATGGAAGTAGGAAGAAAGCTCCTTGGACTATAACAAGCAAGGATTGTTATAAAACCTGTAAGTAGAAACAAAATATCATCTCGATGTGAAAAAATAGTTCTTCTGGGATCAGACTGGCTCTTAAAGAAGCACAAGGAGGCAAACATGCTATTAAATAAGCAAAGTCACGTATTCATTCAACTTAAGAATCTTGGCAATGTCAAACCTGGTTGTACATGCTGTGCATTGTTTGCATTTGGCAACACATTTCTGTAGGACTACTGTGATAAAGAGCATGTGCTGTGGATGAGCTCTTTCTACAATCATATGCCAAACATTTTTCATGTTTTTTAGAATGAATATGGAAGCAAAGTTTCCACCATGCCATTAGCAAATGCATGTTCCTCCTTTTCCCTCCCTCCCAAGACCAATTTCCTTTTATTCATTCTCGCAATAAAGCTCGGCTGAACCAAATTGATTGCAAGTTGATTTTAGTTTGCTTAGAAAGAAACAAAAAAATAAAGAAATGCAGAATTGCTTGCAAGCTTTGTCTATTGCATAAAACCTTTTTTTTAAAGGACAGAGCAGTTATCTTAGATTTTATACATAATTAAAATACTAAATGATGTGATTTTTTTCCTGTACCAGAAAGCAGAAGCATTTTCACTATGTAAAAGATAATCCATACAATTATTAAACCATATGAATCATAATTAACCGTGTAGATCTTATTGCAGATTCTTGCAGACTCTTTCCTGGATAAGAAGTGAAAAACATACAAAAGTGATGAGGCAAATAGTGAAAAATTGTGGAAAATGTGAAATTAAAGTAAACAGTATACTTGTCTGTAAGAGCCCTATCTGAATGAAGGTTCTTTCTATATGAAGCTTCTGCTTGCACAGACAAAGTGCCAGAATAAGACGCATTCTTTGTTGCAGTGTATTTTTTCTGCAATTGTGGTTTTCTTGTGTTGTAGGAAACCTACAGCATTTCTTAAAAATAGGTTGCTGCTGGAGCTCTCTGAAAAGGTAGCAAGGCTAGAGAGCAGCTATATACACTGATAGTGGTTAGGGAAAGAAGAAACATGAAAGCATTAACATTCTCACTCAGCCTTGAACACAGTGAGGGCCACACAACAGTTGTGTGGGTTTGGAAAGAAGGAAGATTCATCTCTGAAGTAGAAAATGTTCTTCTCCAGAAGCCAGATCTAAATTCAAAAGGTCAAACTCAAAACTGTATGATACTAAGCAATTATTTCCCTACCTTTGAAATTAGCTAGAAATTCTGTTGGCATAGCTCAAATGAAACAAATCCAACAGCTTTGATTTTTGTGAGCTGAGGAGCCGGGTCTCAGGTAAATATCTGAATGTTAGTGAATGATGGACTCTCTACTAGAAACTTAAATTACATTGTACCTGGATGAGATTGGTGGGAAAGGTCAGTGATGGATTGAATCACCTGTGAGACTGGAAGAGTAGGTTTTTTTTAAATTAAACCCTTTCTATTCAGAATAGCTGAACTGCCCGAAATGAAATTTAGTTTGAGACGTTTTATCACAGAGCTCTTAGTAAGTTCTCTGACTGTAGCACAACATTTTTGTTAGTACAACAAGGAGTGTGACACTTGAAAACTTGACCATACATGGAATTTTCAGGATATGGAGTGATGTGATTATGCCAAACACTCTTTTGGTAATAAAAATAAGCTTAAGGTTTTCATAAAAAAGGCGATCATAAAAAGAAGATGTGACTCAATCCATCTGAAGCAAGCAGGTTTATTTGAGCCTGGAAACAACAGGAAATAGTAAGTCAGATTGGGAAGTTAACTCTAAGATCCACTGCTCTGAATCACCCCAGTAAGGCCCTAAAAGAGGACTCCCTGATAAAAGTGTGATATACAGCTCCAGTGTATTATTGTTCCTGGGACAAGTACTGGGCTTTCTGCTTTTCCATCTACTCATGACCTGGATTTTCTTGAGAGGAAATATCCTATGGCCATTCCCCAAGGAGAAAAGTGAGGATGCAAAAAGAACCTTATATGCTAATTTCCAAGTAAGAAGAATTTGTAAACAGTCCATCAAGGCAATAGTTGTATATCCATTCTTTCTCCAGGAAAAATACATTCTCTTCTGCAAAGCTATTCACTCCAGATACAGAGCTGTGGGAAGCTCAGTGTGAAAAAAAGTTCTTACCATGACTACAGAAAATATAATGGGAAGCTAACATCTCTTTTGCAAGGGAGTTTTGAAGTGCAGGCAGAAAACACTGTATGGTTAAGAAACTCGTCTCCACAGGTTATGAGAAGCCTACTGGAAAGGTGAAAGCTATTTCCATTAGAGATGGAAAACACTGTACATTACTGACATCAGCTGAGGAGCTACATGATTCTTCTTGACCTCGACTCAGACACGCTGAACCACTAAGAAAAAGCACTAGGAAAGAAATAGTGTTGGGATATGAACAAGTTTGTGGCACTGGGGGGAGGAAAAAAAAAGACAAATTATCTCTACAGCAGTCTGTAAATAATAGTTTTTTACTGTTAAGAGAGGAATATGCTTTCAAACTAGAGGTTAATGCTTCAGGAAGAAGCTGAGTCAAAAGGAGCACCAAAGTTTCTCATGTTTGATTCAGCTGCTGAGTTCCAAAAAGGAAGAAGAATTGGTTTGCTTCAAACTACTTGAAACACCCCACAGGGATTTTAATTTTGTATTGAGATTATCTGAAAGATCAATATTTAATGGAATACTACTACAACCCTCCATTTATTACATACTGCATCACACTGTATTGAATATTACTGTTGCATTGCCACAATCAATTAAAATAAGCAGGTATATTTTATTTATTTAAAAAACAATAAAATATTTTTAATTATAAGGAAGCTTTTTCATCAAGCCTTTTTAACTGAAAAACTGTAACCAGAAAGACTGGATTTAGATGCAGAGGAACATAAGCCTTGTCTTCTCTAACATTTTCTTTAACTTCACGACGTTTTAAACGTATTTTCAGTGAAATATATAACAGAAATAGAAATATTATACGTGTAATATAATGTAATAGAAATGCACAGAAATATGTAATAGAAATGCATAATTGCATTGTGCTAGAGACTGGGTTTATCTTTTCTAATTTGAGATAACAATGAATTTTACTCAAGCAGTTCCTTCATTTCTGCATTACATACGCAGAAACACAGAACAGTGAAACATCCATGACATCTCAAACGTGTGTAAATGTCTGAAAAATAGGCTTATATGTAAGCAGGTATAAGAATGTACCAAGAAAGTGTTAATCCAGTACAAACATTTCAAGGTGATACATCTGTGTCTACTGAAATCAGAACCACTACTCTGCAGTGGTTCTTACAACAAAAAAAGCTAAATTACAGCAATTTGAGATTCACTGTTCAATCTGCTGGTTGCATCTTCACTTCCATAATGTTGTTAAGAGTGGTTTTGCAGCCTCCTCTTTTCTTCTGAGTTGTTAAAGAAAATGCTTAATTTTCAATCCTTTTGGAACTCCACACCCTGTAGTGGGTTTTTACACTTCCTGGGTTTTTTCTCCCTCTCATTCCCCTAGCTGACAAAAGCCTCTCTCCGGTGACACTGCCAACATCCTGAACACTGCAAACATCCCCTGCTTTCAGCTCAGTTCCACCAAAACCCCTGCACCCTGTCACTAGGTTTGCCCCACTACTATCAACCACAAACGAGATTCTGGGGCTTAAATCAACTTTAATCCCAGCCCAATCTATGTGTAGAAAATGAGAGGGTATGCAAAGGCAGTTGCTCTGCTGGTTGCCTCCAGATTCCAGGTGTGCAGAAGCTTTAGGAAAGCAAAGGGTAGGAGACTCACATAACAAAGCAGCTGGGGCAGCAAGTGTACTTGCTGCCTCTGTACTGAGAGGCAGAGGCCACTATCACGACTGAGTCACGCCTTGTTGACGACTAGTTTATGTTGCAAACCATTTAAAATGCAACGTGTCTTTCACTCTTGTATATAAAGAAATGCTTTCACTAACAGAGTTTTCAGGGTTCCTCCTGTTCATGGGGTGGTCTACAGCCTCACTTTTAAGGAAACCATTAAGCAAGAAGGAGAGATATTGGGAAGCAAAACAAAACACTGACTGCAGCCTCTAAGTTTGCTGCACGGTGCATGCTGCTGTCCTGATTTCCATCTCCACCTGCCCCTCCATCATTTCTTTTGGAATGGTGAAGGAAATATTGTTTTAATATTTGAATGATGCCCAGTCCTCAGGCTTGTGCAATCCCTAGTGAGCTGAAAAAAGAAAACAATAAGATTTTGTAGCAAGAATGTTCTGTGCCATGTCCAACAATGAATTTATTGGAAAGGCAAATTTTCCTCCACAACTAGAAATGACTGCTTTTCCACTAACAGTGGTGCACCTCTTATCAATATCTTTCCCATTCAAGAGCACCATAATTCTAATCTGGCCAATTTTTATCCCAAGGGAAAACAAAAGCCTTTAAAAATTCCTGTCTGGTTCCTTATCACAAAGCAGATGAGCCTGCAATTGTAACATGTTCTCTATCAGAGTCCCTTGGAAGGAAAGGCAACATTTCACTCATTCAGCATCTGCTTTCTCTCCATGAACTAATTTAAAGAGCGTGTTGCGCCTGGGTTTCCAGTGGCTGCGCCAGGCTTTGGTCATTGTGCAATCTACTTTGCCACTACTGCTGCAAGAATGTTGGCCTCACATACCAGCAGTGGGCCACAGTGATGCACACAAAGAGAAAAACCTTGCTGGGTTCAGCATGCCATGCCTTGACTTGCTTGATTACTTCCTTGCTTGTTATGCAGCTTTTAAACAGTCTTGGGTCATTCAAAAGGTTTTCCTTCTTTAGGAGCTCTATGACATGAGGTCAACATGTTCAGCTTAAGAGCTTGCTGAATTGTTTGGGTACTAAAATACCAACTTAATCTGATGCAACAGAAAAATACAGAAAATGCTGAAGGTGTTCTGTGTAAAATATGAATATACTCATTTAAATTGGAGCTGTTAAGCACATAAATCAACCTGGTTTTGATGCTTTATACACACCTATAGCCAGTGTTTATAGGCTGAAAAAAGATGAAGCTGATCTCAGCCTGGAAGCCTATTTTGGAAGGCTCATCCTCTGGGTCAGGACTCTGCTTTGGAGAGCAGGGCCCACATGTGTGAACTAAAAGTAGCAGGCACTGCTGCAAGCAGGCTGCCTGCTCTGCCCCCACCTGCCATATGGCAGGCAGATCTTGCCTGCACTGAGCAGCAGGCTGTGAGTGGGAGGCAGCTTTAGGCTGCTTGGCCAGTGCATGCTGCTCCATCAATTGTTCTTCATCCTCCCCAAATGAATGGCGGTCGGCCAGATGGAAGTGTGCTTTGGGACAGAGCTGGCTCCTTGACCTGGGAGGACCACTCAGAGTACTACATTTATTTCTGTTTGAAAAATCTGTCACACTATATAATTAGGACTACATGAATTTGATAGTGAAAATTAACCTAAATACAGCCAGACATTATTTACCGAGTGCCACTTTGATCTACAGAGAAAAAGTTGGCACAGACCTGTTCTACTGGCTTAGTCCCTTAAAAAGAGATAAGATAATCCTCTGACCATCTTCTAAGTAGGACTTTATAAAGTACCTGATATTCTCATGTTTGAAGGCTGTTTGCTATTCATTTATTAATCAAATTGTAAATATCCTTGCTTAAAAAGAAAACAATTAAATATTCCCAAATATTTAGTTTTTATTTTAGTTTTTAAAAAATGCATACCTCATTTATATGAATAGCTGTTCTTATTGTAGATTATTCATACTCACTAGCTTCAGACATAATGTAGGAGTTTAGTCCTCCAAACAGTCTGTGGATATAGGTAAATGTCTTGAGAGTCTGATTCAAGTCACTTAATGTAAGGACTAATTGCATACTTCCTAAATACTACTCCATTAGGAACTTGCAGACTCTGGTCTCGAATAAAGAACTCAAAATTTGATCTGTCAATCAAGAAAATGCAAAAAATGTCCTTGAAAATGGAAGCTTCCAGTGGTAAGACCTTCAATATAGAAAACAAGATATGTAAGAGAATGAGAGTAGGATCTGCATCTTCATACCACCCTAACAGTACAGTAGGTTACAACAGAAGTAACGAATTAATTACTTTACAGAAAAAATAATTTAACAAAGGAGGAAAACAAACTCAGGAAGCATGCAAAGCAAGCTCCCATGTTTTCTTGGAAGTGACTGAGAGGATGAGACAGGAATGCAAATAAGTCCAGTCCTGTGTCTCAGAGCTACTGCTGCCATATTTTCAGGCTTCTGAAGTCTAATATAAATCTAAATTTTGAAAGAGTTTTACAGGAGACCTATTTGTAGAACAGAAACACTCATCTATAACATTTTATCTTCATAAATGTTACTCACATTTTTCAGTAAGTTTTATGCACACTGCACAGTTGTCTCTGAGGCAGGTGAAAAAGCAGGACAACTGGTCAAGGCTGAGATTGAATTAATGTACAAACAGGACTCAGCCAATCCATTTTGACTGACACAGTAAACTTATTGGGCTTGTTTTCTAAGAAGATTCATCCCCATTGTTTCTGACTAACCCTCTCCACTGTAGTGGCTCTGCAGCACGTCATCTTCCTGAGCGTGAATTAGGATGTCTCACTGCATTGTGGATAGGCCACAGTGAGCATTAATGACACCATGGGCTGAAGATGACAACAAATGGCAAAAGGCATGCTGACACCAAGATAGGTAGCACTGTGGAATAAATACACTCACTATTCTCTAGGGATTCAACTGGGAAAACAAACAAGCATATAACCAAATATTGCAGAAGAGAAGACCACTGCCAGCAACAGAGCTTCTGTCTCTCAGAAAGATCTTCTTGGATTTTTTTTCTTGCAATAAAGGCTTGAGTTGCTCCAAATGAAATCCAGGCTTTCTAGATGACAGTGTGGATTATCCTGACTTCATCTGGGCTATTATCTTCATGCTGACAGGTCAATGAACTCTACTTTGAAATATTTCAGGGCACCTGACATTAAAAATCTTGTTCTGCAAGTATTTTTGTCTACATGAGGGCAAGGGTGTTTGATGATCAACAGCTAGAATCATAAGGTGAATCAATCGGAAAAAAAAAAAAAAGTATGTTGAAGTTTGGCTGGATGCAATTACAGCTCTCACTGTCTTGTCACTTTATAACACCAGCTCTTCAGAGAGGAACATTAATCAGAAAATTTGGACTAAGTTACTGCACAACCCCAATGCAAAAGGAAGGCCTATGTAAAGGAAAAACAAACTTACAGAGAAGTCAGGTGGCCGACTGAAGGACACAGTAAGTCAGCAGCAGAGCCAAGAATATGCTACTCATACTCCAGGCAGTAGTACATACACCAAATCTCCTGTTTCACCTAACACACATACTGTAAGCCAAAAATTCTTCACTAGTTACTGTGTTTTAGCCTGACACAATGAGAAAGGGTTGAACTATTAAATCTCATTTTCTGCAAATGCTTTGTGAACTAATAAAATGTTCAGACCACAACAATTATTCTCCAAGTGATAGGGCTAAATTTTAGTAAGTTCTCAGTGCTGCTGTTCATGACTAATATGATTATGGCTATTCCTTTCCTTAGCCCACAGGCTGAGCTTAATAAAGAATTTTGCTGTACCAATGCATTAACAAATCTGAAGCTATTACGCCATCTCTGAAGCAGAGTCTTCAGGGCTTTTTTTTTCCCCCTCAAAGGAAAAAGGTAGTGGGAACCACCAGGGGCATTAGTAGATACTGAAAGTTGTGAAGATGAAAACCATGATGAGAAGATCTCACAAAAACACTAGTGCCAGTTGTTACTAGGTTGCACCAACAGAAATCTGTACTAAGACCACTTAAAAAACT
>VZSR01003812.1:7664549-7705600 GCA_013398615.1 Brachypodius melanocephalos | reverse complement strand
AGACAGGTGTTGGGGCCCTGCTAGCTTTGGGTTGTGTAATGATTGAAAGTAGGCTTGCAAAATGTATGCTAACAAAATATATATGCTCGCTTAAGCAAACAATATAACCAAAAATAATGCTAGTGGAAAAAGATATTTTAAAAGAAGGATGAGGGGCTGGAGAGACATCAGAAGACCATCTCAGACCACCTCCCCAACAGATCTTCAAAAACCTCAACTGCTGATTATGAAGAAAAGCAAGCAGAAAATAACTAAAACCTTTGGGAAGTGAAGTGCCAAGAATAGTATAAGAAGACCACCGTTCCAGAGCTGAATTGGTGCACTGCTTGGGGCGGTGACCCCCGTGCACCCGGCACTGTAACTGCTCACCCTTTTATTGAACAGATTAATAAACTGGCCATATTGCTTGATGTATTGGCAAGTCTAGCTTTTCATTTATTAAAAACGCTAAGAATTTAATGCCTGAGCACTGTGTTGAGATGATGTGAGAGCCCACAGCAAGTTTCATGAGATAGCAGTCATTTTAGCAATACTTAGAAACTAAGAACATTAAAAATATACATTGCTTCTGTCTACTTTTGATATGGTGACATTTATACAAAAAGGAAATATAATTAGCAAGTTATTTTTATGTGCCGATCAATTTTAAACTTGAGCTTTCTGGTACAGTTTGATTTAATATTTTAACTATAGAAAGAATGACAACCTCTTTTCTTCCACCCTCCTCCAGCCCTCCCCTCAAATATATATCCAGCCAAAAAATACCCAATCAATTTAGTTCAGCCTCTTGATGTGTGTATCAAAGCTACTACATGTCCATCTCTGCTAAGGAGACAGAGCTGTCAGGAGACTATGCATGAGAGCTTAAGTCTAGGTGCATCTAAATAGCAAAATAAACCTACCGCAAGTGACAATCCAGAACAGTCATGAGACACAACATAGACAAGGAGGACATAGGAGGAAGAAATAAAAATTAAAACATCCACACACAAACATCAGTAAAAAACATGGAGAAATGACCTTTTTTACAGTTGTACATTCATTAACAATTTTGCCTTCCTTAGAAGGAATCTAATTCTACCAGTGGCCCGTGGTAGAGCTGTATACTCAACTTGAAAAAGTAAGCCTTGCTCACAATGGAAATGGGTCTCAAGAATGAAAACCTAACATTATTTTCAACTCAGCTCCCATTCTACTTCATTTTAGCTACATTTTTTGATAATATTCATATAAAGACAGTTTCTCTTTTGAAGTTGTGTTTAGGGAAGTTGATATTCTGAAGCACAAATATTCCTAAAGAGATAAAAATGTTTTTCCCCTTTCTGCAATACCTAGCCATCATGTACGACTTTTGAGCTGACTGTGTCTCTGCATCAAAGGGATCTTCAGCTATGCCAAGTTACATGGCTCTGTAATGATTTGGCATAGATGGGTATGAATAAAAGCAGTTCAGAAGTTCTACTCAACAAAAAAATCCAGACTAAGACAAAAATTGTATTTCCAGGAGCTGTTGCTTTCAATTTACCAAATGGCACTCTTTCAACTTCATGTGTCAAGGGAACTAGGATCCTGCAAGATGCCAAATGACTAGCAACTGCTATTATGCACCCTTAGCTGAAGGCAGAAGTAATTAGCATTTGCAGGTTCAGGCCTAACAATGACTGAAGTAGGTTTTTCAGTTTTTGACAACATTAGTACCGTATGTTGCCCTTTATAATGGCATTAGATTTACATCTTACTCTTCAATTACATTTTTAACAAATTGCTTCTTTGAAGAGCTGAAAGGCATTATTATTCCCCTTTCTGTTTTATGCCACGGCCTCTAAAGTGTTTCAATTCTCTTAACTGAAATATGCTACATTTAGCATTGTCTTGAGTTCAGCTAGGTATATTAAAACCTGCACTAGGAAGTCAAGAGTAATTGTTAAAATAAAAAACACATCATACAGAAAAACATGACAGCCAAAATGCTGCATTAGGAATCAAGTTGGCAAAAGTTACTGAATGCCAAGGACTTAAAATCTGTTCACTGTCAGACTGCTAGAAATGAATTTAAGGTGCTAATTTAAGAACCTTTTAGCCTGGGTTTGAAATCCCAGACAGTGAGGAGAGGTGGCTGGAGAGTTGGTGATCTACTTATTAAAGGTCTGACATTTACATCAACTGTGAATCTACCCTCCTTAGGTTTAACTGTGCAAAACAAAACCTGCTAGTTAAATCCCAAAATATCCGTACAAATGTAGGTTTAAATAACTATACCAAGTATTTTGAATGGAATAATCTTAAAATACCTATCTGTGCAACATTTCAAAGTCTGAGCTCTTTCTATAGACAAAAGATGCAGGATTCAGCTTTTTATCAAATTCTGCCATTAAAAAGATACAAATGGAACTCAGTATTAATAAAATAATGTAATTTTGCATTTCAAATACTTATTTTCCAAGAATCCATGGTCATTTTTCCAGGTCCTAATGGATATAATTAAAAACACTTAATAATACACTGTAAATACAACAAAGGCCTTACACGATATGGAACAAATTCCACATAAAAATATCAATCAATAAATTGCACATTATTTATCCTATGACAAAGTATTAGGTTTGTTATCATTAGCAGAATATAACAAAGTTCTCAAGGAATTTTTCCATCGGCAGAATCAACGCAGTTCTTCCAAATTATTCTGGGTTCAATGGGAGGAGCTAGCTAACAGTAGCCTAAGATAACCCAACAACTGATGATCTGATTTTCCATACATTGAGGGGGAAATATCTCACAATTTCTTAGTACCAATACCTCAGAACAAAGTCTACAAATCAAATACAGGGATGAATGCTAAATCAAAGTGCTTTAAGAGAAGGAGTTTGTTTCACATTCATCATATGGAGAAAAAACCCCAGCATAATATCTTCCTCAAGGGAGAGCCTAAAATTTCTGCTGTGATGTTTTTTGAGTTCAGCCTCACTAATCTTTCTAACCTTGGAATACCTCCATCTACATTAGTGATTTTGTGTACTGAGGATGTTTTTTTCAGGTGTGAATTTGTCTTGTGTTGGTGTCACACACTCCAGTACACCAGTGTGACACATGAGCATTGTATCTCCTGGAGAAACCAAGGCTGAAACTGTGCACCAGTGCAGTATCCAAAGTACTCCACTTGCAATGGGCATGTAAGGGTCTCCAGCATTTGCTCTTGGTCCTCTTGTCTCTGAAACTGAAACCGGAGATAGCTTGGATAGCTCTACACTTATTTATTATTTTCCTTCCCTTACCTGAGCTCCTTTCTGACTCCTCTGATGTTATTTATTGCAGCTGGTCATCAGACTTGTAAGGCTTCCTCACCCACTGTCCTGATTTTACTCTTTCCCTACTACATCCTACATGCCTGGAAAAGCATACTAACCTGTTCCAGGACTCTTAAGACTGGCTGATGAGCCACACTGGTGGCTGTTCCATCACTGAGCAGTGGCATTTCACCACTTGTTCTGGACTGTCCCTTGTGCCTCTTTAGCTACCGTGCTTTAAGATTCTCTACTTGGATCTCGTCCCTGACCAGCTGGCCCTAGTTCTCGGGTTCCCAGCTTTGACTTGAATTTCTGAGCAACCTGCCTTCAGCTCAGCTTTCTTCTATGCTAGATCCCAACTTGTGGAATAATCTCCTTATTCCTGAACATGCTTTTATATCCTCTCTTTTTGACTGGGGAATCACTCCTGTACTGTTCTAGCACAACTTCCCCAGGAATCTTGGGGACACAGACTTGACTATAATCTTTAAAGTTATTCACTCCTACTTATGAGGGTTTGAAAAGCAATTCTCCAAATTTCTTCACCCCTTCCTTTTTGAAAAATCTAGTCCTTTGTCTTCTTAGCTTAGGAAATCTCTGAGCTTTGAGGACAAATAGATATTTCGTGTTTATCTCCTCATTCTGCTGCTTATTCCCAACAGTTTGCTCCAGGAAGGGCAATACTAAAATCTCGTAAATAAAAAGCTTTATTTTCTCTCAGGAAGGCATTAGTCAAGTCTGCGGCCCTTAGTATTAAGCACTGCAACCTCTGCTTTTCTTCCACCAAGCAGATCTGGAGGACAAGCTTTTCTGCCCTTACGAAAATGATGCTGCTCTCAAAGGGCATTATATTAATCTTCCTCTCCAAGTTACTCAGTTGCCTTACAGCTCCAAGTATAACTGGTTATCTTCAATCTTCTCCTCTCTAGCACAAAATGAATTCTCCAAACATCACTGTGTTCAATGTCCCTATGGTTTTCCTTTTTCATTATTTTCCCTTGTTTCCAACTCTCATTTTTGCCTCTACACTGATGTTTCCTTCTCAGCTGAACTTTTGTGTAAAAAGAAATTTAGAGTTCACAACTACTTTTCTTTATCATGTAATCTCAGAAATACTGTTAGTAAGATATACAAACACTGTACTGGGTATTGAAAAAAGTACAGTGAAAATTGCACACAGCTGCTCCATTTTTGAAGCAAGCAGGATACCCGTGATAAATTCACCCCTTTAGGATGAGTCATTATATGCTTGCTCATGGTTTTTTAGCAGAGCAGGGAAATTGGCTGGCTGCTTCATCAGTGATGCCACACCCAGGTTCATCCCTTGTGACACCACTGAGAAGATGCTGTCAATCAGTTCACTCTTCACAGAGCCACTACTGAGACAACAAGCACAGCTTTCTTCTAGACACATCAAACAGAAACCTTCAAATGCAACCCAAAAGTTCAAGAAACAGAGAGGTACTTTACCTGGTCTTTCATGCTTTTCCCTAAATCTTTAACATCTTTCATGTTAATAGCATTCTTCCCTCCCTTCTCCTTTCCCTTCTTCTTGTTCTTCTTTTTGAACAAGCATTTCTTACAGAGACAAAAGCAGCAGGTGAGGATTAATAGGACTGCAACTATGGCTATGGCTATTAAGGCCCAAGGTGGCACTGGAAGAGAAAAAGACACACAAAGAGAAGGTGGTAACCTGTTAGTAGAGTTAAATTTAGAAACAAGCACATTTGTCTCACAGCTAAACCTTTTTCAATGAAAATGCCTTGAAGAAATACCTGAGATCCTTTCTAAAATATCCTGTCATCATTTATATATTTATCCCAACTGAGCATTTGCCCATACAATGCCAATTTAACACATCTATCTATATACAAGCCTGGTGACATATATCAAACTCACTTGCAGCTATTTTGATTCATCAACCATCTGAAAGCAGGATATCCAAAATATTTACACCGCAATCTGTAAAATGCTCGGCACATTTAAGCAATTACTCATTTCTTTCTTTAATCATCTCCCCAACCCACCTGGCATTGTGGCTGAATCGGGTGGAACTGACTGGAAACTTCCCTTTTCTGGAATGGTATCTGATCCAAGCAGTCAGTTCTAAGGAACAGCCCTTTTCCTCTGCCCACTGCTGCACTTGACAGATTCGCAGATTCCTCGCAATAGCTGCAGGTCAAGGTCACCAGTGAAGACTGACCAAGGACAAGGGGCTGTCCAATCCACAGGCATTTGCCCTATTTGGCATCATGCCCTTAACACTAGCAAAGTTTCAGCACACAGCTATATTTCTCACCTACACTCTTCTATAAACAAAAGATTGTGTTACATTATTTCGTTAAGTTCAGGATGCAGGACAAGGCTGAAGCATGAATAAATAAGAGTGAACACTTACTAGCATAAAATGTTCTTGTTAAAGATCAGAATTTTTGGAAAAAAGCAATTAAGATGACACTTAAACACAAGTACTCCAGAAGGCAATCATCTTCACACAAATCAGCTTTAATGACCACTGATTCCCACATTTCAGCAGAACACCTGACAAAATTTTAGATCTTGTAAACTGTCATTTTCTAAAAATCTTGAAATGCTCTCAGTTGGTCTGCAAGATACTCAGTGCATTACCTAAAGGTCTCTAATATGATACAGAGCTACAGAGCAAAGCCAAAAAGCGAATCAAATTTGACATGTTGACGTCAGTGAATCACAAAAGGGAATGGACAGTATAAATAGAGAAAACTAAGTGCCTAAGGAGCTAAGAGGAGTGCAAAGCATAGTCACTGGAACTTCTACTACAAATTATCAGTTCAGGAAGATGACAAGAGCATCTACACCTTCCTTACTCTGTACTTAATGAACATCTTTTCCAACTTTTATTCAAACAACCCTAATAACAGACAAAAATGCAGGAGAATAGTTAAAAAATAATTTCTCTAATATTTTTGTGCCTTCAATTGTTCATTAAATGCAACTGCTATAAAAGGAAAGCTGTACCATATGTAGAACAAATGAGAACTGATTGCTAAACAAATGAATGGTAAGAGACAAATGGTGAACAGATTAACAGCTGTTTATGGGATGTATTTTATGAAGTCAGCAGCAATAATTCTGCAGTTAAAGTTGCATTAGATCTGCACTTATCACAACTCATAATCTGTATTTCACACATTAGTACTTAATTTTGTCTTCAAATCTGGTGTACTATCATTTTGTAGCACAACTGTCTCTTCTACATTGTTCTCACATAGCACTCAGAAATGTAAACCCATCATCTTTCACAAGAACTGTGTGCTCCCCACAAATTCTAAACTTCTTATGTGTACTTAGTCTGTTAGACACTTAGCACCTGAAACAGCATTTACATAACACTGTATCTAAAATAATCCACAGGAATTGTGCCAAAAGGAAATGAATTATGTGCCCAATTTATCAGCTTTTTGTTATACTGATTTGTCAGCAGTGCCTGAAGCATGAATATGGGGAGCAGCAAGAATATGGGATGGGGTTCTGCCAGCAGGATGCCACTCTGTGAGGTAAGAGAAGAGGAACACATCAAGTTAACTGCAAGAATCAATGGGTTGAGGAGATGGAATGTAGGCATTAATAGGATAAACATATATGCATCCTGCAGATGAAAAAGTTTGTGTAGGCAGTGAATTCAAGTGCCTTTGTGCTGAAAGTGTTGTATCAGGTGGTATTCTGGCACTGCTCCCTTGGTTCTCTGGAGCATGAGCAACGTAGGGTATCTTGGAAAACATCTGAAACACTTGCAGATACCTCAGCTTTCTTTTTTTTTTTTTTTTACAATGTGTTGTCTGCTCTCATCTGTTTGTAATTTAATTTCACCTAATAGGTCTTATGATGCAATTAAATGATCATTGAATTAATATCTGGGACACCAAGAGTTATGCAGAATTACTTACTTATCTCTTCAGAGAAAATAAGCTTCCTTTTTTTATTAAACAAAGCATAAGCACTAAAGTAAAAAAAAGAGGTGGCACAAAATCTGGACATTTACAAAACCACTGCAAAATTCAAGCTTGAAGAAACAAAAAGGAATGGATTATTTTTCCCAATAGATGTGTACTATCTCTGTCAAGGAAATGGCTCATTTGAACATTGTTGTCAACAGAGATTGTTCAATCAATGCATGCAAATAGATTTAAGACAAGTGAAACATACAGTTATCATTGGCTTTGAAAGGATGTTTGTTTCCTTTCAAAAGCATGATACAAATATTTTAAAATGTTAATCACTTTACATAATATTGACAAAATTTTCCAGAATCACAAAAGACTTTTTTTTTTCTACCTGTGCTCCACAATTTATGATGCTGCCAGAGGAGCCTTAAATTCAGAAAAGATAAGGTTTCAAAAGCTACTTTTCTATAAAGTCACACCTGGTGGACAGACTGAAGTCACTGACCAATTTGGAAGAGTCAAGTCTGCAGCCTTTTCTTTTTCAGGCTGCTGTTTCCCAATTGTGACTATTATCTATAAAAATCTTATCAACGACGTAAGAAATTTCTGTTTATGCAGTGTCTCATTTTGAAGATCCATATAGATTAATTTCAGTTGGACTTTAGCCATGCTTATACCAGATTGTCAAAGATTTGTATTTTACCAGTGGACAACAGTGGGAACCTGCAGTTTGAATACTACCTCCATCCATATTATACCAGGCTGACCAGGCTCAGCAGTTTGAAACCACAGGAGGTCTCTGGACATGAACCATTAAACAGAAGACCTCTGTGGCAGATGAAGCAGGGTGGATGACTTAGAAAATGCAGATCTTGCCCCAGGGATCAAGGTGTCAGGAAGCCAGAAGCTTCTTGTACAACTTGTCTTACCGATTACCTGCACAAGGGGGTGCTTTGAAACAAGCAATACTTACCTACCCGACCAAGCAAAAGCTATTGGTTTAAGGACAATTAATATGTGTGTAAACTTTCTGGTGTATCAGTGCTATTTCCTTTGTCCTATTCCTCTGGGAAAACACAGAATACTTATTTTGAAGAAGCTGTCATGAACATCTACGTGACTTGGTGATTCTACAAAGCTCTTAAAGACAAATCTATAAGAGGGGATTTGCTGAGTAGCAGTTAGTAAATAAGGTCTTGAATTAGTGCTATTGATCCAGCCCACAGTATGCTCTAGGACTTTAGTCAGAAATGCAGGAAAGAAGCCTATTGGTAAAAGGAGAGTGTAGAGCAAAAGAAATGCATGGCTTACTCCTGGGCAACAGCAGGCCACTGAAAGGAGTAGGCTCTAGGAATGGGTCAAATCAAGGCATTTTGAGTATCAATTTTGCATACTTCACTCATGCTGAACAACAGTCAGACATGGATGCAACTGAATGTGAGATCTTTTATCCCTCTCTGTTGCTTCCTTCCATTAATGCCAGCCAGAGTTGTGTGCACATTGTGGGTCATTTGATGCACTTGATACATTTCACAAATAAAGCAACGGTGATGCTCTTAGATTAGCATTTTAGTTTGGTCTTAGGGCTCTGTTTACAAGGCTTATTTCCACACCATACCCAGAGATCTTGGTTGTACTCATGTTCTGCAGTGATCTGTGAGGGCACAAAGGACAAAGTGGGAATATATATTCCCAGAGGTGACCAGAGGAGTGATGCTCCAACTGCAAAAGGCAATTTGCCCACGAGAGTGAACCTAATCCAAAGCACTGCCCCTACAAACCTCAAGTCCTCAGGACTCACTGCTTCATTTCACTGACTTGCTTCTATTGAGCTGCACTAGGTACAGCTTGTGTCCCAACCTGTCATTAAATCTTGGTCCTTTGAGCGTGCCAGATTCAAAGGGAAGGACGTATTACTGAGTTATTCAATTTAAGAGCTACAAATTTTGTCCTTGATATAGACATCCTTACTTGGCTTTACACAAAATACTTAGAGAGGTACAGGCCTTGGGTCTAAAACTGACATTTCCGTTAGATCATCTAAAATTATCAAATGCCTTGGAGGACATTTGACTGCAGAGGAAAGACTTTAAGGGGGAAGTCACAAAACGTGTAACAGAATCAAAGTGCTGCAGTCTGGGAAAGAGAATAAAATCCTTAATCCTAATGATTTTCTTCCCTTTCTGACTGCAATGTCAGAGGAAACTTTACTAACTTAGAACACAAAAAGAAGAAAGGTCAATGAAGAACGGAAAAGAAGAGCTGAATTAAAAAGTGAAGACTCCCATACCAAAAAAAAAAAAAAAATACTGTTCACCAAAATTTCCCCATTATGCAATTAATCAACCCCATTTAAACTATGACAGGAAGGGACTATCAGATGATGGCAGCTTCCATATTATTCTGCAAAAGAGGCCCATAGCATGTTGGAATTGATAAATACTAATAATCTATGTTTCAGAGGGGACATGATGCTTAACAGGAAGCTGCTACTGCCAAGTATCTGTATGTGAAGCACATTGCTGTAATCCAAAGCTCTGGTAGCCTGAACATGGGTGCACTGGCAATTTCAGTTTATTAAACTGTAGTTTTATCTTAGCTTTTTGCACTTACAGCTTCTAATCAGGGAGCAAATTCCATATATAGCCGTATTCAGATTTTCTGTATAGAAATTCCCCAGGGACCCTGTTCTTGAAATCAATTTGGCATCCATTAGAACTTACTTACAGAAAATGTCCTGAAAGCAAGGACCCAGGTAAAAGATACCACTACTACAGCAGAAGGAATACAAAGGTGATCAATGCAAAGAAAAGATAATACTGATACATGGTAAAATGACTCATGGAGGACAAAAGCTGAAAATACCTATTTATGTATGCTGATGATTAAAATGCTAGCATTCAGGCTTATACAGCTACATTTCCACTCTAGACACTCTTACGTGTGACCTCATTTTAACAGCATGTTTGCAAAATACTACTTTTACTTTCTTACCTTTACTGCAACTTTTGTTTTTTTCTGGTTAAAGTTAAAGCTGCTGTCTTTGACCCATCACTGGAAAGAGTCATTACTAAATAACTTAATGAATGCACTCATGCTCATATTTCTCCCCTTTATTTTTTGAGCATGTGCAGTTGCATAAGATTCTCTCTGTGAATAGTTTATTGAAGTTACTGAAGCCTTAACTTTGCTAAAAGAGATATGTTCTGACAGTGAAAGATCCCCACAAAAAATAACAGTCTGTGGAAGTGCACTGATCAGATGAGTTTCCTGACTGAATATACCCCTGCCTATAGCTTTTTAGACATTATCATGCAAAATTATGCAAAATTTCTATGACTGAACATTCTTTGCAAATAAACCCACACTGAATTTGGCAGTAATCCTCAATACAGCTATAAATTTAGCCAAGGTGCTTGGGCTGTTTGGGAATATGATGTGCCTAGCGTATGCTCAAAATCTGGAAGTCAAAATGCATAAAAGAACTAAGATATTTACCTGAAGGCAAAACCACACCTACTATTGTAATTTGCAAGTCATTGATGTTTATTATTGCTGGTATTAATTCACCTTTTACAGCATGAGATATGTTCTGTCGAAGTAGAACACAATTACCCAACACTGTATCTTCTTCCAGCAGAGTACAACTATTTGTCTGTGCTCCTCTCCCTCTTTAATGTGTTTTGTTTTATCTCTCCTCTGTTTCCTCACTGCTCAGTTTCATCAGCTCCTCTGCCCCTTGTCTCTGGAGACACAAGGGGGAGAAAGCAAGAGAAAGCAAGATGGGAGAGTCCAGATGAGCCAGGATGGTGAAGCACCCAGAGACAGGAAGTAGAAGTAAAGCTGCTGAGATGTCTCCTTCTTGAAGGAAGTACCTCAGAGAGGTTGCAAAGGCCTTCAAGCTTAATGTCAGGTTTCATCTGCATAAACATTACAACAAAAACAGCTCCTCTGGTAACCTCCACATTCCCCTCCACCCTCAATCAAAACGAGACAGAATAAGAGCAGAAGAGCATTAGCACAGCCCTGCATTCTGCCAGGTCTGTCACTGTCACTTGGGGCTGCTCTCTTGGGGTCATTTTCAGCTCAGTCAAGGCACCACCTCTTTGGTGGCCTTGCTCCTCAGCAAGGTCCTTCCTGTGGCCTCTGGCACCTGGCTGCCCTTCCCAGCAGTGCCATGCTTCTGCAGGGACGTCAGCTCTTCTCTTACCCTTTCACAGCTCTCAGCCCTCCTGCCTGCGCCTGCTTCCCACTTCCTCCAGCACATACAGCAATTTCTTCCACTGCCCTCTATGAAAGATGATCCACCACACCTGGCACACAACAACCCAGAGGAGGAACCAGCAGCCCAGCTTCCTGCTGCACAGCATGTCCCTTGGGAATGACTGTAATGCTGGCCAGTGTGACAAATAGAACAGCTCCCCTTTCCAGCAAAACCTCTAGGTCACTTCATACAGAAAACAGTGTAGGGAAAGGAATGACTTTGGTGAAAAATGTTTTCTAATCCAGTAGGGTGGTACCTACTGGGTAGGGTGGTCAACCAGCCAGGCGAGGGTCGGTCTCTTCTCCCAGGTGATCAGTGGCAGGATGAGAGGACACAGCCTCAAGCTGCACCAGGGGAAATTTAGGCTAGATATTGGAAAAAAATTCTGCACAGAAAGAGAGTTTAGCATTAGAATGGGCTGCAAAGGGAGGTGGTTGAGTCACCATCCCTGGAGGTGTTTAAAAAAGACTCGATGAGGCACTCAGTGCCATGGTTTAGCTGATAAGGTAATGTTGGGTCGCAGGTCAGACTCAGTGATCTCAAAGGTCTTTTCCAACCTAGTTTATTCTGTGATTCTCTGAGATAATATTTTTAGAATGATTACTCTTATTGGTTCATACATCTGTTGCCATAAAACTTTTAAAATAAAAAATGAGTTCAGGATTTAGAAAATTGCCAGAGACAGTGCCTGGGGCACCCTGAGCAGCTGGGAAAGATGAAGAAGGCTGGAGCCTGCAACTAGACCTGGAAGACAGAGAGATGTGCTGAATAGTTTTCAAAAACTCTATGTACTAGCAACAGTTGAGGCCAAATACTTCTATGAGAAGGGACATCTATACATCTTTGATTTCATTGTATGCAATGAACATTAGTCTTATACTCCTTTTCAGGTTTTGAACATTTTGACAGATTGTATCACATTTCCCAAGTTTGTCCTGCAAACATGACAGTCGGTCATGTATTTCGGTTTGAAAGTGGAATTGCATTTCTTTCATTTTAGAATTAGTCACGCATACTACACATGAATAGTGTAAATTCCCACATTAAATATGAACTCCACTGAGTAGGAAGAAAGCTAATTTGCATATCTTTTTTATAAAATACTATACAGGAGTAAATTCCTTTAAAAGAGGAACAGATCCATGAATTCTGACAAGATGAGCTTATAGAAACACTGTGTGTTTGCCAATATTGTGTTAACATATACAATCTTAACACAGGATGTTATTATGCAATGACTTAGCATTTAAAGGACAATAGCTACTATTAAAAGATGACAAACACTGGAGTAGTACATCAATTTCCCAGGGAGAGTAAGAACCAGTTTTATTTCTTTCTGGTATTTAATATCAACTTAAAAAGTTCTCAAATAGAAATAGCTCATATATAGCAACTTTCACCAGTAGATCACAAAGTATCTTATAAAGAAGGTAGGTATCTGAACGTCACTGGTGGAGACATGCATACAAAATAAAGTTACTTTGGTTAGAATACAGAAAATAGTGTGGGAGCATTGGAGCAGGAAAGCTCATGTCAGCTGCAGGTCCTAGGCACCCATCCACAAGTACAGGGAGCTAAGGCCGGGAGGATGTTGTGCACATGGTGCAAGCAAGGACCTGGGGTGCAGTGGCAACCTTGGACACCACCAGATGAGGCCCCCCCAGTGCCACCCTAGGGTGCATGCACACTTCTTGGGGCCCTGAGCACAGCACAGAGGCAACACAAACTCACAGCCAGCAGGAACCCCTTCAGTGCACCAAATCATCAGCATTGTGTGCTGTATAAGACAGCAGAACCATGCACACATCAGAGGTGCCCTGCATCCTAGCATCAGGACCCTTAAGGTTGTAATCTTTCTAACACATCTCATTGGCATCTCAGCTACTTCAGTGCCAGGAGCCTTGCTCAGCCCTTAGGGCATCTATGTCTCTCTGCTTCTTCCCAAGCAGCAAATCAGAAGACCACTGTCAGATTTTCTGCATGGATGTTTCATACTAAAGAGTGATGCTGCTGAGGACAGGAATATGGCACTTCCTACCCTGCTGTGAAACAGTTACTGTGTGTAGGGTACTTACTGTGCCACAGAGAATGTAATGACATGCCTTGCTCTGAACATGTTCCAGCCTTGTGGAAGCCTTTAAAACCTTAAAACTTAATTTTATCATTATAGATCTGTAGCACAAACAAAGTAATTTGAGTTTCATCCGTCATGCTCTGCTACTGTGGTGCATTAACCCTGGATAGATTCTAGGTGCCTGCCAAAGCTGCTCTATCCCTCCTCTTTTCAGCTGGGCAGAGGAAAGTAAATACCACCAAAGGTCATGGATCAAGATAAGGATGTGGAAAGATCACTCACCCATTACTGTTGTAAAACAGATTCAGCTTGGGGAAATTAGCTTAATTTATTACCAATCAAGTAAGGTGAGAGAAGTAAAACCAAATATTAAAACACCTTTCCTCCACCCCTCCCTTCTTCCTGGGATTGGTATCTCCCCCAACTTTCTCTACCTCCTCCTCCTCAGTGATGCAGGGGGACAGAGAATGATGTTTGCAGTCAGTCTATCACACATCTCTACCCCTCCTTCCCACTCCTGGAGGGGAGGACTCCTCACACTTGCTTCAGCGTGGTGTCCCTGCCATGGGAGACAGTCCTCCACAGCCTTCTCCAGTATGTGTGCTTCCCACAGGCTGCAGTTCTTCACAATCTGCTCCAGCATGGTCCCTCCCTCAGGGTGCAATCCTTCAGGAACACACTGCTCCAGAGTGGCTCCTCCATGGGGTCAACAGTCCTGCCAGCACTTCTGCTCAGTGTGGGCTTTGTATCCTGGAGGAGCCTGCTGAAGCCCGGGTTTCCCATGGGATCACATCCTCCTTCAGAACTTCATCTGCTCTAGTGTGGGGTCCTCCATGGGCTGCAGGTGGAACTCTGCATTCCCGTGGACCTCCAGGGGCTGCAGGGTCCCATCCTGCCTCACCATGGGCTGCAGGGGAATCTCTGCTCCAGTGCCTGGAACACCTCCTCCCCTCTACCCTGACCTCAGGGTCTACTTCTTACTTGAAGCTTTAGAAACTATATTTTTTTCTTTCCTGATTGCCATTTTATTATCCAGACAGCAACACTGTAACCAGAACCCATACACTCAGATGAAGCACTGAACTATGGGATCTCACAGAGTAAACAGAATTCCCTCCTCATGCACACCAAAACAATGAACCTGCCCATTGAAACAGGTCTGTTGTTCCTTAGCCTTGCCGCCAGTTTAGATTTCAATTTCCCACCCCATTAAAAAATCTGGTGCAATTCTCAGCGAAATTTACTGCCTTTCCATGTGAAATCAGGTCAAATGTAAAAATGTAAAGTACTTCTCTTTTGTAAACAATCAAATTCTCTTCATAAAGGTATGACAGTCTTTCCTTTAGAACTGTATCTTTTATCCATTACACAGTCCAAGAGAGCTGTAGTACTGACTTTGAACAGATACTAAGCAGATTCTTATGTCTGTTTTTATCCAGCCCTTGAAAAGGCTGTGATGAACTTGTTTTTTTCTCTGAAAGGTAAGATAAAGACAGATTAAAAAGACTCTTCTACAGCCTAGAATGTAATATATATATGCATTGTACGTGCCCTCTGCTCATTAAAAAAACAGATGTATTCTGCAGTTAAGGATTTTCAGAACAGTTAATTTCCAAAATTTATTAATACTTTCAGACATAAAAGCCTTTGTCGGTGTTTTTCTTTTTTTTCAAAATGGTTCAAGAGGAAGAATTTACATACTTAAGTATAGTAAACGGTGAGAAAGACCACTTTTTAATAGGCTGGGGACCTTTTTAATATCTTCAGTGTCCAGAATGATTTACCAAAAAATTAATTGCATGGCCGTAGTACTGATAAATCAATTATAAAAACAATCAAGGAGCAAAGCAAAACCAATCTCCTTCTTCCAGAGAGAAATATGTTAGTACAACTGCAGTACGTAGGCAGCAATTGACCATATAAGAAGCCATATTTCTTTCTGTGACAGGAATGTATTTCAGGAAGCTATTTATTCTGCTGGGCAGTAGGGTATGCTCAGTAAAATCAACCAAATATCTGCATTTTTTGATCTGTTATTTTAAATGTAGAGCTAAAACTTTGAACAAGATTCTTTCATTAAATATTATCATTATTAATAGACATTCATTTGTGTGTGGGTAGTGCCTACAGGCACTGACTCAGAAAAAGTGCCTCACCAGATCAGACACTGCACACAGATTAAACAAAAGGACAATCTTGCCTGAGAGGCTTTTCAGTGAAAGGTCCCAAGCCTGTGTGGTGGGTACATGCCCATCTTGGTCTGACTGCCCACAAGAGCTGTTCTCTTGCCCAGCATGGTCCCTCCCTCCGGGTGCAATCCTTCAGGAACACACTGCTCTGGTGTGGGTCCTCCATGGGGGCATCCGTTCTGTCAGCAAACCTGCTCAGTGTGGGTGAGCCTACAACCAAGAATGCACCAGACATGCCCACTGCCAGATCCACTGTGTCCACGCACATCACAGAGTTCCCCTGTGCATGGCCCTTGCTAAACAGCCCTTCTGTGTTCTCAACAAGATCCTCTTAGGATCCTGTCCACCTAGGACATGAATGCCCTCTTTCTGGAGGGACCCCACCTAGACCACCCAGCAGCGTGGCAGCTCTGTATCTCACCAGTGGCCAAGGTTATGGCTATGGCTGGGCCCTGAAACAAAGGCCGCAGGTAATGAAACAGCTCTCTTTGCCAGGACCCTCCAAAAGAAGTGCCTCAGCTGATTGTGCTATTGAGGCACTCCTAGTTTGCCCTAGATAAGATTATATGGTCTTGTCTATATTTTTGCAGAAGTGGTTGTATGGCAAGCACTTTCACACTTCAGTGTAAGATTAGTTACCCTACCCCTACTCACCATGACTGAAACATCACACATGGTTCATAATTTTTGTTTATGAGCTGTCTGTAATACCACCATTGGTCCTGTAACACTTAGGTGCCACTGTTGCAGGCACAATTAGCATGAGCCACATGCATGTTCATGGGGATCATCAATAAGATGCACTTTTTTGGTTCAGTGTCCTCTCAAATGTGACTGCAAGTGGGTGCTAAGATTGCCAGGTAATTGAGGTCTTGGTGCACGGCCAGCAATGCCTGAGGTGCACCATACACAAGCAAGAGCTCAGACCAGGTATCAGTCAGAAAGAGGGTGAGCAGGGTGCTGAAGTCGCAGCTGAGCTATTCCACCTCAGGGTGGGTCGGCTTACCACAGCAGAACTAAGCAAGGCTGGTCTGGCTGCATGCATGCATTTTTCCAAGGGACATCAGATTGTACACAAACAGTATCAACCATGCAGGGGCATGCAGGAGCGAATTCCTGGCAGGCACTCTGCTCAGCTCATGGACATGACACTGGTTCATGAGGCTGAGGGCATAATGCTGTGGGCTCTGCTGCCCTGGTTTATGGTGTGTGCCTGGCTGGTCAGAGCAGCTGGGCCATCTGTTCTGCAGTGTGGTCTGTCAGACTGCCTGGGGGTGTGTGCCGAAGGATTCAATGGTCCCAGGCTGGTGCCCCAGGCATTCAAACTCAAATCTTTTCACGACCTCTATCTATTAGGCAAATGTGCTGCTTGGGATATTTATACCAGTTTTGCAAATTTTGAAGAAATAGGTACCAATAGACCAGCTATCCTAAGACTCATCCCAGTGTTGGGATGGAAAGACAAACCCATTCTTGCACCACACCTCACCTCTGCCTCAAAAAAGCACCACAGAAGACAAATCCCTTTGCTCTTTCCCTACCAAGATAAACTTGTCGAGAAAGCACCACTGGCACGAATGCACACAACAGCTTTTGCAGCTGTCTGCTGTGTTCCACCAGCACACAGCTATCACTATGATATGTATAAGAACACATATAAAAATACAGTTTTGTGAAATCTGCATGTTATTAGACACTTATACTGCTAATACAGAAAAATGAAATTTAATCTGGTTATTCACAGACTGTATACAACTCAAATCCCTCAGACAAAATGTTTTCACCTGCTATTTAATAAAACAGCAGGCTGTGACCTTTCTTTTCCTTTTTATGTGCTCAGTTTCATTTTAAAAGACTGAAGCAAAGAATCTAAACATGGGTTGGGCCCTTGCCTTGTATTTTGACCTCCTTTATTTTGCAAGAAGTTATCAAGGTTGCAAGCTTTTATCAGCAGTGGCCTTTGTCAGAAAAAATCTCTTTTCAAGGTATGGTTAAGGTTAATAGACATGTTGCTTTTCTTTTTCAGAAGCTCATTTAGCAGCACAATTATGATAAGGATGATGATGATTGATCACTAACTTGTGTCTTTTTTTCAAAAAAAGCACCATTCCTGAGTGGATAACCATAAATGCTGTAATGATCATTAACGTTGTTGCAGGAACCACTGCCAAAGTGATAAATAGATTTGGTTTACATTAGCTACCAGTCTAAAAGCATCATTTGACCTCATTAATCAATCTAATAAAATCTGGAGTCATGCTCCATAAGAAGGAAGACTGTCCTTTTTAGAACAAGAACTTCATGGCTTTTTTTCTGATCTCCATAAATATAAGAGCTGAAATTTTGTACCATTGTAAGGTCACAATTCTCTCCAAAACACTTAGTGCAAATACTGGGCATTCAAGTTTGTCTTTCTTGTTCAGTCTGGAAGAAATTTAAACTGCTCTTGAGGGGCATTAAAAGATACCTGTACAAGACCAGTGAATCTGCATTTCTTGGGAAAAGTGGTCAGTTTGCTGAAGGAACCAAGGACACATTTATGCACGGAGGTCTTTAAATTTCATGTTAGTACACTGAAATTGCCTCAACATTATATGGTTGACGTTTAGATACAGCATTTTAGATCTGTGAAAAAACTGCATTTGATGCCTTAATCCACATTTCCTACATGCTATAGTTTCTTTTTCCATTCATCTTTACTTCTGTAAGGTACATGTATAACACACTCCTCACTGCTGCTACACTTCTCACTTCGTCTACTTGGCAATGTTAGAAGTTCATAATTCAGCATGCCTGGAATATGTTTTCTTTCATACTGTGCTTTAGCCTTCTGCTAATTAGCCTAAATAATTAGTTTACATGAGCTCTAGTCAGGCCTTATATTCAGCTATGCCATGAGACTGTGTTATAACTGTTATAGCTGTAACCCAAAGTGATAGTTTTAGTTTCACATTCAGATGATGGGGATCTGAAAGACTGTTTTATAGCTCACATATCATCCTGAAGGACAGCACAACATGTTCTTGTACGGTGTGGATTAATAGAGCTAGTTTGTACCACCACTTTTTTGGTGGACTTGTCAAGCAAAAACAACTATCAGTCTGTCACTTCAGAGAGAACTCTCCTAAAAATCTCACCTGCTATTTTGATCACTCTTTAAAAAAAATGATGTAAAGCAGAGGGTGAAGTATAACTATGCAAAGGACAGCAGAGGAATCATGAAAAAGATGATTTTTCTTCAACTTCTGCATTTTATTTGGTGATTGCTGCTGATTCTAAAATTCAGTAATATTGATAATAGGAACCAGTAATCTGTTCTCCCCTCTGATTTTGACCTATAGTTTGAATTATTTCCTACACAATGCCACGAATTATGGCATAAGTTAGAAGTGCTGTCATAAATTAAAGCTTCTGGCTGGATGAAAAAAATTTAATCAAAGTCTCTCCATTTCCTGGAGGAACACTCCAACAATAAGATTAATAAAGTCTATATATATAAAGAGTGGTGAGCTGTGCTACCAGTTTAATATCAGAAGACCCAGCCTTGTTTTACTCCTACCCTCATTCACCCCAAAAAAGGACTGTAGGCGTCTGTCCTTCTAAGGGATATTTTAACTCTCCACTGTTAAGTGAACAGGTGAACCAGTCTGCTACTCTGAGACATGTGTTAATGATTTCAGATGAAAAACCTTCACTTTAAATTCCTGCACGTGGCTTGCTGCTGGATAGCCAGCCTGGAAGGCTTTCCACTGTTCTGAGACCCCATGACTCCCACCCGTGCAGAGTCTGAAGGCCAGCCATGTAATACTAAATGCAGGCTGCAAGGTATTCTCAAATTATGTCAGTCATTCTTCCCGGATATGATAGAAATAAATACATTCCGTCTCTCAGTACCAGACTCCACCTTTGATTATCTGCATTAGGTGTCAGTTTTGCCTTATGCTGCCCAAATGAAAACCAGACACATTCTGGGCACTTACATCCCTTCTGAGATCCAGTTGTATGAGCTCACCTCACAGAAGGAGCATCCTTTCCTCCCTCCTGTTGACCTTGACTGTGCTCAGCACAGACTGATCCTACAACTACATCCAAACCAGACTTTTTGCATTAAGAGAAGCATTCCTGTAAGGGCACATTGAAAACTCAATGCTGAAATGTCATGGCTTCTTCTAATTGGGAGGAGAATAGGAAATGGAACCATATGCCAGGCCAATTATTAGACATTCTTGTTTGATTTTGCTACAGAAAATAGTCATCAGGGTCTGACTCTAAAGTTCTGTACTGGGCTTGAATCTACAGTCCTCTGGTTGACACCACTCCATGTTCACTGCTTATCTCTGAATTGCTTTCTGAATGATTTGTTAGTTGCATAATCAGAGAATAGTGTTATGTTCCTTCCAAAGACGGGAAGCCAGCAGGCTTAAAGATCACAAAGAATGCCACTAAACCTTGAGAGCAATGAATTTAACACCACATCCTGTGTACTCTCCTCTCCTGAGACTGGCATAAATTTAATTACAAAATAAATTTTTCACTCTAGTAATATTTTGCTTCAGTATTTACAGCCAACCTTAGCAGCTGCTCTTGACAAACTTTTTTTTTACTGCTATTTAAAAGCCACTGCATCCCCTCATTTTTAAGAGTGCATCCTGCTTACTAAAATCATTTAATTAAACCCTATTCTTCTTACTGGATTAATTTCATTGCTGCTAATCAAAGAGACTGGAAAAAATCATCAAATTTTAACATTAGAAGCACACAGCAGAGTTCTTGCTACTGTCCCTATATAAATACATTTTTAATGGATTTGAAGTGATTAACCTGTGGTTTGGCCAGAAAGAGAAAAAAAAATTAGAAAGGAATGCCTAGGAAAAATAATCACTCCTGGAATTAAGTCAGTCTGCTAAAATCAAGGGTGTGTTTCTGACGACTTCTGTCCAGTGAGTTTTCTGTCCCATGTTTCCAATTCCTCTGGCAAGTACTCTGCCATTAACTAAAAATGCTCTCTCTTAATAAGAACTTTGCAATAGCTGATCAACCATTCTTTCAAACCTATAGCACCACCAGTAATGAACAATTAATCCTCCGCCTCCTCAGAACTGAGTTAAGCTTAGAACAGAAAGGAAAAAGCAGCAACAGAAAATGGACTCTGTGAAGCATGAAGAAATTAAAATAAAAAGATGATAAAGAAAATAAACATTAATGGTAGATGAGCAATCAATAAAGTCCAAAGCTTGCAAAGATTGCCTTGGAAACTAAGTGCTCTAAAGGAATTTAAATAAGTATAAATGGAATCTCAGAAAGATTTATTTAAGAGTGAATTAATTTTTCACTGCATTTTCCTTTTTCTCTTTCCTTGCATGATTGTCTCTCAGGCTACTTCATTTTCTACATATGGTGCCACAGGACAATAACAAATTTATCTCTAAGTTATATATGTTCTTCCATAGTGATTATTCCAGCAAGCAAAATGTTAACACATTTCAATTAATGCAAATGAGATAGTGGTTTGTTATTGGCTGAAAGTGCTTCAAGAAAGACTAACAGCGATACACAGATGCAACTTTGCATCTGCAGTCTAATTAAAACTAATCTAATTAAATATGGTGCATCTGCAAAGCTGCTTAAGCACTGCAGAGAACGCACAGAATTCCTTTTATAGCTGGACAGAGCTTCCAAGAGCCAGTGTGTCTGCCATTTCACTTCATTTGGAACTACTTTAATAGCAGGTGAATAATCAGCAAATAAATTCTCCACGGCTGCTTTGGAATTGTTCACTCAGAGAGGCAGCGATAATGTATCCATAGATACAACACAACAGCAACGGAGGCCACATGGAGGCAATGTCCTTTCATTATGCAAAATGATACAGCTGGAAAAAATAAAAAGCTTGAAGCCATAAGTCATCCTTTAGCCTCACTTATCAAGGAAAAATGCTATAAAAGAATACTTTTGCAAACGTGTTGCATTACACATGTGAGTTGTTCACAGCAAAATCAAGCATCATCAAAAGTTTGTCCTGTCTAGTGATTCCTTTTTTTCTCCTGGCAAATAAACATTCCACAGACACTGCATTCAGTTAGAAAACCTAATGCTCTCAACTGAAATTCTGCCATAAGCTATTCTAGCACTGAGATCTAAAATGGCAACAAGGCAATAAAATAATGCCTTCTCCTCTCAAAAAATTCAAGTAAGAAATCTCATGTTGGGAAACTGTCCTAAAATGTGTAAACCAGCTATAGTCACAGGAAGGAAGGTCAAAGGAGGACAAATTCCGAAGAAAAGACACTGTCATCACAACAGACTTCTATAAGGTATTCTAGTAGGTAAAAAAACTCTGCATTCCCACCTTAGGGAAATAGATAGTATTATAGATAATAGAGAACTGTCTTGACCTGTTACAATCTAAAGTAACTATGTTTGTTGAAAGCCAAAGAGAGAAATGTATGGTGCTTGGCAGGAATCTGAATCCATGAATAGTAAAGAGGCTCTCCAGATCTCATCGTTTTCCCTCTTTAATCCTTTTTCAAGGCTCACAGATTACAAAAATGTTAAATATCCGTATTAATATCCATAAAATGCTGTATATGTCCTTCACTCTGTGGGACAGGCATGGCTCTATATTCCTGGACAATTCTCCGTATCAGGCCACAATTTGTGTTAGAACAGATAAATGGAATGAGAGTATGCAAAAACTATACTGTGGATACGACACTCTCCTAGAGGTCAGCAAATTGAGTCTTCCAACCACTTTAGATGAAATATTCACTGTGTGAAAAATGAAAAAAGGCTTGAGAGTGGAGCTCTGAAGACTTCTCTTTCCTCAGCTGGAACCCTACCCAGTGAGCTATTTACCCCATATAAGCCAGAGGCTAAGCCACTTCTCCCACAGAACAATGTTTTTGAGTCCCTGGCTCTCCCACAGAGGATTTCTGTGCCACCCTCAGTGAGACAGATGAGTAATGCATTCTCCATGCAGTCTAACCTTCAGGCTATAGGCTCTCTCTCTTCTCTGTGGGGTGAGATACATGGGTTTAAAGTTGTTTAGGCTAAGATGCAAGCCACATTCTTCCTCATCTCCTGGCAGTGCCTTAGCAACTATTCCTATTACAAAATAAAATTGGTGACAGCACTTGGCATCTCCCTTTCCTTCTTCAGCCCCACTGTAGTCTCACTAGCTCCAAGGATGAAAATACAACCTCCAAGTAAAATAGCAATAGATATGACAAGTAAATAGCATAGTGAAAATTGAGTTTGCTGTTTGAGAAAACACACATAGAAGGATCTGTTAGGAAAGAGAAATCACAAATGATGAAAAGTCTCCAAAATGGCCCATTAAAGTAATTTTCTTTGCTGCCTGGTAAGTAGAGCTGCAATTTGAGTCCTTTCTGTTATAAATAGTTACATTAATTTCAGCAAAACTATGCTGAACACTGTTTGTTGGATTATATCTTGAGAAGAACTTACTAATGCACAGGGGAAAAGCACTGCATGTTGGTGAGAGCATTCCTTTAACCTAGGAAAGATAAGTAGGGTGATTTATAGAAAAGGGATACTTTGCTAAGTCATAACTAATTTTCAGACTGAAATTGGTAATCAAATAGTAATTTTCATTGTATTTTTCTGTATCCCACTGTGAAATTTACTCCATTTTAGAAGCTTCCAAAAGGCATTTTTCACAACACAAAAACCTGCATTAAGGTGAGGTTTGTGTTGCACAGGTTGTCACAGAGATCCACGCAACAGAATGAATATTCCCCTCTGTGGATATGTGCACTGAAGGTCACGCACTGCACAAAAAAGCCTCGGGGTAACAGACATTTCTAAAATAAAGAGGGTTTTCTTCCTCCTAAATATATAACATGAAGAAAAGTTGAAAATAGAAAGAGTTTAACTTTCTACGAGGGAAATTTTATTCAGATCTAGATTTTCTTGACGTATTTCATCATGTACCTTGATGTACTGCACCAGTGAGGCCACACCTCAAGAACTGTTCTTTTTTGAGTCCCTCACTTCAAGTCAAGTAAGATTGTAAGATGCTGGAGGGTTTGGAACACAAGTCCTGTGAGGAGTGGCTGAGGGAGCTGGGGTTGTTCAGTCTGCAGGAAAGGAGGCTCAGGAGAGACGCTATCACTCTCTAGAACCACCCAAAAGGAGGCTGTAGCCAGGTGAAGGCTGGCCTCTTCTGCCAGGTTACCAGAACAGGGCTAGAGGAAACGGCCTCAAACTGAGCCAGAGGATGTTCAGGAGATCAGGAAGAATTTCTTCACTGAAAGGGTTATCAAGCATTGGAAGGGGCTGCTCAGGGAGGTGGTGGAGTCACCACCCCTGGAAGTCTCTAAGAAATAACCTGGCACTTAGTGCTACGGTTTAATTGACAAGATGGAGATTGGTCAAAGGTTGGACTTGATGATCTTAGAGATCGTTTCCAACCTAAACGATTCTGTGATTTGGTGATTTTATCACGGTATCATACATTGCATGGAAAGTGAGCTGTCAAATACTTTATTATTGTAAAATACATTATAATTTTTATATATATATATATATTTAAATATATTTTAATATACTTTTTTATATTTTGATTTTAGTACAATTTGGAGCTTTTAGAGTATGGTACATACATGTGGCCGTAACTACATTACATTAAGGATATTGCATTTATTTTTTTACTCTTTTAATGCATTATTTAGTTTACTAATTAGTCATTACTATTTTTTATTATGTTTACTTTTGTATTATTTTGATCTCACATTTCTCTTGTGTTCACTCACTGTACAGTATTCATAAGACAACCTGCTTTTATAATATATGAAGGCTTTATCATAGGCTCAGCAACCTGCAAATTGTCTTTAAATCAGCACATAGTTCTAAGCCACCACAAATATAGAAAGGTAATTTATATATGGCAAAAACCAGTAAAGACACAAGACACAGCAAGATAGAGATTATTTTTAAAAACAACATAGAACATCTGATATAAAGTTTCTTACTTCCAGAGTTCAAGTCAACTATATTGGTGAGCACCACACTTAATAAAATTTGAATCTTAACCTTGTGCTGCCTTTTCAGTAATTCTAATAACTAAGGAATGAAGCAAAATAATATTGTCTTGCCAAAATGATCTCAGAAAGAAATCTGCCAAAATTTGCCTTACTTTCTGATTGCTGACATTAGCATATTACTGTACAATACAGCAAAACTAGGGTTTGTTGGGTGAAATCTCAAAAAGGGTTTCCAGAAACCAGAAGATAGCTTCTGCTTATTTTGAGATGACTCCTTCTAATCTGACTTGTCACAAACTCCTGGATCAGCTAGGTGATGAGGTGCCTGTCCTTGAGTTGAGAGAAAGAAAGTCCTCGTTAATATTCCTTTTCAGTGGAGCTTCAGAGCCAAAGTTGTGCCTACATATAGGAAGACTGTATTATATGGGAAGTGCAGTTGGCAGAGGTAAAAAGAAGCTGATAGATTTTACTGTTATGGTGAAAAATAGTCATTTAATAAAGATAAAGTTTTTGTCTCTGTCACCTGCAACAGGCAGTGCTTCTGGAAAGCAGTATTTTTTTCTGCTGTGACTAGTATTAAATCCATCTCAAATCATAAATAATTTATGTTGGCAGTGTTGTCCCAGGAGAGACCACTAATGTAAGCAAAGCTAGTTATATTTATTCAGGCACATCATGGTAAAGGTGACACTTGATGAAAGAATAAATCCTTCCCTGGAGCAAAACTAAATGCCATTTACCTCACTGCCAGTGGCTCAGAGATCTCGTATCTCGGCAGTGGTTTCCAAAAACTCAGCCACTGAAGAGATCAAAATATCACCCCCAAATAAACCTTATTAAAGAACTCTCTAGTCATAGTATTTTAACTATAGCAAACGTGATGGCTGTATTTTTTGATCAATAGCCCTTTTATCCCTTCATGAAAGCAGGCTCTGACAGACATGCCCCTCACAAGTAGGTAGGAGTTATTTAATTGGCCTCACATGCCTTCAAGCCGAGCCAGCTCCTGCCCAGGAACAACCTCCTGTGAGCCAGCACTGCAACCAGTTTTCCTTTGGCTTCTCTCTAAACTTGGCAATGCTGTGATTTATCCTGGCGTGTCTCAATTGTTGATCCTTATCTGAGGTCACACACGATTTTGCTGACTGCCGCTGACATCACAGGGTCATACACAACACACTTTCTGTCTCTCCTGCTGAAAATGTTTCTTGTCCAACTACGAGTGCAACTAGCAGCACTAGTTAGAAAATGCTTGAGCAGGGATGTGAGATTTCTACATCATGGTTCAGTGCAGGAACACTCAGCCTATTCAAGGAATAAAGAACTACCCCTTACAGGAACCTTCTTAGTCTTGAGCAAAAAAATAGCTAGTCCTTTCCTTATAACTGCTGTACATTTACTTTTATTTGTAACTTCTGTACATTAGTCCTGAAGCTACTAAAAAAATACACATCAGTATTCAGTTTGCTTTGCTACAATGTTAGCTGAAAGCTTTCCAGTCCTTAGCAAGCTTTGTGTGAAGTAGAGGGAAGAGTAGACAAATATTGGTTTACGTTTATTCTTTTTCATCAAAAGTATCCTATGGCAGACAGCCTAGAAAACAGAGCAGAGACCAGCGTTGTCAGGAAGCCTTAAGCTTCTCAGCCATATGTCAAAAAACATTTCAGAGGCTTTAACTCTCCTTCCTCCTCTAATGGTGTTTTTCACAGAAGTCACAGGCAAAACTGTGGTTTTGCTCTTGAGAGGCAGGACGTGTAAATGAGATGAAAAGATGCTGTGTGACGAGTGAACCACGAAAAAGGAAGGAAAAGGGGCAGTAGATGAAAGAGACTCAGAAGAACCGGAGACGTAAGTCACAAATCGGTTATCATTTACTTTCAGACCACAGATGTGACCTCTAATACCTGTAAGTCATACATCCTGTCAACAGGCTCTGCAATAGTAATTTTCAGAGTATCAGACATATTGTGAAGACATACGCTGACCGTCATTAATGGTCACCTGTCTGGTGGACGCAAATGCTGCACCTTCTTGGAGATATCACTGATTATCACTTTTTTTAGAAAAGGCAATTTTACATTCACCTAACATCAGAACAGGAACAGATATTTTATAGCTCTCATTCCTTTACTCCCAAAATGTCAGTACAAACCCTTTATTTTCTTTGCCTCATAAAATATTGTGGGAAAGCAGGGAAAATTAGCAATGCTTTGCTATATCAGGAGTTCACTGCCACTTCAGTCTGCTACTGGCTCCCAACTCGCACGATGACAATGCTGTATGAGTAAGAAACTTCTGTAATAAAACATCCTGACCATTTGGGTCTATTAAGTTATGTCTGGGAAGTGGATGGTAAGGCCACACCCCAACAGTATTTATTTATTTCAGTTCAATGTTGATGTAAGTATATTACAGCTTGTCTCCACCTCTTACAAAAACCAAAGTAAAATCAATTTTGAAACAGAGAGGCATTGAAGCATCTGCCAATCTATGAAAAGTGATCCATCCTAGCATATAGGACTGATACAAAATATGATCCTAGCACTTTGAGTCTCCTGATACCAGGGGGAAGATTACAGAAGTCTGCCCAAACAGAGGCACTATCAGTACTGTTGGAGGCAATCCTATAATTTTGTCTGCAAGGCCCAAAGCACTGCTGGGTGTAGTCAGTGAAAAAATCTTGAACCCTGTAACATGATGCTGACTTTGAAATGCTTCTGAGTGCCACTCAATGCTGAAAGGAGGGAGGAATTAGTGAATCATCCATCCACTCCCCATTCATTGCTACAGCACTCCAGTACCTCCACCAAAGAAGTGAACTGAGCAACGGAACACTCATGGATGACCTAAACGCAGATGGAAGCTAAACATCATCTGCCAGTATCCTGCATCCCTCTCAGGCACAGAAAGTGGCACCATGGTGGCCTGCTTCCCCCTGAGCCAGTAATGCTGGGGAACAGCAGTGATGACATGCTGATGCAAGGGCTGCTGTACTTTGGGGGAAACATAAAACAAACATCCTCAGCTTTTTTGGTGATGAGAGATCCCCCGGGATTTTCCTGAAAGGACTGTAATGCCTTACAGCCCCATCCAACTCTCATTAAACTAAATGGAAACAACCTCAATCACATCTGTGGAAATTGGATGTTTGCTGGGTTGGCTCAAGTCCCAAGTGAGGTAATTACATTCTTCCAACGGCTTCCATTGGAAAATTTCAGCGTGTGTGTCCCCTTCCCAAATGATCTCAAAGTAGCACTCTACTGATCATTTAAACTTAACAACTGCCCTAAATGTTCTTTTTTTGACAACAATCATGAAAATGTGTGCTGTGATAATAGGCCACGTGAAAAGTGGGTACAACTCTCAGCAAGCAGCCCACTAAAATCAAATGGAAGGTAAAAGAATTACACTGGTATTTAGGAAGGTCTGAAAAGAAATTTGCTGCTACCACTATATGTGTGTGTGACACATCTCTAAAATTACATTACTTGTAGAGTTACAAACTTTTAATAAAATAAATATGTTATACTAAATAACCATAGCAAAAGTAGAAATAATTTACATTAAAATAAGAATCAATGTAGCAGTTCATCAGGTAAATTACAGGATGCATTAAAAATGTTATTTACAATTTTGATCTTCCAAACCACTTGTGTGTAACAAATTTAATTTGATGCACCATTCAGGAGCTTAAAGGTTAGTACACATTTAAATACTTTACCAGACTAAAACTTTTGGAATTCTAAAACCTGCTGTGTAGCATTTCAATACCTGGGCTCAGCCTGCATACCCATGCTACACTTACTGGTTGGCTCTATCAAGTAAGAATGCAATCCTATTGTCTTTTAAGTTATTTACAGGAGAGGTGCAGGTCAGTCAAGAAAAAAAGACTTGAAAACAAGAAAAAATTTGTTCACCAATTTGCAGCTGTGCTGCACTGCAGGGTTCAGCTAGCTTTATGCCTTTAGGGATTTGGTATCACAAATTATTTTATGTAATTGGGACACAATTTAGGAGTTTTGCTGGTTGTTTTTAAAGAGAATATATTTTCTGTTCTTTTTCTAATAGGAATTACCAGGATAAATATTTCATTCAACAGAATAAAATGCTTCTTGTCATTATCATTACAAAATATTAGAGAGTTTTCTGAGACGTAGTAGTGGTGTTGGACAGATCTGTGCATTCTGAATAATGAAAGCCAAGCTGTCAGTATGTTCCTAACAAAAATGAGCTGTTGAAAATCAAGGATGTTGCACAGTTTAAACACTTCAGTTCATGCATTAACTGAATAGAGATGCGATTGTGATAATTAGTTTCTCTTTTCCATTTTGTCTCTTCCTCTTGCATGCCTATATTTATATCAAGAAGAGCATTGTGCAGGAATATTTTTGTACTGTACAGTCACTGTTAAATAAATGCACGGCTGTTTCAGAGCAGTCAAGTCAATGTTGCTACTTCTTCATGCTATGTTATCACCATGCCCTGAGTTCAGGGGGTATTTTTTGTCCATTGGTCCACTACACCCACCATACTATTTCCCATTGTTCTGGCCACCTCACTGTCCTAAGACTTAAAACTCATCAATAAATATTTCATGAGACAAGCAAATTTAGAAACTGGAATTCTGGAATAGTTTCCTATAAAGTGATCACTATCACTGACTTGTAATCTAAAATGTTATACTAGGCTGAAATTTATGAATAGTAAGCCTGCCTTTGTCTATCTGCCTTCCCTTGCGCATGGTGCAAGTAAATTTGTACCCATGGTATATATGAACAAACAGACAAACAAACAAAACAACTGACTCTGGAGCTGAGACCTGAAATGCCTTATTTCAGCTTAAAGCTTGATGAAAATTGAGTCCTGAGGTCTTAGGAAACATGATATAATAGCTATTTTGGGAGGAAATGTAGAATGTATCTTCTCTCTAAAAACTGTTTCCAGTTAAAAAAAAAAAAAATCTGATGCCTGTCCTGGTCCTGGAGGTTTCCTCCCCATTGGGGTACAGCTGTATGGGTTATGGTCTTGATAGAGGTTCTTGTGTGGAAATTAATTCCAAACCAACTGGCAGCTCACCAGCTTTCACATACTCCTTCTTCCTTCTCCTTCCCCTTCAAGATGCTGACAAAGCCACCTGTGTCAAACAGGTTTGTGTGGCTGCTCCAAACTGACAATAAAGGAGTCGCCAGCCAAGAATCAGGAGTATTGCTCAGGCTGCAGCCTAAAATACCTGAGCCTCAGGTCTTCCTGAGACTAAAGGAAACCAAGGGATGAAGCTGGAAAACTTGGATCTGCCTTTCCTACAGGAACAGCTAAAAAAGAAATGTGGGATTCATGTTGTCACATCCTGTAACCTTGTGTGAGGCATTTGTTTAAATGCAACGAGCCTTAAATACCTGATGTTATTTGCTCATTTTGTCCAAAGGCATTTCACAGCAAAATGCATATGCTGTCCTTCAGCCAGGCCTCTAGTCTAGTGAGTTCTCTGACTCTTCATCAGACAGCACATTGCTAGAAGAGATTGAAACAATTGCTCTCCAAGTGAGAAATCAGGTCTTTAAGCTCACAGAAAGTGTGAATTTCTCTGTTAAAAGGAAGACTAGAGGTCTTTCTAAATATCAAAGTATGTGGTATATTGCACAGACCAATTTTTCATTCTGGATTAACCTGGGCCTCCTATTTCTATGTCATTCTGAAGAGGGCCAACAGATTTAACTCCCATCTGTAAATTCAACTTCTAGAGACTGGTTCTTAAAAGCTAAGCGTAGAAAGCCTAATAAATTCTGGAGCTCCTTTTTAAGACGTGGGTGGAAATGCCTTTCCCATCTGAAATGATAAACTTCATCTTCCATTTTGGTGGCTCTCACTGCAATAGCAAAGCAGTGCCAGCTACAGTACTGAAACATGCCCACAGATATAGGGGCTGTGAGCAAATTAGGGAGCTCTCGCTGAAGTTGGTAATTAAGAGTAGATTCAGATTCTGAAATCTGCACAGGAGTAGGCAGATGGCTTGTTCAGCTGCCAGCTGGAATTCAGCCTTCATGAGGCAGCCATTCAAGTTCAGCACCATAGCTTCTTTCTATGGAGTCAAAGCAAAGTCCTCCCATACCAAGATTCTTCTAAATATTTAAGGCCACTTGCACGGCTCTTGCAAAGCAGCTGCATGTTCTGGAAGCAGTAGTGATGTTCAGATCTAGAACCATTCAAGAGCTTGCTTGACATAAAAGCCAAGACTAAGAAACATAAAATGAATGCATGAAAGGATGCTGTGTACCTACAGTATTCTGAGAGCTCCTCTTGGCGGTCAGTGTCTTAGTTTTTCACCCACCTTGGCATATGGCACTGATGACCAGGTATTTTAATTCATATATCAGTAAAGGCATTCTTGTATATTTAAAAAATGTTAAACACTTGAAAAACCCCATATTAACCAAAGTAAGGAGGGTATTGCATAGTTATAATCCCTCAGAGAAGCTTTAGTTTGGACAACTCTCAGCAGCAAACTCACCCAGTTCTAAGCAGACTAGTTAACAGTAACAACAAAAATGGCATTCTGTGCTTTAGCTGTGCCAACTCACAACGATTTCTCCGAGTAACAGTGGCATTATCTATTCTTGGTTCTCACAAAAATACGAGAGAATATCTTCTAGCTTGCCATAGGGCCTAGGCACAAGTAGCTGAGGTAAGGATGGAATATAAATCTTAACAGTAATACCTAAATTTTCACTGTGCATGTAAACCATACTTTTAAAAAGAAAATGCAAAATCACAGGTGGCTTTTATATCTTATGCTGTATACTACTGAGAAACGATATTTAAATGTATTCTCAGTTTTAGATTCAGAACAACTGTTCCATGAACTCTTATTTTTACAGCAAGATTACAAACAATTATAACAGATAATGTGTAATTCTGCAAAAGACTAACAAAGATTGTGTTTCTTTTATGCATGTAAACACAATTTTAGTGCACATTCTCTCACACAAAGTAATGAAATTTTAAGATACATTCCCAGAACTGAAAGTATGCCAGGAACCATGTTCAGTTTTCTGCTTGTAAATTGAATCCTCTACTCAATTTATAAGGCACTGGCACAACTTGACATATCTATAGTGCAATAAAATACCTACCAGAGTAGTTGTAACATATAAAACAATAATCACAGTGATGTGCTAGAGGAGACCTCTGGGGGTAGTCTGATATCCCTTGTTAAAATGCCACCACCAAACCAAAGGCTGATGCTCACCCCTGTTTCTGCTATAGATGAATTTCATCTCCTTGGCTTTAAAAGTTAATCTAAATGTGTTTTTTGTTTTCTTGTATTTTGTTGAAATGTTTTCAGCATCATGTGTTTTATAGGAGAACTTGCTTCTCCTTCCCTTTCTTTCAGATTATACAACTCAAAACCAACTGCTGAAAAGGGTGTTCCAGACACTTGCAATCAATAATGTATAATTCTGTTTGACACTAAGGTTACCTTCCCAGTGTGCTACTGCCTCAGAGACAGCATTTCCTTTCTGGCAGGACAGTACATTCTCAAGGTGATGCAGAGGAGGGCATGGGTTTAGCCTGTGACAGGCTCTCCCTGTGCTAGGGATGGAGAGTGCTGCAGCTGCTGATCTGGTTCAAACCGTAGGACTCTGCTGTTCTGACTTCTCCTTTCCTCCTTGGTTTGTCCAAGGACTCAAGATAATGCCCAGTGTAGGAGATGCCTTAAGTTTTAGCTTTCATGTTTTTCAGATTCTGTGCTGCCTAGAGGTGTAATTCTGAGCCTCATATTAAGTGTTAGTAAGCTCTCTTCACAGAGTAGGTAGACAAAAAAATTCTTTCCCAGATGGTGACCAAGGACAACAAGTACAAGTTTCATGCCCAAAAGCACAAACACCTGAAGAGAGAAAATGGAGTGGACTGAAGAGAGAAAACAAGAAGGACAGGACTTCACAACCTGAAGCTGCAATTGGACAATTAAACCTCAATATGCAAATGGACCAAAACTTGTAAAAGTGTAAGATCTCATGACCGGTCGTCCATTTTGTGACCATTTTTAGTCCACCTTGGGTGCAGCCCTGGTCAGGCTCTCATACTACACAAGGTGTACCCTTAAAGGCCTTTCAATAAATAACTACTTTATGCTTTAGCTGTGTCCAGTCTCTGTTCCAGGTCAGCCTTCTCAAGGTATCACAGGAATAGGGAAGTCCTTCGGACATAAGTGTTTCAGATGCATGGGTTGAGTTTGCTTTGATTGGAGGAGATTATTTCCCTGCCCACAGCTGGGGGGTTGCAACTACATGATCTTTAAGGCCTCTTCCATCCAATTTAATGATTTTATGTAATCTCCTGGAAAGCATGTGTACTTGCCAGTGCTTGATCCAGCTCCAGTCTGCAGCAGCAGTACTTCTAGGTCATGCTAGAGCAGCCTGAGGTTCCTCGCTCAGTCCTGTATGAGGATCAAACTGGCAGCTGTCATGAACCCAGAAGGTTAAGAAGAGGACATGTTAAGGGGAGCCTATCAGAAGGCATATGAAAATAACTCATGGATTGTAAATTGTAATAATGTAAAAAAAAAAAATCTGCATGACAAAATCAATCATTAAAATATTGATGGAGTATAGCTCAGTGGGATCTCAGACCACACACTATTTCTTCCAGACAAGGATTTTCATCTGCTTCATGAGATTTTACTTCCATTCTTCTGTGCCTCAGTATCTATTTAGACATTTGGGATTTAAAAGCTGTATTTTCAGGATTCCTCATTTAAAGCAATCAAAATATGATGGACCTCTAGAAATAAACACAGCATTTTCATATTACAAGTTTATAAAATAACAGAGTTGGACTGTTTTTGTCTCATGATATTTGTGTCTTCTGGATGCATGGGGCAATATTTTCAAGATCTTCCCCATAATCAGGAGATCTAGAAATTTTATTTAACATTAAAAAAATATGAAATTCTCATCTACACTCTGGGACTAGGAGATTCAGGGAGAAAACAAAGTAATCTGATATTTGCATTTAAATTGCTGTATTTAAAAATACAGCATTTTTCCCCCATCTAATATTGTACTGTAATAGCTCTGTCTGGTACTTCCTTCTGTGTTCCAAAATAAATTCTTATTTATGATTTTCTCTGTTTCTTCTGCAAAGTAAGGCTGAATGTATTTGCTTGGCGTGAGTAGCTGCAAATGATTTTATGACAGGAAGGAAGACAGGAAGACTTGAACTCATGCTGTCCCACTTTCTCCAGCACTGTTCTTCAGACTTCTCTGAATATCAAGAAACTTCTTTATCTTCTCTGCATCTCTCCATACAAACATTCTTTGCCACGATACCTAAATGGAGTTTGCCAATGTCTGACTGTTCCTAAGCTGAGAACTCTGTTTATTGTTTTGGTAAATCTATGTGCATACACATATAAACATATGTATACACAGTCCTCATTTCTACAGGCAGTCAGCTACTATTCAAGATGATCTCTGAAGCAGAAATTCAATTTTCTTCTGGCTAACCTAAGATATTAGGCAATGACTAGCACTGGCATGGGCTGTGAAAATATAAATCATAGCTATTGCTGCAAACTTTATTCTGATTTTATGGTATGCCTACACTATTAATCCAGTTTCTAAATCTGAAAGCATTCTATTATCAGCATTTTGTATCTTTCTCATGAACTTAGAAAATAATGTTCCATCTCCTCCCTGCACCAGTGACACCTGTGCTCTGGGAACCATTAGGAGCAGCCTAATGAATTCATTTTCTGCAAATGATCAAGCTGTCAGCTTATAAAAATTAAGTTTCATAAAGACCCCATGAACAAAATCCTCAATTTTCTAATAAAAGACATAATCAGGTAATAACTCCCTGATAATCTTGATGCCACATACGAATGCAAAATTAAGAAATTAACTTTACTGTCATTTATAGAGGGCAATAAGCACTCTTCATACACCTCAGCTAGTCAGTCAAGAAAGGCAGAAAGGCAAAATACCAGAGATCAGCAGGGAGAAAGAAATCATGAGATGTGTCTAAGATGACTGCTGAATGCTGAAACTTTGACTTAAATGGCTAAATATATAAATCCGGAATTACTTTATTTGCTAAATTAACCAAATATATCCACAACTTGGTAGTCAACTTACTAAAATATTATTTAGAACTAACCCAAATCTTACAGTTATTTTTAGGGTTTTTTTTGTTATAGTTCTCTCTACAGCCTCCAGTCCCATTTTGTTTTGACAGTTATTCACTAGTCCAAGGAGAGGGAAATAAAACTTTCTCTGCAAACAGAATGTGAAAGAAGTCTGCACAGAACATCAGGTTTTAACCTGAATTATCACAGAGATTTGAGCTTCTAGTTTTGGGGGATTATCAGTCGGTGGTACAAGATGAATCAAATTCAGGGCTTTTGAGCACCAGCTACCGAGGCCAAATGGAGTGGCAAGCCAGCCAAACATTTCAGAATACAGTTTGTATAGAAAAGTAACTTTTTATATAATTACAATGTAAGACTGCAAGAACATTGGAAATATGCAATATCTTCCTACTACAGAGGTAATGACACTATCCTGGATTCAATGCAATCAGCTATTATAGCTGTTCCAGATTTTACCATGAGCATTAATAGCACATCAGTATTCAATCAGATGTATGCTGGAATTTTATTGGATTTCTGCTGTCTTGTTTACTGGCAGAATAAGGTCTCCTGTTCAGGAGGAGGAATGTGCCATTAGAAAACACATCAACATCACTTTGATTTTGAAATTATTAAGTAAACTAATGGTAATTTATGCCAATTGTTATTCATGTATGGTTAGTATCAGTATCTTGACATTTAAAGTCTCCACTCAAAAGCTGTTGCTGCCCTCACCACAGTCTTGTTACAACACCCTTACTCTAAATGTATGGCAGATATTTTCCTAGCCTGTAGACAAAGATCCAAATGTAAGAGCACTGAGAAGGAAGAAGGAAAGAACTGATCTATCTTATATAATCTTTTAAATGCATTTTGTTTTCAGAAGAGTAAGTGCTGTTTTATCTGCTCTGCTTCCCCCCTTTTTTCAGTTGTTGGATTTTCTATATTTAAAATGCAAAATGTAGAAGTGGGATTGCAAGTATAAGAATCAATTAAGTTAGAATGACATTTATACACAGTTCAGTTATGGAAAAACAACTGTACTGTGATTATGCAAATCAGCCACTCACAACCAAAATGCAGGAATTTACATAACGGAGAAAAAAAAATTCCTCGCAGTTATGCCTCAGTAACTTACTGGGTTCTTGCACTTTAATTGTATGACTCATTGTAATAAAATTATCCCACTTGCTTTATCCAGAGTGAAATGTATGTTAGGACACTGCCATTCTGAATGATTTGTGTGCTTTAGGAAGCCTACGTTCTCCTGTCACAAAATGTGGTGTGTGTTCTATTTTAAAGAGATACAAATCAAGAAAAAACTTCCAGATTTTCTGCTTGTACCAATGAAAATTTTAACCTGGTTTACACACTGCATCACTGTTCTTGAAATAAATGTAGACTGATACAAGTAAGTCCTTTCTTTTTTCTTGGAACTTTTACTTCCTCCTTATATTAAATTAATCCTTTTTTAAAAGTAGGACTTGTGCATGCATCACAGAAGAAGACACCAGTATAATTTAAATTGCATTAATTTAAACTGATCTGTATCTTGTGGTTTTGCAAAATGAACTTTTAATGGGAATTGTGATATTTTTAGTTAGCTGGTATGTCTAGACTATTTAACTTCTGACATCTGTCTGTTCTACAAAGCATAGTATTTTAAAAAATGAATATTCCATTATAAGCTACATAGAAGGAACATTATTTATTCAGCTGGATGTAGTTTGACGTACCTTCATTTTTGTTATCATGTATTCCCTGATTAGAATATTGTCATTTATTTTTTTTTAAAATATAAGCATGACTTGATACTATATCATTTCTAAGATAAACCAGAAAGAATTATATATAAACATAAATTAGGCCCTACTGTGGCTTGGCTTTTTTAGCACTCAAAACAAGTTGAGATTGCAGGTGAGCTTTCTCACAACACTCTTATATATACATCCACTAAATCATGATGGCTTTTTTTCCATCTTAGACATCTTAGGCAGAGGCAACTGAAACATTTAACAACAGAGCACTGGAAAAAAATGGTTCTCTCATAATAAACAATGAGATTTCAGTCTTTCCTGTCATGTGGGGAGAACTTTGGAAGTAAAAATGATAAAGCACATGAACTAAAAAAGAGGCTTGTCTCTCATCTGAAAAGATTAGAGAACTTGTTGACTATGACATTCCATTGCCATGTGTAAGACTCAAATCAAGTCTTCAGTTTGAATCTGATGGAGGAAAAAAAACTGGTCCATGGTCTTGGGAGTGTTTTCAGACTTCCAAGTATCTGTGCTGTTCCAGTGGGGACCATGCACCATATTTCATCTCTCTCACAAAGCAAGAAATTCCCAAAAAGGCCCTATACAAATAATTTGGTTTGTACTAATTTACATACTGCTCTGTTTTAAGAGAGATTCCAAAAGAAATTGCAGCCAGCTGTAAGAGGTAAGTCTTGAGAACTTTTCTACCACAATTAAATCTTTTTTTTTGTAATAGGCTGAAAACATCACGCTGACAACTCCCCACTAGTATAAACTAAACAAATCATGAGGAAATGCTATAATCTTCCAACACAGAAATTAGGTCTCCTCTGCCCTCCTGTCCCCAATATTTTGTAGACAGCCTAATTAAACTTACTTGTTTTGTGTTTATGTTAGTTTATAACTTAAAAATACATGCAGACCTGTGTGTAACGCATTCCATTCTTATAGGGTTTATTACTGAAGAAAACTGGCAAAAGAAAGTTATTTGGAATATAAAATGCTCAAACATATCAATGGCACTAATTCATATTCAGTATTTCAAAAATGCCCCCACACAATTCTCTTGCCCCTCTGTAGTACAATGACCATTCATTTTTCTTCTTGGAAAATGGCAAAACCTTCCCTCAGTATAGCAGAACACAACAGCCCCAACATTTGATAGAAGTCCTGGGAAGATCCAATCACATCTGCAGCCTCTACAGTAAGAGCAGGCAATTGGCATGGGATTTGTGTCTACCCTAGGTTCATTTCTCCAGGACAACTCTACTGCATGCTCTTGGATGAGACCAGATTTCTAAGATGGGGGCAATATGTTCTGGTGTCACTATCAGCATGAGGCACCATATTTTATAAATAATATGATGCATTTCGTAAAAAGTAAGATTTGTCTTATGACCTAATACACTAATCTAAGTAAGCACTTTCATTACGTGACAGTAGGGCCTTTTTTCTTTCATGAAGAGATAACAGAAGTTTTAGTCAGTTCAATTTGAAAAGGTTCTCCAGATTGGACTTTGCACTTGTTTTTATTGTGGTTTTAAAAGAGTATGTAGCAGGCCTTTCCAAATTTCTCTCTATCTACCAGCTTTTTGCTAAAGCTACCAATTACCAATGAGTCCCTCATTCTGGAAGCCACTCATGCCTTTGTGAAGTTAAAATCAAAGTTTAAAAATAAGAGGATATTTACATAAAAGTCTCATCTATGTTATTTACATAGCATAGTGAAACAAAAATTACAAGACAAATGTTTCAAATTCTGACTGTTCTTCCCTCAATGTCTTGTCTTTTCATTTTTCCTCTTTTTTCTTTTTATTCTTGTATTTTTGTATTTTTATTCTTTAGTTTTGTTTTCCCATGACATCATCAGACAATTTCATTTCAGTATGGTCTGCACTGGACTCCACAGATTACCAAAATAATGGCACAAGAACTTCTTACCTCTATAACACTTTAATTCTTGCAAGTGAGAATTTTGAGTGACAGAGCAAAGCTGATTGCTATCAATTGTGCAAAACCTGCATCTGCCACATTGTCAAGATCCATTTAAAGATTAAAAAAATTCGATTAATATTCTAATTTGTTACCTGACTTTATCAGAACATTCTTTACACAAAGGATAGACTTCTAAAAATGAAAATTCTTACATATGTTAAAATATTTCCCTGGAAATATTTTAAATTTCCTTTTTCTTGTAAAGAAGAAGTTATTAAATATTGAATGACTCTAATGCTTGCTACTAAAACACATACACACAGAGCCTTCACCTTCTTGTCTATAAAAGTGCCAAAATGATCTGCTGGTAGCATTTGGTAATTTTTCTGTCAAAAAGGACTTTTTCTCTATTATATGAAATGCCATTGACAATATTAAATTAGTCCTATATTTGATACCAAGCTACATATAGTAAAACATAGCAGATTCAAGAATCCCAGTACTATCATAAACAACAGCACAAAGTTAATGCTTGTATTTTTTTTTAATGGGAACAAATTGAGGCCTCAAACTTTGAGTCAACCTTCCAGCATCAAAGACCAAAAGAACCCTGCTGACTTTAGTTCCATTAACTTCACAGAAATATACATTTATACTTTTAAGTTTTTGCATAGATACATGAACTTGTGCAAACAGCCTTCAGTGGCTGATCCACTAGAATAACTAGAGGGAAAAGCACAGCTATCTTCATACATTACAGATGTATTAGCTATTTTCTTGTTAAAACTCATTTTTCCCATTTCTTTCTACATTTTCTGATCTCCAAAGATCCAAAGTTTTCTTGTTTTCTCAATATTGGTGAGTTCTGGCCAAATATTGCTTTAAGGCAATATAGCCACACACATTTGTCATAAACATGAAATCTTAAGTGTTATGATAGGAAACATTTTACTTTTTGCTCCCACAGCCACAGTGAAGTCCTCTAGTTTCAGTTACAATGATTCAGTAGTAATTAATCAGTAAAAATTACCAAACTAATCTGACATACCAAGAATAAACATTTGAATTTGAGTTGGACTCTATTTTTTTCTACTTCAGTTAACTTTGAGGAACTTACAAAACCAGTTTAATCCTATGATTTTTCCAGCTTCGACTAGAAAACATTTTGTATGCTGTCTAAATAAATGTCGAAGAAGAAAATGTTAAATTAAATCTAGTCTGCAAAAAAACCGCTTCTTCATCAATCAAGTTTTACTTACGTGGAATTTTGTTCAGTTCATTCATGAACTTCTCTTTTAGCTTAGAAAATGCATCTTCTTTTCCTCCCCCTCCTCCCGGACTGGCTGGCTCGGTGACATTACTTGGAGGGGCTGCTGCTACTGTGGTCGCTGGCGGTGCTGCCAGGGCCTCATGATGACTTTCACTCACCATTTTAACTCCTGGGTAAGCTGTTGGAATAAAAAAAAAAAACAAAAAAACACAACAAAAACCAAAAGGTAATATAATTGAAATGTATCTCTCATCAATAAATGAATAAACACGCAGAAAATCACTTGGTTCTCATGCTTACTGGGTAAATATGACTGCATATATTGCATATTTGCATATAGTTTCAGGTTCTTAATAAAATATTTATTAGACAAGAGAGAAAAGTATTTTGCAGGGTTAATTTCAGCCAGAGTAATTTTATTGCTTAGAGCACTTTTCCAATGGTTTGCATTTTGGAAGTACTAAATTTGAAACCTCAAAATTCCTGTAAAAATATCATACAGATTTGCATTTGCTCTTCAGTTTTTTAAGTATAAGAAAAATGGGTAATAAATGCTCCCTATGTGCAAATTTCAATGTATTTACATAATTATTTTTCTGTGAGAATTAGAGAGGTGTGGATCATGGATAGAGTTTGTATATATGAAATAAATGAGGTGATAAGGACATAATAAAAACACTTTGTGATTTCCTGTCAAAGTAAGAACCTATTGTTCCCTATTTAAAGCTGTGCATTAAAATAGACATTGATTTGCATGCATTTTTATCTTCACTAAGTGAAGACAATTTTCCTTCCAGTTATTTTGTGTGACACTTACTACTGACAACATTCTCCTAAATTATTCAGATGTCCTACTGCAGTCATGAAAATACAACATCTGTAGGGAATCTAAATGCAGCCATTTTGAAATATCTATGAGGCTGTCACAAGCATAATCCCACATCAGCATGTTTTTAATTTCATGTTGTTTAATGGGCATTTTGGAAAACCTTTATGTGAATGTATATTACAGAATTGGGCGTGCATGGGCAGGTGTTAGCAGTGGGGTGGCTACTGGCTGGCATCCATGAGAAGCTTCCAGAAGCCTCCCCCACGTCCCACAGAGCCAATTCCAGACAACTCCTGGATGGATTCATTGCTGACCAAGGACGAGCCATCAGCAATGATGGCAGCACCTCTGGGATAACAGAGTTAAGAAGGGAAAATACTGCTGGACAACAG
>VZSR01003812.1:7558257-7664449 GCA_013398615.1 Brachypodius melanocephalos | reverse complement strand
ACCCTGAGGGAGGGACCATGCTGGAGCAGATTGTGAAGAGCTGCACTCTATGAGGAGGACTGAAACCAGAGAATTTCGTGGGGTACAGTCTCCTGTGGGAGGGACCCCACACTGGAGCAGAGAAAGTGTGTGAGGAGTCCTCCTCCTGAGGAGGAGGGAGGGCAGAGACATTGTGTGATGGACTGACTGCAACCACCATTCCCCATTCCCTGCACTGCTGAGGAAATCCAGAGCGAAGTTAAGCCCTGGAAGAAGGGAAGAGGGAGGGAGCCGTTACAAGATTTGGTTTCATTTCTCAATATCCTACTCTGCTCTGATCAGTAATAAATTCAGCCAATTTCCCTAATTCAAACATGTTTTGACTGTGCCAGCAATGGGTGATTGATGTCTCCCTGTCCTTATCTTGATCTAGGAGCCTTTGGTTGTATTTTCTCTCCACTGTCCAGCTGAGGAGAGGAGGGATAGGGCAGCTTTGCTGGGAATCTGGCACCCAGCCGGGGTCAGCCTACCACAGTCACACAGCAAAGAATTTTGGGCTAGTGTGATGAAGATGAGAAAATATGAAAGAAATTTCAGCAACACAGGAAGGCTAGCTGAAATGTTTCTTGAGGTTTTGAAAACATTGTTCTGATTTTCTGCTGCATCATAAATATCACCGTCCTGAATAATTTCAGAAAACAGAGGGAGAAAGGGCTTGAAAAATAACAAACACTCATTATTGCACTGAGTGTACAATTGTTCTCAGCACCAAAAGACATTTGGCCTTTGAGCTTTTCCTGAGAAATTGAAACATCAACATAGGAATAAAACACAACACATCAAAACCGAAGGGGCATAAGAGCACCTGACTGCATGCAGTATGATGCATCATGACCTTTCTTGTCTTGCATGATTGTTTGCATGGATGTTGCTGAGTGCTCAAATCACTAAATCAAGAGGAGAACTGGCTTTTTGTCCTTCAACTTCAGTTCTATGAGTCTGCAGACATGAAGACCTGCAGGCAGAACGAACTTTGAAATCATCCTCACCATTCCTATCATTATACAGGGGTTTGGACACAAGTGTAGTCTGGAACACAAAAGCCATTCTCCAATATTGCTGTATGATGAAAAAGATTTTAACAAAATGGGGGGTCTGTCTCTTTCAATTTGGTGAATATTTTGTAGCAATTTTGTTTTATGCAATTTTATGCAGCAGTAAATGAAGTGGTATTCCCTGCCTGCCTACCACTTCTGTCCTTGCCCTCAAGTCCCTAGCCTAATATAAAATTATGTTCATGTTGACACAGAATATGTATACAATACAGCTCCATAAAAATTTCATAAGCATGTGGTCTTAACTATTTCCCTGCAACAACATGGGAGCAGTTCACTATCAAAAGCAGACCAATGTTGATGGAAAGATTCCAGTTAATATTCATAAATTTGGCTCAAGCCCGAGATATCTGTATTTCCCCAACTGCCTCACAAAACAACAAAAAACCCCAAGTAGTACATAATTTGGGTAGTATGAAATAACATGCCAGCTATTTCAGACTAAGAGACTTTTTCCATATGCTCTGATGAATGCCAAATACTATGAAGTAAAACATGCAGAGTCATAAGCTGTAAACACTCGTGCTGTTTTATGTTATAGCATTTTGTCAATGAATGTCAGTTAAATCAGAAGGAAAGTTGTATATCATAATTAAATCAAAATTAAATTGCTTAATTATAATATATTGCTTAATTATTTCAGGCCTGGCAGTTAACTATTTTATTTAGCAATGGAAGACACAATTTGCAGTGATGACTTTCAGCTAATTAAAAATTAAGGAAAATGTAATTTATTTGCTCTTAGTTTTGGAGCTATATTTTGAAAATATATTCCAAGAACAAATTTGAGGCATTACACTTTGATTTACTTAAAAGGAGGAAAAAGCAACAAAACAGACTATTCCTGTGATCTGCAGGAACAATCCTCAGTAGATTCTTCATGCAGTTAGAGGTCACTACATCTAATGAGGCATGCACAAATGGTGTGAGGCTTGCCACAGAACCTTTGACCTTTACATGCCAATGACACAGTCCTGATATTTTAAAAAGGTCTGAAGGGGCTGAAAAAGAATCTTGACTCAGAAAAAGCTTTCTGCAAAGAGCACACGCCCACTTGCTTGTAATATCTGATGGCTTTTGTAACTGTAATGCTGCAGCTTTTCACAATAATGGTATAAACACTGTGGCAGTATTAGAGACTGCAGAATACAGAATAATTAGATTTTAACTGGCCTTTTTAACAAAAAGGGGTTACTTGAATGCTGCAGTGCATGGCTGAAGGTAAAGATCGACAAATCTGCCATTTATGAAATGGTAGCTGCAAGCAAAAATTTCTTTTAAGTTAAAAAAATGAAATGTCATTCCACTCAACTATGATTTTCATAATTTAATGTAGTTCAATGCTTACTACAATGTTTATAGTACTATGTATGAAACATTATATCACAGAATCACAGAACCATTCAGTTGGAAGAGACCTTCAAGATCATCAAGTCCAACCTACACCCCAACACCTCAACTAAATCATGGCACCAAGTGTCACCTCCAGTCTTTTTTTAAACACATCCAGGGATGGTGACTCCACCACCTCCTCGGGCAGACCATTCCAGTACTTCATATATTTCATGTGCAGCATCCAGCCACAAATAAGAATATATTGGTAATTGTAGATAAAAGTACAATTTAACTTACATGCTTCTATAAAATACAGCATAGACTATATTTCCTGACCATGCCAATTCTTCAGTATACCACTGCCCATTCACTGCCCAGTAGTGCCACAGAGCCATTGTAAGACATTTAAAATGAAACAACGGACAAAGACATGGAATACTTCAAAGTAATGCTTGTCTCTATTTAAAAGTAGGTACATGTTGACCGAAAATCCAGTTGAAGCCTTGAGATGACCAGGCATTTAGAGCATTACTGTTTCTTATGCCAAAATAACTCTGACAAACATGAATTACCAGCTCAAACTTCTACATAATTTCAACAAAATTTCCTCAAAAATGAAGCATTTGAGAAATACACATATACAGGCTGGAGATTTATAAGAAGCAAGAGATTTTGTTGTGGAGGTACAAAGTGTTGGCTGACTGCCTTAGTATGTGCTGGTATGGATCCTGATGGGGAGAATCCCATTGGAAAGCATCTCTTAAGAAAATTATAAAGCAGCAATGTCTCTGAGGAGAGGAGTAAAGAGGCGTAAAAATTCAGACAGGGATGAATACAGAGCACTGAACAGATTCTGGAAATGTGAGTTGAAAGAATGTGTTCAAAGGGCAACAGTCTGCAAACATTCTGGCATATGCAAAGTAAGATGTGGACAACTATCTCATGGGAAATTTAAACTTTTTAAAAAAATATACTGAATAGTCAGAAAATTAATGAGAACTCTATGGGATATCCACAGTGATTCACAGAAAAGAGGGATTTTTTTTGAATAAGTAACAGTGTATCACCTTCTGGAAAATCATGGGGAGAATTATGAAAATAATAAAATGCCAAAGGGCAGCAAAGTTAATTGGTGTGTTTCTATGTGGTTAAATTACAGTAGGTGTACCATAGCAGTTGCTAAATACATAAGCTTTTAGGTGTAAAATCAGCAACATTCTTTCTACATGGTGGATTTCAGACAATTTATATTCGCTCATTTCTCTTATCTGCTGAATCCAAACTGCATGCAGTGAGACAGTAAACAGGTCAGACATCCCATGCTGACCAAATAATTTCCTCCCAATGAGAAATTTCCTGGAAAGTCCTCTTACTTTACTGCCTCTCTCTTCTTTTTTTTAATCCATACTAAAATTAAAATTAATGAAACTATTAAGAACATACAACTGTAGTGTTGCAATGAGTAGTTGTTTAAGTTCTCAGAAGTAATTGTCACCATTCTTTCAATGTTTAATGCTGCAACTGCAGTAGTATGTTATTGACTATGCTCAAGATGTAAACTGGGATCTATACTGTGAAATGGCATTTCCTGGAAAGCTTATCTTTTCAGCATATGAAACATGTTCAGCTCAGCAGTTACATCCAATGTAATGGATGTAATATAATAACAAAACTTATCCAAGAAAGAAGAAGAAAAAGCACACAGTTATGTCCCCTGATAATTTTTGTTTACAGCACCTGAGCACTGAAAGAGAAAGCAACTACTAGCTTTCAGTGCCAGTATACCCAGGGTAAGTATGCAGAGAAAGATTTGCACCACGTTGAAAATAGACCTCATTCTATTAGAGTGTTTTTGATGAAATTAATTCATCAGAAGATGGGATCATTAGCAGAATGTTTAAAGGCATCTACAATAAAGGATCTCTTCTTAGATTTAAGTATTCTGGGATGTTATCAATACGTTTTTTACTCACTCATCTTCCTACTAATGAAAGAGGTTATCTTTGTAACTTCAGTAAAGGACAGTTATTTTAAAAGACAAGCTCAGAAAAGAGACTTTCTTGGCCTTTTATAAAGATGGGACTGTAAGTACATTTTTAGAAGAATGGAAGGTCATGATAAAGATGTATCAAAACAGCCTTTCATGACTACCACAAAGCTTCACAATGCAATCCAGATTTAGTACTGCTTTAGAGAAGGTACATGAAAGGCCAACAGTTCATGGAGAAAAAAAAGTTCTGATGAAGAATCTTGGTGAGGGAAGTCAGGTGTCCTCTCTGTTCTTCTACCAAGGCACAAGAAATGTCCCAGCAACATCCACACCTGCCCCAGAGTGATCTCTACACCTTTTTCAGTGGGAAAGAGACACTTATCCTGCTGCTGTTTGTGGAACATGAACTGACACTTTCCAGACATCATCCATCCACCATCCGTACATCAGCCCTGTAACACTGCTTTCCAATGCTTGCTACTAACACCAATACTTTCATTGGCTGAATCAACTGAACAAACAAGATAAAGCACCTAAATGTTTTCTCCAAAGCCTATGGCTACTTTATTGCTCACTTTTAGAAATTTCCATGCCTGCATGTCCTGCCAAAGTAGTATCACTTGTCCTGGAGCAGGCTGGAGGAGCACAGTGTTGCAGACAGAAAAAGAACCATGGACAGCCAGGGGTGATGAGGACCCCAATATATGGAGGGGGAGACATCTGAGCTCAAGTTTAAGCAAGTGTGGAGGAAGAACAGCAGTCACATACCAAGTCAGGTGAAGTTCTGCAACCCCAAAGCAGCAAAGATAAGGAGACCTTGGCAGAAATATTTTTTGACACTTAGCAAAAGACTTTAATTTTGAGGGCCAACAGCAAGGCTGACTGTTATCTATGGCACATTCCTGGACCAGGCAACAAATCTTCCCACTATTAGAAATGAGGTCCATATCAGTCTCCAGAATTTACTTAAAATAGGAATATTTTTAGAAAAATATCTGAAAGGCAGTAACTTGATGGACAAATATAAATTAATTCTCATGAGACAGTGAAATATTCTCAAATTTCCAGTCTAACATTCACCCTGAAAACCTATCATTTGAGTATGAGTTATATCAAAATAATAGCCAAGTCTCTGTGTACTCTTCTTAGCCTAATTCACTTTTTTAGTATAGCTGATAAGTCTAGAAAATGTAAAGAATACGCATAGAATAGTTAGCAGTTCTCGGTTACAATAAAAACATTTTATTTAATTGAAATCATTATACTGGAGCATTTAATGTCTAAGCATGTTTCAAAGCTAACCATATAATGTCACAGAAAACAATTTGTCCAGGGACAGGGAATCACCAGCAAATTTTTGGGAGGGATATGAACACCCTGAACACTGAAGCAAGACAAACTCTTCAGTCCACAGCAAAAACGTCATGCTTATCTTTCAGCTCCCTGCTCACCCACATATTAAATGTGGCAGAAGTATAAGGCTCTGAAATATTTTACATAAAAGTCCATGGAAGAGAAACTTTGTCTTGAATTTTCAGGAAGCACTGGAGTCTGATATGCAACCCATGAACAGCTAATCACTGTATGGTGCAGGACCAAACTATGCAAGATGGTATTTTCAGACTCACTCCTTCAGCTGTTGGTAAGACCACAATTAATTTAACTGAGAACAGTGAAGTTGACACTATTTTCTTTCCAGCTAAAAGCCATAATTTTTTGACCTTACTTCAAACTTTGGCTCCTGCAATGCAGAAGAGCACGTGGGAGCCAGAGAATTCACAGCAGTTACAGAGAAACATTTTTGTTTAGGTCACATTGCAAACTAAGTCAGGAGTGGTGAGTCCCTTACATAAATGCCTGACCATGTTCTTAAACTTTTATTATCCCCCAAGTATATGATATTTCTTTGTCATCTATTTTCCTTGATATTTAGAGGTAATGGGAATAGAGACAGCCCTGTATCTCTGGATGTTGATGTTATGTCATGTTTCAGCAGCAGTGAGGCTATCTGTCAAAGCTTCACAATATGTATAATTTAAACCCTCTGCCTTCTACCTTTGTCTACTACAGCAGTCGCCGCTTTAAAATGTCTGAGCTCCTTGATAATAGCTAGTTATTAATAGAAATAAGGGAAAGAAAGAAAGAAAGAAACTACAGTAATTTCCTCCCACATGATCATTCTGTCATCTTTCACACTTGCATCTCATTTCCTGAAGCTGCATTCTGTGTTTCTACTCCCCTGGTATTTACTTCTAGATTTCCTTTATACAGCAGTGTAAGACAAAAGAATTTATATAAAAATCAGTGATCAACTGAATTTAAGCATGAAATTCTAATGCAGTCCACAGAGTGTTCTTGCTGTTCCAAAATCATTTTAGAGTAATCTTACAAATAATGAAGCCCTTTATATCAATAAATTTTTTGGTGTGTACATTGCATAAAATCAATTTATATTCCCATATGTGGCTCTTGTCCAATCAATGGCTCTAATAAAGCTTATAAACTAGTGAAGTGCCATAGAGTTTAACTATGACATAGTAAAATTCATAAGAAACCACATAACAGAAATTGTAAAATAATATAGAGAAATGTTATTAATATTCTTGCTTTGGCACAGCCTTAAATTCACTACCTCCCCTTTGAATTTTCTCTTATTAGTATTTCTTATACATCCCAATTTCTGCAGTTGGTAACCATGAGGCTAGCAAATTAATTAGGTACATGCACTAAGGAACCAAACATGGTGAGCTGAGATGTGCAGTTCAGGGCTACCTCTCACATTAGTCCTGGACTTAAGTTGTGAAGTAATTGGCACCTCAGAATGTGATTCTGACAAGTGACTATATAAAAATGGCACCTTCTTCCTGAGAAGGATCTGCTCTCTACATATATTCACTCATATATGCTGAATTTAATGAGTACCACATTAAACTTCATCATCAAGTGTTTTTTTCACCATTACATCTGCAGTATTATAAAGCTAAGAAAGCAAGGAGAATGCAGTAAGATTGTATTCCTCATTTGCATCATGAATGCAATTACAAACTGAACCAAAGGTTCAAAGACCTTTGAGAACTTACTACAGATCACACAGTAAGCTCATGAAATTTGGGCTACATCGCTTGGTGGTAGGTGGGAAAAGGCAACAGCTCAGCTAGTTTTTCAGATCCTATGATGAAATTATGTTTATGGCATTTAGAAAAATGTAAATAGTTGGTATTTGGCATTAAAGGTTTAGATGCATCACCCACGTGTACTAATGGAAAAAATACCACACGAGTGAATTTTGTAGATCAGACTGCAAATTCTGTATGATCAAGACTCAGACTTTTCAGGTACATTCATTCTAGTTTTAAACAATCTGAGTAGGTCATCACACAAATCTCAATCAGATGTGTAAAGTACCCGTGTGTGCACAAATACATCTTTCTTTAAATGTATATCATAGGTATATTCATCCCAGGTGTGCGATAATTATAGACTACTATTATTGCAGGAAAGCAAACAATAGCAGTTTAAGTCTAAGACTCTTCTTGTGAGCAGATGGGGGGGCTGTAGGGAAGTACACAATTTTCATAAGTTGTGATGTTGTCAAAAAGATTTTTCAGGGTTTTCTTCAGTCACACCATTGCAGTACTGAAATCAGGAACAATGCTGCAAAACCATAAAGAGAAGCTGACTGATTGTGATAGGTTCTGTTAATTGCAGCTACATGAAAATTACTGTTTCTTGAATGTTACCAGTGCAGGAAAGAAGAACATGGAGACACAGGAAGCATCTGCACTTAGATTTAGTTTTTAAGTTAAAATATTCTCTAAAATGTTATTTGATATTTATGGTTAATTACTATACATAGATTTTTAAGACAATCTTATCAGCACATTGAAGTAAAATGGTGAAAATTGAAACTAATTGTTCCATAATCACTGATACTTTTTCCTCCTGTTGAGAATGATACGCCATCATGCAATAGCATTCTGCACACAGCAGGAGGAAAAATTACCAATGAATTACATGACATTAAATTTTCAACTTGAGACATTTTTCTATTGAAAGAAAGAAAGTAAAAAATCCTAATTTAACACTAATAACCATGCATTCCCTACAGTGTTTTGGAAAGATATATTTTTAAAAGATGCCCTTATGCATATCTGAAGTTTTTAAAATAACTGATAACCTTAACATGAGGCAGTTTATAAAGTAGTATAAACATCAATTTCTGCCGTTAGTACAACTATCGTTTGTTCTGCAATGATTTCTTCAGATGATCACTTTAGCAAGGATCCCAACCAAAAAAATGTTGTATCCAGCTCATGCACGAGCAATACTAGAGAGCAGAACTCCTGAATAAAGATGATGAAGCAACAAAATGCAATAAAAAAGAGAAGTACTTGGTTTTGTTGTTGCTGTTGAAATCAAGTTAAGGATAACTGGTAATTTAGGGATTTTCATAGGTTTAAAACTTTTAGAGTTTTTTGCACATGGAAATGCTTGGTGTGGTCATATTCCCCTGTCTTCTGTAGACCAGAGAAAGCTTGTATGATAAAGCTTTGAATTCCCTTGGACAGATGACAGAGTAAGCCTAAGGTTATCTTCATTGAGTGAGTTCCCATCATCTGGGTTTTGCATACCCAGTGTTCCTACCTCCAAGGGAAAAGTCATCACTGTTCAGCTTTTGCAAAAAAGGACTTGCATGCCTGTCTTCAGACATCACCTCTAAGAAGGTGCTGGAGACAGTTCAGAGGAGAAGGAAGATTTATGAGTCACTTCTGTTTTTAGCACACCCTGCTGACTAGACAGCTTCTCACTCAGCATGCTGGATGCCGAGCAACCCATTTTGAGGTACTCACATCTTCTGGACATTGTACAGGAAGCTTATTCTGAAGCTGTGACACAGTTCAAGGATGGAAGAGCATGGGTATTTATAAGCACAGCATCAGGAATTCTCTAATCTAGCCCACAGCCTCAATTTTCTCTGCTTTCATAAACAGGATGACAAAAGCAGTCTGGTGTCTCTGCCTGACAGTATGGCCCTTCCGCATCATGAATATTCCTCACCTCCATCTGGAGGTTCTGCACAGGTTTGAAAGAAACTTGGTGGACTGAGGCCAACTGAGATGCTTGGGTTGAATTCTGGAAGCAGCCCTTCTGCATGTCTCTTCCAGGATGGCAGATCTCAGAGCATCATGCTCTTTTAGACTGAGGGATGGATCTACTCTAGATCTGGACAACAGTCTGCAGCAGCATTCTGACTGAGGCAGTGATTGATAGATCATTCTGCCTCATTAGCCACTTACTGCTGCAGGAGGGCAACTAAGGTTAGTGCTATTGCCAAAACAACCTGAGGGAGCTAGAAATCCTACTTAATAGGCAAGGCTGATTTATTGCTACTGTTGGCTTTCCCAATTTTGTTCTGCACACTTCTTTCTTCTGACCCAGTACAGTGCTCTTTGTTTTAAACCACTGACTCAGTACATGTTCAGGGGAGTGTTGTTCACCAAAGCTTTAAGTAGGATAATTCAGTTTTTCAAGTTTGTGGATGAAAACCTGAGCAAATTTTACTTAACCTATGGGTAATTACACTTGGAACAGTCTGAACAGCTCACTGGTTACAGGATGGTTACAGGAATGTTATTTTTAATGCAGCCCAGTAGATACTGCTCTTGCAGTTAAGTCTCTAACAGCTAAACACCTTGGAGCATGTTGTCACACATCCTAAGTTTTCCTGTAGATTTAGCTGATTGAGTTAATTGTCCAACTGAGACATCAGAAGAACGGCTGAGTGTACACTAAGTGCTATACAGTTAACATTCATGCAGAAAGAAACAAGTTTTGAATAAGCAAATGAACATGAGTGAACCTAAGAGTTCTACTTTGTACAGACATCTTATTGATATAATTTAAAAAACAGTCTGTTATGTTTCAGTTCTTATTTTCTTGATGGTCATGTTGTTTTATTGAATGCTTCAACTTTTGGGACAATGCTTTGGTTTTTTGTTGTTTTCTTTTTTTCTCCTCTATTTTGTTTACTGTAAACCTCTATATTCAGATATGAAATTATAATTATTTATTGGTCAACACCCCTAATCTATAACCATGATCCATTTAAAACAGAAAACAAAAAACCATACTGATTATATTTGCACAGGAAAGTAGGATTCTCTGGTGTCACAGAGTGAATATAGTTATGTTTCCAGTTCCCTTTTTCTTTAGATCACCATAGCTAGTGTAAAACTATGCATCTTTATCCAACATTTAGCTGAAAAATGTGACTTTTGGTATTATGTGATCTGTGGCCTCCTGGGTGTGACAGAGGAGACTTGAAGTTGGGGAGAGTTTCAGCACCAAGGGTACACATCTTCTGAGGTCATGTGCTACCCAGTGTTTGGCTGGTGGCCTACAAGGATGATGATACACAGCAAGAGGTTCATGTCTTCTACTGCTCAAGAGGAGTGGACAGGATAAACAAGTAATAATTTTAACTTCATTTAGATCTTCTGGTAGCTGGTTTGTTGGATTTTTTTTTCCCTCTGCAGTCTCTAAATCAAAGTGAATTGCTCAGGAAAAGGATGAAGGTACTGAGCCAAACAGAAGCAGGATGTAGGGAGGCTAGCACAACCTTTAAGCTTCTTTCAGTACATGTCTTTCTGCTTTGTGACATGGGCATTTTGTCTTCATGAAAGCATGTAAACACAGGACTGGACTCAAATGATAATGCCAGTACTACTTGCAAGAGCCTGGTCCTCTATAATGAATGCAGAACTAATTATTAAAGAAAACCTTGTCTTCCTCTAAAAAACTTGCAGCTAAGAGCTTTCCAGAGATTATACCTACATTATAAAAAGTTAGAACAAAATAATTCAACATGATTGATGCAATTGTTTGCTTTATCTTTAGAAGAAAGTAATAAATAAGTCAGCATTTCAAAGTTCTGTGAAGAGAAAAGCTATTTCAGAGAAAGCACACAGATGCATTGTTCTGTAGCAGGAACATTTGATGAGCTCCAAAAATCTCTTTGGAAGAGAAAAGATGTATTATAGTGTGTGAAAAGAAGAAATCTTCAGTAACAGGCCGTTATCTAGTTGCTAAGGGCTGGTTCTCAACGAAAACAGAGCAGAATAGAACGGATAGTTTAAGCATTGTGAGGTAAAAGCAGAAAATTGGACTTAGAGCACAAGGGACATTCACAATGGAATGAAAGTGGATGCGGTAAAGTGTTAAGAATGTGACAAGAAGAAGATTATCATAAATATGAAGAGTAGAAGGTCAGAGTTTTGCCTTCACTTCAACAAAGCCCTTGGAGGGAAAAAAAAAAAAAAAGGAGGAATTAGCCCTGCTGGAATGTACACTAGCAAAGAGAAAAGAAAGATGAAAAGAAGAATACCACTTCAAGGTCATATTAAAATAAACAGCAACTACTAAAACTCTAATTACAACCCTGCAATTCTTGTTTATTTAGTAGCAATTGCTAGCAAAAAAGAAGAGATAAAATCTTAGTTCAAAATAGTTTTGAAGTTAATTTTGTTCATATTTTTGCTGTCAAAAAGCGAATAGAGTAATTTAAATTTAAACCTAGAAAACAAGGACAGGTTTGTAAACAGAAAAGTGTATTATCTAATTCTTTTACCACACATTAAATAGCTTATTTTTCTTGTCTTCTGCCCTTTTCAAAAAAAACGAACAGCTTTAACTTCACAGACCACCTGAATAAATGAAAGGCAAGGCATCTCCTCAGAACTTAGGAACAAGTACAGCTTCCATGCTGTACACACATGCAGTCCACTTTTCATTGAAGAATTTAACAAGCCTAGAGGCAAGTTGAGAAGTTCCCACCAAAAGCCTCTTCCTACTAAGATTGGAGCTAATGCAGGAGCTGTGTTTCAGCCATCATCAGCTCTCACAGTAGGAGACAAGAAGGAGCATTTATGGCAAGGAGTGATATTTGTTTTTAATTCACAGGCATAAGCTGTATCTGGAATTTTTATCACCTTTCCAATCATTTGAAAACAGTAATTGTTATCTCTGTTAAATGCCTTCTCTTTCTAAACCAATATTCTCCAAATGCAAACTGTAGTCACAGCTGCAAAGGAAATCTACTGCCAAAATACACCACTGGGAGAGAAGAAAATATAGTGGCAGGTGGCTCTCTCCCAAGTGGAGAGTGCCATCTCCCTGAAACACTGTTTGCTCTTGTAGAAGAAATGCTAAAGAGCAAAGAACTGCAATATCAGCCAGACATTGTCTGTCAGTGGATGCCATTCATGGGAACAAACTGAAGGCTGTACCTTTAGTGAAAAAAGATGGAGAGGCTCTGGAGGGCTGAAGCACTGGGATGCCTTTGGCTGCACACAAGGTGAAAGTAGTCAAAATTTTGTAAAGACGCTTTTTTAGTTAGGTTGGAATTCAGCAGTATTCTTTACTTCTCTCATACATTTCTTACTCTTTCTGTTTGCAAACTCCTGACTAAAGCCCAGCGATTGCTTCACTAGATGTTTGCCTATCCTACATTCCAGTCCCATCAGTTTATCATCAGTAGGGAACAGTTTAAGAAATCAAGCTCAGGGAGGTGTTGTAGCCCCTTAGTGCAGCTCCACCAAGCAAATTGTGATGGCACAACACTTCCACGTTGCTTGTGACATGGGAATAGCTCAACACAGCAGCTTTTTCTGCTGATAGAGAGGACTCAATTAAAAGTGGGGGTCTACAAGGTGATACAGTGCAGCTGAGAACTGCCCTACAGCACAAAGTCCTCTGGTCAGAGCTCACTTCAGAGGGAACTTACTACAGCTGTGCCAAGAGAACACTGAAGTTATCATTTGAAACTCTCAAAAGATACTCCTGAAGCCTTTATATTTCTACCCTTTTATCTAGCATAACAAGAACCTGTAGTTATATGCTCATTATATATTTTACTGGGTCCTTTGCAGTGCTCAAATCAAGAACTTTTAGATTTACAGTACAGCCACTTTCCAGCTCATTTTAGTATTAGCAGTAGTAGATTCTGAATCTAGTCTTTGCCTAGTTACAAAACCACTTGTAAGACTGCAGAGAAATAAATGGATACTGGAGTCTTAAGTATCTGTATTCTGCTTACAAAAGGCAACTACTGCCTAGCATTTACAGCAGGGATTACAAACATGACAGTTAGGTCATTTATTTCTTCTTTATGTAATTATTTCTTGCAGTCAAATTTCAACTTTGCTTCTTTTTGTCGAAGCCTACTCACACTCCTTGTGACAAACCATCCTGGAACAAAATGGGCAAGTAACAGCTGCTGTAAAATGAGAATCTGATCAATCATACAAGTTGTGAATTATGTTGAAATATACTGACTAGCCTAAAAGGTTTTTAGGGCTGCCTTTATATCTTCATGTGCAGCCTCAGTGACATGTTTTAACAGGCCTTCAGTCTGGCTATCAGAACTAGCACACTGTGGGGCATTGAAGGAGCATCTACATGCAGGAGAGGTTAGACACGTACATTAACGTTTCATCACCTGATATCCCAGCACAACCTGCATTAACGTTTGGTTTTTCTTCTACTTATTTGGTGATTTTAGCCTCTTCCCCTTACTCATGGCAGTTTTCTCACTCTCCTGTTCTTCATCCTGGTGTGTGACTCACGCTATCCTAAGAATCTCATTTCTCTGCTTCATTAACCAACTTTATTCTATCTCTTTAGATCCCTTCTCTAGAATTTTTCCTGTTCTCTACATTCTTCCCCTCTATCTGTATCTCTATCCCTGCAGTCACCGTGCAATCTTAACAGATTTAGCTATTCATGCCTTTGAAAAATCTCCTCCTACACCTTCGTAATTCTCCTGCTATGCAGCAAAACTCTTTTCTTCCTTTTAACTCCCCTTCCTCTCATCACCTCTCCCTTCCTGCTTCTGTTCTATTTATTCAGTTTTGCTTATCTAACTGAGGCCATAGTTATGTCAGCAGATCTCTGCAGAGCAGACATGTCAGCAAAACTTCTAAGCTATGTCGTTATTCTGATAGAAACAGTTTTTGTCAGCCTGTATTCCCCAATTTCAGAAGATGGTGTAACTGCACCAGCAAATGTGCCTCCTCTTCAGCACTTGTTCTTCCTACACTCCTGGTGCTAATGGGTCAGCAGTTACAGAGCAGCCAGGCTGTTCAGCCACACTCATCAGACAGTCCTTGATGCAGAGACTTTACTTTTGGAACAACAAAAACAAAAAAGCAATGGTATTTCTGGTGCAGGAAGAATATCTGCTTGAATGCATGCACAGATCCTGATATGCTCTGTGTCTATCTAAATGAGCTAAGGAAGGGGCTCAGTTTGCAGAGTACAACATCAACTGCTCAGCACTTCAGCAGAAGCAAATAAATACATTAATTTAGCATAGTTGGAGTGAATAATAACCAATTATTCTCAGGTCTCTTTTCATAAGTTGCAACTGCTTAGGAGTGATGGAAATTTTAATTTTAAATGGCTCTCATTAGAACATAGGACTGTAAAAAGATTTGTGTAAGAAAAGACATTACAATAGCATAGAAGACAACGGACTGTTTTTAGCAAGCCTGTTCATCTAATTGTGTTCTGCAGCCTAATGATGCTGTACAAAACTTAATTGACTATACTTTGAGCCCACCACTTCTAATGGAAACTAGTACTGAAAAGGTAAAAGGAAACTGGATCTTGAGAAAGGGGATCAGGGATGATTTTTAACTTCTGTTAATACAGATCTCTGTAATCTCTTTCAGGTTTATATTCCAAAAAGTTTCTTAGATTATGTACTAGGAATACACAAGAATGTATCTATCCTGGAACACGAGAGAGAGTGAAAGAATTTTGTGTAAACAGAGTGTACTGGATGTGTCTTTTGGGAAGAGAAATGCAATGTGACCTGAACAGCCTTCTCCTGCTCTCTTTGAAGCCACTTTCGCAACACTCATTCTCATTCTCAAAGTCTCATTCCTTCATCCACTTATAAAACTGTCAGCAGTAAAAGACTGGAAGTAACTTCCCAGGATAGATTACCACACAACAAGCTGGTTAAGGATTTCTTGCATGCCTGTACGAAGCATTTGATTCTAAATACTGGCAGCCAATATATACTACATTGGATGGCTACTAACCTATATTATAGTAGATGGAATATAGATTTAATCTAGTATAGTAAATCTTTATAATTCTGTATAACAGCACTTGGCAATATTCCAGGATCTCCTACATTTCTATTGCATTTTAAATACACAAACCATGAATCATGGTTAGGCCCTGTAAACATGGGAAAGTAATAGTCATCCAACTCATCTTCATCTAATTATACTAAAATGGCTATAATGTTCAAGAAGCTGAGAATTTAAACAACCCATTTCACTTCTGATGCCAGAATAACTGCTTGTTCCTCCCTACAGTAATGCATTGAATACTGCTTTGAAGTAATTTTAAGTGTCACCACCTAGTGCCTGGTATATTCAAGGCTAGCCACAGCTTCTTGTCTGTTTCTGCATCTTATCCCTTCATTCAAATGAAATTTTCAATTTTTATTGCCTGGTGTGGAATTTTTTGTTTGGTTGGTTTGGTTTACTTTTATTGAGTAAGACAGGGATATAAATCAAAGGAAAAAGGAAGAGTTAATGTTTGAAAATAATCTCTTCACACATTAGCCACTCAATATAAATCACAAGTCCTTGTTTTCAATGTCTAAAGACAGTCTTTTCTGAGTACATCTTAAACTGCAGATTGTAGCAAATTTGTTTTGCTTTCAGTAGACCTGATTGAAATTCTCTGCTGTTTAAAGAGAATATAAGTAGTTAAAAATGAGATTTTTATTGTATGAAATAATAATCTTCCTTGTTTTAGGAGCAACTATAAGAACCCTAAGAATAAAATACATTAGTTAAAATTCAAATTTTGTAACTGAGCAGAGTTCTGGGCAGGCAAACAGTATCTGCCCAATGCAGAGAAGAATAGTTTTTAACCAAGAAAATCCATCTATGGTGAAAAAAAGCAGCAGAATCTATTCTGACATCTTTGTAATGCTGTACAGCTTGTAAACTGCACAGCAGTGGTTTTTTGGTGTGTTCAGTTTCCTAGCACAGAAGAGACACTTTCTGTGACATACTACATAATCATTGAAAGAGCAAACTGGTGAAAATTAATTCCACAAGCTGTAAGGATTGGACATAGTTCAAAGATCTTACAACCCTCACAAATTTAACAACCTCAAATTTTTCCCTTGAAAACAGGAAAATAACGTGTAAGACTTAAAGGTACCAGGAGAATAAAACTAAAACATCTTGCAAATTCTACCTTTGAATATGAAATTCTGACACTTCTATTTGTTCATATCAAGATGCTTATGTTTCAAAATTAAGAATGATTTCTACTCAGTAATTTTTTTGCTTTATACTAATAGCTCTAAGTAGGCCATTATTTCAGTCATAAATACATAACCATAAAAGAGGTTTCACAATAGAAACTGCAGTTTGAGGGTTTTTGAGAAGTCAGACAAAATATTTGTAATACAAAATACTGTAAAATTTAGTAAGAATAGATTAGCAATGGCCTGTGGCATTTAATTTACATTTTAAATTCCTAATTAAAGTCATTAACTTGTAAAGACTTTAGATTTGTACATCTGTGAGAGCTGAGAGTTAATAAAAAATTTACAACTTTACAAAAACTCCTAGTGCATTTTCGTCTGCTAACAGAGCAAGTATTTCTAGCAGAAGGTAAAACATTGTCACATTTATTATATATTTAATAATAAAGCACTTGAATGCTAACATTTGTTTATGTCAACACATAAAGTTGACAGAAATTTAAAATCATGACAGCACATCACACATTGGTTTGTGTTTCTGTGAATTCTGATATATAGAACAGAGACTATTTTAGGGTATTTTACATCTTCAGTGATGTGGCACAAAAAAGCAATACGCAATCATATTAAAACAGGCTACAAACTGTAGGCATCAAAATTGTCATTTTAGCTTATGCTTTGTATTTTCCATCTCCCAAGCATTAAGAAAATTTCTCAGGATTTATGCACAGTAGTTTCTCTCTCTAAAGACACATTAATAGTAGCGTTTTTATTGTCTACATTCTAGAGGTCTCATATGATTTGATTCCCAAAATATCTTATCAGAAATCTTGATTTCTAATTCATCTTTGAAGTTTGGATGCATTTTTCATAAGTTCTAAAAATAAGGAGTTCTGTCTTTTGCAGAGGCATGTCATGCATATGTATGAAGGCACTGTGACAAAATTCCAAGGCATTTTAAGAAATGTAAATGGAAGGGAAAACATAGCAGCAAATTATGATGCAGCATTTTTGTCTTTTACATATGGGGAATCTTCAAGTATATCAACATAATTATGGGCAGTCTGGTGACAATGGCATAAAAAATAGGGTCAGGCACTGGTGTTGCTGACTGGAGACTGGTACAGGTTTAGTCTAAAAGTGAAGTACTCATTTTCTGGAGCATAACATCTTATTGGAATGTGTGGATGACCTTAAACATGCTATCCAAATCACTCTGAAAAACAAGCACAGAGGAAAGAACAAAGCTTCTGAAAAACTGCTGTTCTTGAGAATGACTGATCCATACAGTTCAAGTTTACTTCACTGTTTCCATGTTAAAAGAATTGAGTCTGTGTCAGATGGGCAATGTCCTATGAATGAGCAAATGTATAAAATTTTTGGATAAAAAGTCTGGGCTGATTTCAGATGCAGGTTTCCTTCTCCTCTTTACCGGTGATGCAGTCTCAGGACAGAACCAGCATCTGCCCACTCCCTCCTACTGCAGAGGGAATTCAGTACTACTGATGATGGGAAGCAGACCAATCTGCAGGGAAAATTATAATCTAGAACTACCCATGGTGGGAAAGAGAAGGGAATCCTGAAAGGGACAATATCAAGGAATGAAACTACAGGATAAAGAAGTTAAAAAGTGCTAGAGATAGCAAAATAGTAATGGAAGAAGGTGATAGACAGAGAGGTGTGACTGTGGAGTGCAATTCAGGAGAGAGAACAGGAATGCAAAAGGAGAACAAAGTGAGTGAATATTCTAAGAGAAAAGTTAAAATATGCAAGATGGGGAAAATGCAACAAAAGAGTGAGTCACAGATCCTATGAAAAGTCACAAGAAATAAAGTAAAAACTGCAAGGAATGAATAAATAATTCACAATGCTGAGTCTCTTCCATGTGGTCTAGGTATTTTGATCACCATGCTTAGAACACATTCTACACATTGTTCACTTTAACCAGTGAGAAGTCTTGTTTTGATCCCTCCTATTGTGTTATACATAGGTAAAACTTCACAAAAGGAAGGCCTTGTAAAACATGTCTCAGGCCTGTTACTTCAGCTAAGGAGAAAAGGACTACGGGAAAGCGACTCGGCTGAATTAGGAGCAGAAAAACAAGTTATGTAACCATCAGATGTTCACATCCTGGTGGATGGTGGTTGGCTGAATTCTGTTTGTTATGATTTAAAGCTATGTAGCTGATAATGGGCTAACTGCTCAAAAAGGCCTGGTTTTTGCAATAAAGGGGCTCTCCTTTGCACCTGCCTGGGGACTCCGTGTCACTCTGCTTCACACACTATTGCACAGCATTACTGAATATGCTGGCTTACATATTTAAATATTACATAGGAGAAAGAGAAATAATTATTTTTACTTTTTGCCAGAAAGCACCATCTTGCAAGCAGGAGAAGCAGAGTGAGCAGGACAGCTCTGAGGGATTGGTAACTTTTCCGTCCCCATTTCAAGGCTTTTGCTCTGTCACAGTGGCTGGGGAGTTTTTCCTGGATTCTGCCCATTAGCTGGTATGATCCCTGGTGACCCACTTCTGGTCTGTGCCTCCTAGCCACTAAGTAATCCTGCTCTAATCCATGCCTCTAGAAACCAAGAAGATTGGCTTGTTTGGCACAAAGGTTCATTTAAAGCCATCAAATTTTATGAGGCAATTTTAAATGGGCTTTCATGTTGTATTTATAAACACAACTTCTTTATGAATTCTCTTTATATAATCTTCATTCATCCTTCACAGTTGGCCATTATCACACAATGTTAAGCATTTTTTTTTCCTGAAACCAGCACCCCAGTTTATAACAGCAAATGAAGCACCCATACTTGTACATTCTGCAAAGCTTGTAATGGAGCTGTCTGAAAATTCCTAGATACAGCAAACAACAGCAGGCTGCAATGACCTTCTGTGTCTTCTCCTGTATGTCCTCTGTGAGGATCAGAAAATGTTCTGAATAACAGCAATTCGATAAGGGTATCCAAATTATTTTCCAAAACAAAGAAAATAAAAATATAACCAGTTCAACAAATAAAACCCTACCCAAATAAAACCCTTCCATTGTTTTTAAGTAAACCAATGTGGAAAAAAAATCTCACCTGTGCCAAAAAGTCAAAAGTTCATGTTAACCATAGAAAAAGTTAGACAACACTTTACCTTCATACAAGAGCAGTAAGAATATCGTACTTTTGTTTCTGAAAATGCTTTTGCTTAGGAAAAACTCAATACAGTAGAGTATATTGGTAAAAATACATAAAATTATGATTTATGTATGTAGAGAGATATATTTCTTTGTCAAAGTTCAAAATAAATGCATTCTTTATCTCTAAAAGAAAAGGTCTAAATATAAAAGCCAGGAAACGAGCAGTAAAATCTACAGAAATTTTCTTTGAGTCCGTGGAACGTAACTGACCACAAGAAATCTCATCCTAAAGACTACAAATACAGAATTTTGGGACTGCCATAAATATCACATAATAACAAATTATATGACCATTTAAATAATTTATTAATTGTACAGAAAAAAAATTATTTCTCAGTTAACTAGTATATTCTAGACAAATTGCAATCCCATTGCCATTGGAGCCAGGCTTATGTGAACCTTACTTATTGTTATTTATTCACAGGCATTGGAGATCTTAATCCAAGATCAGCAAAAGAGGTTTTGACTGCTCAGAGAAAGGAAAACCCAAACCAGGACTGAGTTGCACTTTTGTGAACACCTTTGAAGCAGTACAATCCACGACATTTTGAAAACAAAAAAACCCCAAAGCCGATTGAAAGCTATAAAAAAAAGTTTTACAATTGCTATTATTCCACTAATCAACATGATTATGCTGAGGTGTACTGTCCAGAACATGCAACTTAAATTTTAGAAGTAACTAGATCTCAAGAGGTTAAAAAATCTTAACAGTGAGTACAAAATGTTTTAATAAAAATTCACAGGTTTTTGACTTGTTCTAATCTGTAATGACTGTGCAATAAAAACAAACCAAAGAAAATCTATAGTAAAATTGAGAAATGTAAGGAGATTGTATGAGTCTTTCAATATCTATGATATAACAGACTTAAGGGGAAAAAAACCCACACAGAAGTAGTGGAAGACATCTTCTAAATTGTTAAATATTATATAAGGACTTCATACCTAGATTTTTTATGACAGATATTAGAATAAATTTAACAGGATAAGTAATTAGACCATTGAGGGACTTTGGTCAAACTAAGAATTATTCTGGTCTGATGTAGCAGGTGGTCTGGGAAATGCTACTTCAAGTCAGGAATGAAGACTACTTGGTAGTATGTCACGTAGATTTCATACAGCAGAATGAAAATCAATCTGGCCCAGAAAGGTAAAATTACGTGAAAGTGGATCTTGTGAATGAATTCTATTAATTGAGCTTATTCTTTTAATTAAAGATGTTGCAGAAGATGACCTGAACAACATCAACTATAAATATTTGATTCCATGTAATAGTCCATATCCTACTACATTATGACACCTCCTTCACAGTATTCCTTTTCCTTGTTTCCTCAAAATGACTAAAGGTCCTTTTCATTCAAAAAAGTGATAATAGTGGATAAATTGTGCCAAGTTCCTTAAAATTTTAACCTGCCTCTGCATTAAAGCTACAGAGTGAAGCAGTGGTTCAGATGCTATGAATAAAGAATGCAGTTCCATTTTGGAAAATGAGGAAATGTACAGATTTGCTGCAAACCTGCTGCTATTCCAGAAGTGAACTTTGGATATTTGATGTACAAAAACAGCACAGAGAATAAGAACAGTAAATAGTGATTCAGTGCTTTAATCCAGTCAGGATTTTTGGGGGGGTGAAAGGCACCATCTCTTTCTATGAAGCTAGCAAGTTCCACACAATCAGTAGGATTTTGCCTCAGAAATGGTAATATTTTAGCACTCACAGAAGTGACACCATTAAAAGTGACACCACCCCACTTAAGATCATACTGAAGCACACAGATTTTAGTGTGCAGATTGGCAATTCATTATTAGAGGGTATTTTCTCTCTTATTAACCTGGAGAATGCTGATATCTTATATGCAATCCACTTTGCTCAGTGAATAATTTTTAGCAGGAAATGTGGCACTTATTCCAAATGCAAATTTCTCTGCATATTGCATTGAAGCAATGCATTCGTTAATATAAACACAGGAAAAGGTATTTTAAGTTAAGTGGCTATTTGCAGGTATCATAAAGCAGCGACATACCTAACACTGATCATGTCTTCATATCGAGAACAAAAATAAAAAGCTGAGTCTCACCTCTGAGATGAAAACAGTCAGCTTTATAACTCACTTGGGTATAACTCACTGCTACAATGAATGGGGATGAGAAAGGGCGGTTCTCTTACCGTTTCAAAAGAAATTCAGCATATAAAGTCTCTTTAGCAAAGCAGCATAACCATGGGTTTTCAGAGATTCTCAGAAGATACCTCTCTGAAGACAATGCAAGAGAAGGCACTCAGCAATTTTGAAAATCAGGTTATTGAAAGGCTTTCCTAACGTCAGATTATTTTAGCTTTCTTGCTGCAGAACAAACTTAAGACAAAGGAACCCTGATTTCTGAAGAACCTGGTTTAACTTCTCAAGCTTATATTTAATCTAAGAGGTATACATAATGTTCTGAACATTTTTAATGCCACCAGCTCAGCAAGCTCCTTTTGAGGCTGCCTATCTCAGCGATTGTGTTATTTTAGTCAGTAGATGGCATTAGCTGCCTCAGTGTTAGTTACGCTGTGATTTATCAAGAAGTGGGTCAGCTACAGCCTGTGGCTCTGTGTACGCTCCCAGCAGGCTGAGGGAGAAAAAAAATTGTTTTCTTTTGTTAATTGCTCTTGCCATATTTTAGTTGTTTCAGTGGACAATATAATTAGACAATAAGGAGCAGATTCAATAGCAGGTACACATTTTCAGACCACAGTGTAAGAAATAGGTAGGGTAGCACAGGCGTTTCTGTTCAGACAGCAAATCCTGCTGCTGTAGGTATTGCTCAGGATTACAGGGGGTTGGCTCTGAGGATAGAAAACTGTTCAAAGCCATGAGAGGAAAGACAGCTGACACAGCTGTAATGCTCTTTCAACTCCTCTGCTCTAACAGACTCCTCCCAGCTCCTTCTACTAATGAAGAGAGGAACATGTTACGTGTCATATAAATTCAGCAGCATGATTTATGTTTTGCAGATATTTTTTACATCTAGCAGTTCTTAAAAAGGATGTATTTCAGTAATTCTTATGATAAAACTGAGGCTGTAAAAATACACAGATGTATATACACTATAGACAAAATCTTAATCCTGTATTATTCAAATATCCAATGGGAATGTTCAAATATTCCTCTGAAGTGATTCCAACCCTGAAGTTAAACGCCATGAAAGTGTGTTTGTACGTGTTTGAGACCACAATCTGAAAGTGCCTAGTGCTGAGCAGGAAGCAATTCTCCCCTTATGTAAAAATAATTCAAGCTGGCTTTCTTCCCCTTCTGTAACAGGATGAATTTGACAAACTTCAAAGTCCTTTTTTGCAAAATTTGAAATATTTCCATTCCCTGCTTCCACAGCCAGTGATTAGAATATGCACCAGGAATGTGTGAGAATCCAAAAGACCTATCAGTGCATTTGCCACAGCCCTGTGAAATGCCCTGGCCACTCTGCTGGGGCTGGGGAGAATTGGCAGTCTGGAAATCCCTCCCTGCTTCCTCAGCCCTCACAAACCAGTGCACACATTCCCACTGGCTGTTTTCAACTGGCAGGTACTAGCTGCAGTAAGGAAAAAATGTGCATTTTGTTGGAAGAGGTTGGGGTTTTGGAGGGCATGAGGAAGGATAAAAGGGTAAATGACATAACTGGCTTTCACCGTGTTGTAGGACACTCAGAAAATATTTTCAATATTTTCATTGCCTTTTTTAATATATTTGATTTTTTTACATGGATTTAATGGGTTTTCACACTTGTATTTCAAAGGCAACAACTTACATAATTTCTCATTTGTAGTTAGTGATTCCTCTTGAAATTGCAGGTGTTTATTTTGGTTGTGTACGAAAACTAAGGCAAACTTTCAACAACAAATGTAAGGATTAACATGAGGAATACATATTTTTAATTCACAATGAATTTGCATATTATGTTTTGCATTTTACAGCAAGAACAGTTTTATCTCAGAAGAACAGCTCTATTTCTTTATCTTACTTGCCAACTCTGATTATTGATGTTTATGGCAGGTGAACTCATATAGTCAAATCTTTGCTCCAGCAAATCAAGAAGTGACTGCACAGGTAGCTTTAGTCCAACTACACTCAATCGCAGGGTCAGCTAAATTTGGCTTTGTTACTCCATATTCTGATATATTGACCCAAATGCTGAGCCAAACCAGGTTAGATTTTTTCTCAAACTTCCATTGCATCAAAGTGCAATGAGTAAGTTATAAACAAATATCAAATGTTCCCTTTTCTTAATACTCTACATTAGCAGGATTATCCTATTCCAACCCTCTAAATATAAATATTTGGAGTTCCTTTACCTAACAATTCAAAGTATTCTCTAGCAGTACGGGGTCAGGAAGAATAGCATGGAAACAGCAGCAGGGAAATATTAACTCAGGTTTGTATGTGGGAAATTGAAAGACATAAAAATTAAAGGCCTTCTTAAGTCTGGTACACAGTATTATGGAAAAGCTTATTCCCAAATTTCCCATTCCAGTATCTCTAGGGAAAAAAAAAAAAAAAAGTAAATATGCTGCCATCTGTAGCTCTCTAAATGCCAGTATAAAACAAAATCGTTATACTGATAATAAAGTCAGAAGATAAAAACAAATAAGCAATATCAGCAGCACTGTCAAACAGACAAATCTTAAAATGCTGCCTGATGCATTTTCCTCACAAGAATATTTCCTCTCCCTCACATTTCAGCATTTCAGTTCAGTTTTCTATAATGCCCAGCAGCACAGCACAGCCCCTCCATAACCTGGAGGTAAACATGGGTTCAATGTGTAAATGAGACATTAATATACAGTCAGCTAGCTAGGACTCAAGGGTGTGATGCTGCTTTTTTCCATAGTCAGTCCTCCAGACAGTAATGTGAAATGGAGGAAAATGAGCATAAGAAGTGGTTATATATCCAGAAATGCAGGACACCGTTTCATCAAGGATAAAAGATTTTGCTTCCTGCCATTAAAAGAGCCAACACTGGAAGCATGAACCCTTTTGCCAGTCTAAATATGGCATCAGACTAGAGAGCTCATAACACACAAAGCTTCCCACAAGGAATTCTCAGTTAAACACCAGGAAAAATTACTGCTGAAATAAACCAAGAAAATAGAATCAGGATTCTTTAGGATTGTAACCTATCTTTCTCTCTTCTCATTAAATTTATGATGCATGAGAAAACAGACAACTATGTCAGGATAATTATTTATTCTACAAAAAAAAAGGACTTCAGCTTCAAACTTTGAGCATAACATTTTTTTTCAACAACAAAGGAAAACAAGGACAATTTCAGTCCCAAAACACTGACTTGGCAGAAGACCTGAGTTGCAAATTCAATGACAAAAAAAAGCTCAATAAAGTAACTTTGCCTTGGAACTCACAAGACAGAGAGAAGAAAAACAAGACTGAGTTCTAAAGGGACAAGAATTTACAAATATTCACAACAGTGATTGTTCTAAAAATATTTTTCAGGATTGAAACTGGTATTTGCTATTTCAGGTAGAAAATTGGAAGAAATGACGTTTCCAGGCAAGCAGGAAAATATCAGATATGAATGCATGTCTAGATGAAGACAGATAATCATCCATATATACTTAATGCCCTGAACAATGCAATGACACCTCTGCACACATTAGGACAAGAATTATTAGATAAAACAAGTGTGCTGAGCTTTTTCAAAACAGAAAAAAGCCCTGCAGCAGCTCTTCAGACATGAAATGACAGTCCGTACAAAAGATTAATTAATTTTTTAAATTGGCAGTCATTTCTAAATTTGCAATTTATAATGACTTAAACATCTACTGAAAATTTAGAGCCATATCTGAACAGCCTATTTCACACAAAGTGCATGTTAACATTACTAGGCTATTACATACATATGAATTTGCAGACCTGTTTTAACACAGGGAAGCATTTCGTAAAGTGCAGGCCCTTTCCCATAGAGACAGAGGGCAACAAGGCCAATTATCAGTGTGAAATTATTTATTTTTCTCTATTTCTATTTCACCTATCCAGCTGCATCTCCCCAGCAAAGTTAGGCCTAAGTGATTCAGACTGATAGAACCTTTTAATACCAGCTGAATTTCAACCTTTTTTCCGAAGTATTTGCCATTCTGGAAGACTTGGTTTGAGTTGTACAGATAAACACCACAAATATTGACTCATATCTGGCATTTCCAGAGCTTCATAATGTGATTCACACAGAGTCTGTAGTCCTGGAGCAATCTTGAACAACAAATAATATGTAGGAGGCCCAGCTAAATGTAAATATTGAAATAAATAAATAACTCAACTACATCTTGAAAATACGGCCCCAAATGTAAGAGTAGCCAAACATTATTTTGAAATGGAATTATTTGGTGTAGAGGGTATTTTTTCAACAAGTTGCAATGCAGTTTTTCCCTTTTATCTCTTAGCTGAGTTCTGTCCTGACCAGTCCCTTACAAAAATACTGGAATACTCTTAGGCAAAACAGCACCTAGAAAAGATATGACCGAACTCACAGGGATTTTCTATTGCTATCTTTTACTAATGAAGTTGCAGAAACACAAGGAGGAAACAAATTACCCAGCAGTGAAAATGCCGGCCTCACATTTCTGATTCAGTGCTGTCACAGAGAATTCCCATGGGTCAGTACTTCCTAAACCTGTTCTAGCAGGTAGATGCTGTATCTCTTGGTGCATCACAGGGTGAACACACCTGTCCTCTGTTGTGAGCTACTAAAATGCCATGAATATACTGCTTAATGGCAGACACCTGAACAAAGTTTAATGTAGGGTTTATGAAACTGGGTACAAAACTAAGATTAAAAAATTGCCAAAGCTGGAATCATATAACTTCTTATATAGAATACTAAGGAAAATAGAAAACATAGCACAAGGATTCAAACACTACTTGAAAGTTATGTTTTCCATTTGAGAATTACTGGGATTAATTTTCCAGCCTGTGTTGACTCTTGGCTATCGGGACCACTGTGACTCTTCCTTGGTCATTTTAATAACCCTTCTCTTTGTCTGGTTTAATATGGAACTACCTCCGTGAAAAAAACGATGGCAAGAACTTTATATAGCATTCCAACTTTAATTTCACCTTTGTCTTTCTAAATTAACACATCTCCACATTTCTTGAATGTCTCGTAACTCATCTTTCAGTTTTCCATGATGTTATCTCTACTCACCCACAAGCTGATTTTTCCTTCTTGGTTGTTTTCAAGGGATGAGAAGCCAGATGGGGTAGAAATGTTTTATGACTGGTTACCTTTCATTTTGTACATATACACTTGATCTATTTCTAATGATCCTCTCCCTTAGTCTCAAGATATATCATTCCTTCTACAAGCTGCCAAAACCCTCCAACATGTATCAGAAATAAATCTTTAAAGTTTTCTGACTTTTGAGGGCAGTTGTTAAATGAATAATATTGATTCAAGACCAGTGTTCCTTCAACAATCTCACTAATAACTTCCTTCCTATACAGTAACTTTAAATACAGATTGTGTTTGCTACTTCTGATAGTTTTTTAATCACCTTACAGTTTTTTACACATTTGCAACAAAAGCAAGACCATATTTTTAAATATGCTTCCACAACAAATGATAGAAAGTCCATATAGAAAAAAATTTACTGAGGTTCCTTTCTTATCAAAAAACACAGGCAATTTAGTCTGGCATGCTCAATATCTGGCAATTCCATGTGGGCTTCAATTACTTCTATGCTTCTACTTACTGTTTCATTAAAATATCTTCTAAATCCCTGTATTTTACTAAGGTCAATGATCTACCATTGTCCGAAACATATTTTAACATAAACACAAGAAAATTCTTATGCATAATGAAGTGCTTTTTCCAGGCACACTTTATGTAATAAATTTTTAAACATAATTTTCTAAATCTAGGACATGTCTAAATTATTTACAGTTTTTGAAAAACCACATGCCATAGGAAATGAAAATAGGCATGATAAATCAAAAAGAAAACAAAAAGTAAACAAGTATGGTACAATTTCTTAAAACTTACGGCAATTATCAAAGCTGATTATTGAGATAATATTAAAACACATGTGTATTTTAATTCATTTATTTTGCTTAATAAAATGGTTTTTAAAATAACAAACAATTTGGAAATACAAAATAGTTTAACACTAATCTTGCTTTTCTGGTAAATTAATATCTCTTTTAATATAACCCCTGTCTTTTAAGTAAAATATAGCGATGATTCTCTGATATGGAATTTGTAGACAACAGTGTTTCACATGTCAGCTGAACTCAGTTTGTCATTTCATGATGTTCACTGTGTTGAGTTGGTTATGAAACATAAGGGTAACTGGTACATTAAACTGGTTATGTGGTAGACTGATACCTAAAACTAATATCTCAAAACTGGTAAACTGGTATCTTAAAAATCATTTGATTTTCAAACTGACTTCCAAAGAACAAGCACTTAAGTGAGGAACATAATATTCAGAGTTGCTGCACACACAGAGCTCTCTTGGAGATGAAGAGAGGCTTTGGGTTCTCACCATTATTTCAATGAAGGGCTAGCACTGGAGTAGCTTCTGTGTCCTCAGCTTTAATAACTCAGGAAACCTTTATCTCAGGTGTCTTTAAGTAGCACGTGATAAGCACAGAGAGTACGAATAAGCAGTTCTTAACACAGACATAACTTCCACAAAGCAAACAGCAACATGCTATTTGTAAAATGGTCTAGATGCGGTTTGAAGTGAAAATCGTATATATATATAAATAATAAAGACACTTTTCCTATTAGCTTTAATATAGACATGTCCACTCATAAACAGTTCATATAAATCACTAATACTTTAGTGACAATCAATGCTGTTTTACACTTCTGTAGGGAGGTTTGAAAGATGTTAATTAAGAATTATCTGAAAGGCTATTAATATCCTATTAAAAACTGCCCATGGCTTTGTTTTCAGTAAATCGTTATGGGAGTAGAAGAAAGTTGCAGTTAGCTCTGTAGATCAAGTACCAGTATGGGTTATTTAAATGGAAAGCATGATAGATATTAATGTTTTGTTTTTAATGACAAATGGCAAAATAGAGTATTATTGACCCTCCCTATCACAGGCACTGAAACAAGCTCACCCATGCCTCTGAAGAGAAGAAATCTGTACCCCACAGATAGCTGGCATGGAACTGCAGAATCTTTACTTAGAGCCAGTGTGAAGGACTCAGATGCAATCACTTGTGTTTCTAACAGTACAAATAGAATGTCTGCAAAAAAAGGGATCTATAGGATGAGGATAGTAAAGGGTGAGGAAAGAGCAAAGTTCTTCAGTTCTTTAAAGCTAAATGCCTTCTCCTGAGGCAGCATTTTATCATTAACTTCCATATCTTTTAATTAAAAAAAAAAATTCACAAATCACTATTAACATTTTGATGACCAGCTCAACAACTTTTCTTCCAAAACATAATTTATATGCAGAAATAATGTGCCTGATTTAATATGCTTATCAGTTCTTGTACTAATGAATGCACACATATTTTCCATCAACAGTTGAGCTTAGTAACAGTAATTAAAAAAATACAAACTGTATTTCAAAGTAATCACTAAGTCATCATGAACTCTTTTTTTTATGCATGCCAACATTTGTATCCTTGGAAGTGTGCTTAGGATGGAATTCAGTAGTTTGTAGCATCGTAATTTCAATTGCAAGGCCTTTGAGAGGGAAACGGAAATCGAATTACTTCATATCTTGGTCATCTCTGGAATCACCTCTGCCAAAGCACAACAGATACACACTTACATAGAATCCTTTGCCACAATGAACAGAACAGATTTACAGAGGAAGCCTGCATCAGCTGTGATTAATAGGATCTGTAATGCCAAGAACGTAAATTACTGCCTTTGTCTGTCAGCAGGTTGCTGGACACAGAGACAGATGTCAAGAGTTGTAAGGACCCCCAGTTAAATGGACCAATTTTGTGCAAACTCTTTGTGTTACTTTATCTGTTTTTCTGCAGCAGAACCGAATGAGTTGCAGATAGCAGCTACATCATTGAACCAAGACACAGCTTCCACTTGCCTATACAAACAAAGTATTTCAAAGTTAATCAGGGAGGAATAATTTCTTTGAATGCCATTAGTTATGGAATCCCACCACAAGCAGTTTTATTTTCATCTTTGGTCTTAGTGGCATGCAGGTTAAAAGCTGTACTTCTTAGATAAGATGTATTTCCTTGTCCCATAAGCTGTGCTCACGAATTATTATTTAAAATGTTGCTCAAGCACTTTACAATACTATTCCAAAATGAACTTCATTTTACTTGGAAAAATTTCATTTAAACTTTTATGGACCCCATAAAATCCTGTGAACTTCTGCAATACATTTCATACACATGATAGTGACATCATTAGTAATTATTACTGTGTGTTGCCTTTTTCATGTAGCTTCAATAGTCCTTAGATCAACTAATATTTTAATCAGACCTCTTAGAGCACTGAGGACTTAAAGAGTGATATTTATCTCACCTTATTTTAGGTACTAAGCCTGATCTAACAGCATGCTAGGAAGAAAAACATATTGAAAAAAAGACAAGTACAGAGGAAAATGTACAAAATTTTATCTTTGTAAAAATGTATTTATATGATGTCTGACTTCTGTAGATCTAAAATTAAGTAAGATGAATTCAACTATGGCAAGTTTATGAGATGCCATGCACTGAAATAATGACTGCCCAAAAAGATGGAAGTAAGTGAATTTTATGAGAATATTAAGTGAGGAAGAAACTTCTGTAAGAAACTTGAAGCTATTTCACAAACATATAAACAGAAAAGGTAAATTTCCTCTGGCTTAAGTTATGTATAGCTTTAGTATCAACCTCAAGGGAGAAAAAAGGAAAAATATAAAGTTTAGGTTTTTTTAATTTTATATACTGTTGCATTTAGACCATAGCATATCTGTATCTCTGCGTGTGTGTGTGTGTGTGTGTGTGTGTGTGTGTGTGTATATGTATACACACATACACATAAAAGTTTTAAAGATTCATTTTATTTGCTTAGAAGGAGAACGAAAAGGAAGGGGTTTTTTCCCTGCATTTGGTGTTTGGAAGCATTCACTGTAATTGATTCCATGTGAAAAACTGGGTTGCTATTTACCAGTTTCATTTATATGAAAATGACCACCTGCTACGGTAATGAAAAAGTCAGTATGTTAAAACTTGAGAAATATCTTTTTATGAGCTATTCCTTCACTATCCTTACAAATACCACAGAAAGGTAATAAAAGCTATTTTTCATGTTTTCTTCTTGAAGTTTGAAAAGAAGATAAGAACCCTTAACACGAAACAATACTCTAGTAAGAATGGGAAAGAACAATTTGAACCCAATATCCCATCACCTCCTCAAAACAAAACAAATAAAATACGATGAGATTTTGTCTACCACTAAAGCAATTCCCTACTTTGTATTCAAGAGCTGTAATGCTTCCATATAGCCCCAGATATGAGAAACCGAGAAATGGGCAAGAAATCTACCTCACTCCCTATTGCCACATAATCCTATGGAAGTATTTGAAATCCTCGGTTGAACACCATTGCCTTAGTTATCAACCTGTCATCTGTGAATCCTCTTCTGCTTACCTATTACTTGCTATCATAAGATAGTTATGTTAATACCTATTACAGCTAATACAGTTCTGTTCTGGAAGAAAGTCTTTTGCACTGGAGGTACTGTGGATATCTGTACTTACAGGATTGCAATTATGTTTCAGTAGAAATAGTGTAACAACAATCCTGATTCGAAGGAAAGGAAGCCAAGGGAATATTGCCAAGCATTTTACTTGTTCCTAGCCTAAGAATTCATTCTTATTCTCTCTCTAGTTTACAGGGGACCTTACATGCCATTTGTTCAGGCACATTGCAAAAACTCCTAAGCATACTAGAGCACCTGGCATTTCAAAACTTAGAATTCTGGATTTTTTTTTTTTTTAATATATACGGAATATGCTTTTCCAATTTGGAAACCAAAGATTATGCAGAGGTTGGTGAATTTAAAAAAAGGTATTTATCACAGAATTTCTAAAAAGACAAACATGCTGTATTTTTGTTTAAGTTATTCATTTGCTACCTGGAGATGGCCATAGCAGTAATACATCTCAAACAGGAGATTTCAATAGGGAATCCAAACACATTTTGGAGATTTAGGGTTGAAAAAGCTTACAGCAGCAGCTAAATCACTGGCATGCGTTTTACACATCAGTACTGAATCTCAGGTTAGTTATAAAAAGTAACAGAAAAGATGAAAGGAAATGCTTGAAAAATAAAAACAAACAAATAATTCCCCAGAAAGTAAGGATACAAAGTGGGCCGACCAGAACTTGGTGCTCACAAAATATATGATACCTTTCTCATTAAATAAATCTGCTCAGACCTCATGCTACCTTTATCAGAACCATTTAAGTTTCTAAACAGTTCAATGGCTTAGGATAAAAATGTGTAGAATTTAAGCAGTCAATCAAAGTTTGGTTTTCATTTTTCCTATGAGGACATGGAAATTTTAAATACCCATTTGGTCCTGTCTTCATTTTGTAGAGCCCTTCTATGTTCTGAAAAGACATAGTAATATTCTCATTCTTTGGAGCACTTGTGTGATCTACCTCAGCCACAAACAGGTAGAGGATTATTCCACTAAAAGAACCACCCTTGCAAATTAGAACATCTCTCTGAAACAGTGATCATTTGACTCAGTCACTCCTCCAAGCACATCGCACTGAGGCACCAAAGCAATCATCAGTCACCAATTCAAGAAATCAGGTTCAAAGTCACACAGGCACTTGTTATAGCTGAACTTTAAGAAATCTGAAGTCTAGACAGGGTGTGTCGTATTTTTAACAACCTGCTTCTTCTACAACCTGTTCCCTAACAAGAATTTGCTGAAATAAACATAAAAGATTCCTATTGCCTTCAATTAACTTTTTATCAAGCTTTAGCTACTTCCTCTTATCCTCACCCTCCTACTCACCTTCCCAATATATGTATCTCATCCTTCTGCTCTATTTTGCTGCTTCCAATTAGTTGTGCTTTCTACCCCACTGACTCTCCTCTGTTGACTCTTCAGATTGAAGTTTTTCATTCTCTTCTCTTTCTTGCAAACTTTACATCTCTGACCCTTATCAGTCACATGTTAATCACAATCTCCTTACTACATCCATTACTTAAACGCCTTGTTATGACCACCTGAAAAAGGAAAGTACTGTGCCCAGTTCTGTGCTTCCTAGTTCTGTGCTTCCCAGTTCAGGAGGAACATGGACATACTGCAATGTTCCCAGAGAACAGACACAAAGATCATAAAAGGACTGGAGCATCTGTCATCTCAGGAGAGCCTGTGAGAGCAGGAGCTACAGCTGCTCCATCCCACGTGAGCAGGAAGCCAGAAAAAAATGCCAGGAGGCATGCATGGATGAAAAAGGAGCTTCCAGCAAAACTCAACCACAAAAACGAAGCATGCAGAGGTCAAAAACAGAAAGAAGAGACCTGAGAGAAATACAGAGATACTGGCTGAACATGCAGAGATGCAGTTAGGAAAGTGAAAGCCTACCTGGAACCGAACCTGGCAAAGAACAAGAATAAAAACTTCCGTAAGCATGCAAGTGAGAAAAGGAAGACTAGGGAGAATGTGAGCCTACTGCTGAGTGTGCATAGGGACCCAGCGACACAGGGCATAGTAAAGGCTGGGGTACTTGATACTGTCTTCACCTGAGCCTCTACTACCAAGACTAGGCCTTCAGCAATTCCAGGCGCTCAACATAATGGGAAAATCTGGAACAAGAAAATGTACTCTTGGTGGAAGATGATCACGCCAGGAAATATTGTTGTCCCTGGTGGTACGCACCCACAAACGCTGAGAGAGATGCCTGCTGCCATTTCTAGGCTACTCTTGATAATCTTGAAGCACTGTGGCGACTGGGAGAATCATACAAAGACTGAAGGAAAGGAAATATCACTTCAAACTGTAACAATGGCAGGAAGGAGGACCCAAGGAACCACAGACTTGTCAGCCTCGCCTCTCTGCCTGCAAAGGTGATGGAGCACATAACCCTGGAAATGATTTTCAGGCACGTAAAGGACAAGAAGGTAACTGGGAGTAGTCAGCATGGGGAAATCTTGCTTAACCAACCTGATGACCTCCTATGATGAAATACCTGGCTTTGTAGATGAGAGGACAGCAGTGGCTATCACCAACTTTGATTTCAGTAAGGCTTTTAACATTGTCTCCTGTAAAATGCTTATAGAGAAACTGATGAAGGATGAGCCAAACAAGCAGGCAGTGAGGTGGACTGAAGACTGCCCAAAGAGCCAGGCACAGAATGTGGTGATCAGTGGTACAGAGTCTGCTAACTCAGGGGTGTACCCCAGGGGTCAAGACTGGGGCTGGTCCTGTTCAACACCTGCACTAATGGTCTGGATGATGGGGCACAGAGTACCCTCAGCACATCTGCAGTCTGCTGAGAGAAAGCATTTCAAACAGAAAGTGGTAAAGGACAGCAGGTAAACAATAACATATTCTTCTGAAACTCCCACTCCTAGAGCTGATTGCTATCATCTGTTACCTCTTTTGTCTAATTTTAGATTGCAAACACTGCAGGGCATGGATGACATTTTTTACTTGCCTAAGACGTGAAAAACAGCTACACATTAACTATATAAATGATTAATAATGATAACAGCAGCACCCCAACAGCAAAATACAGCTCTGTCTCCACCTCCAATTTAATAATCAAATAATCTGAAACAGAAAATCAAATAGGCTATGAAGGAGTAAACATTTTTATTAATTTTGTTACTGTTCTCTATAATCTTTATCTGGATATAATGGAGAGTATTTTCCACCTTAATAATGATACACAAATTTTTAAAAAAGTGAAAAGAGATTCTAAATTTCACAAATTCAAAACCAACTTGACTTATTCTGCTGAAGAAAAAGGTTTTCTACTTCAAAAGTTCAGATGGAAAATGTTAATGAAAACAGAACCCAGTCAAGTCAAACAAAATAAGAAAATAAATAGGGATTTTGCTTCAGGCAGCTTGAATCTGATTTAAGCAGCACTCTTGGAAGAATCCAGCTGTTGTTTACTGAAATGTAAAATAGTGTACTTATTCTTTTATGTGACAGAATTCATGATGCTTCAAATCATGAAGTAACATATTTCTTCTCATCAACAATAATCATTTCATGTACAGTTACTAATCTGACCAATTACCTGAAAGCTAATTACTCAGGCTTTACAGAATGAGATAGCTAACCCAATGTATTTTGATTTTAATTACTGGTATTTAATAAGGAGTACTGCCAAATGCATCTATAACATTAATGTTTTACAACAGCATTACAGATATTTTGTTAGTGATTCAAGCAGTCTATGATCATCTTTGTTTTATAGCCTCAGAGATCAATCTAATTTTAGCTAGTGCAGAGCTGGACTATGGCAATTACAGTATATTATTCCTGTTAACAATTTACCTCTCCTCTCTGTATGTACACTGAATTTTCACATTGAGACATTGTAATTCTCTCAAGACAGCAGGATAACTCAGAAGGTTCAAAATTATGTGTTATTAAGAAAAAAAAAAGACACATCAACACAACTTGTGGCAAGTTTAAACAGGGACTTAGTCAGCCCAGATCAAATGAGCCCTCAGAGCTACAAGAGCTGCAAACCCCATCTGTGCTTCTGCCTAACAAATCTTTAAAAATATGTAGTCTATCCTGACATACAGTTCCTCATTTTTATAGGGAATTAATAAAATCCTAGTGCTAGTACAGAAAACATTTTCCTTTCTATATCACTGTGCTAAATGGTGTTCTATGTAATTGCCTATATTATATATTCTATATTATCACACTAAACATTCCGTGCAATCCTGTTCTGCCTATAAAAGCAAAAAAAGGTCAACGTAGAGCGATACATTCCCACAATCCATGCTAAAACGTTTATTTCAGTCTCATGGTCTCCAAGCTTTCACAAGTACTTTAAGAGGAGATTGGAAAGAATTTGCTGCCCACTCACGATGATGTCTCATAAAAGGTTCTTCAAAAACGGATCAAAGGCTGTAATTTCCATGCCATTTCTGTCCAATTTCCTTTTCTCTTATGTTTTCATTTTTGAAATGGCTATGATTGCAGTCCACTTCTGCCCACACAGCACTGCAGGTCTAAATGAACCATTTATCACAAACTTTTTGTCTTTTGGCTGCTCATGATTTTATTTCCTTTGCAATTTTTTTAATTTCATTTTTTGGTACTACTTACGCTGCATTGCAATTACCTTCATAATTATACCTGCAGTGATTTATGTTTTCTAGCACCCAGATGCATCAAGCCTTCTGATCCAACCCAACTGCACTTTATTATTTATGTTAATTTTAACTCCTCCTTCCCCTCCTCCTCCCATCACCAAAAGGAATTTCATATGGATCGTTCCACACGAAGAACTTTTCCTTTTGCCCTTTCCACACACACAGAGAACTCTGATATCTTGTATTGCCTTTGCTGAATGCTACTGCCTTACATCTGAACCTCATATATTTTTTTAAATAATTCATTTATTAAAAAAATCTGAGATGATGAAGTTTAGCATATATTCAATTGATTCTCATTATCTCACTAGACAACATGTCATATTTTGAGTAACAATTGTGTTGCTATTCTTAAATATAAAATAGTACCAGTCATAAGCAGACATTTATCTAAATGTGCTTGACTTGCCTCTGATTTACCAAAAGAAAAAAAAAAAAAGCTAAATATAAGCTCTTATGATTAAGTTTAACCAACAAATGTTCTTTCAAAAGAGATTTTAAAACCCTCTAATCTTTAAATTTTTCTAAGTTAGGAAAGAAATTTCAAAAGTCATTCTCATCTAGCCATTCATAAAAAAAAGCCAAAGACAGATATATTTTACTTTAGTATTTACTGTTTTCTTCCAATTTCCCCTTTCTGTTCCAAAAATTAACCTTTAATAATAATGTCATTTATTACAGCTTAGCCATACAAAAAGATTAAATAATATTTCAAGGATAAATTTTATTGTTATCCTTTTCTTCAACTTTATCTTTCAATATAAAACAAAATGGTGTATTACAAAATGTAAAATAAATTTGTTTCAGATTTAATGGTCTTGAAGTGAGAAAAACATACTATACATAATCATTAGGGAGATGATTAAATGATTAAATGAGACAGAAAATACAGTAATAAATATAGCAATACTAAGAAGTTCCTGTAGATGAGTGCTACGTGGCTGTAGTACCCGAATTTTTTGGTGCCACAGTGTTCATATCACCAGACTTAGAACTTCACACTATTTAAGCTTCATATGGATGCCTGAGAAGGCTAAATGAAATTGTGGCTGTAATTCTCATATTTGAAAGCAAAAGAGTAACTAAGTAACTAACTATATATAAAAACATACATATGTACCTATGTGCATAAATGTATGCTTGCTTATTTTACACACAATATACCTAATAAAAACTCAGAACACATGTTAAAAAATCTGTGTTTACTACTGAAGTTGTAAACAAGGAGCAAAAGCTCCCCCTGAACTTTCATGGATGGAGTTGCTTTACATTTGGCCGGAGTGACACAGCACAAAACTTGATGTCCCACTTGGTGAGATGGTGGAAACCACTGGACACCTTATTAAAGTTTTACAGAGATGCCCCCACTTCACACAGAGCTTATGACCAAAGCTACATGCAGACAAAGTATATGACCAAAGTAAACTACAATTCATATGAAAGTGAATAGGCAAGAACAGGTATCAGATAAAATAAAATTTACTGTTGTTTTAATATAGACTTTTCCCATAAGCAGGGATTCTTGTTGTTTCACAACAGCATGAAGACAATGTGATGGAAATTATTCGAGCTATCTTGATTTGGAGGTAGGAGATGTGCACCACACAAGAAATTATCTGAAAGACTTCTCTGAGATATTCATCCTGGTGAAAAGGAGGCTCATGGGGGGAGCTCACTGCTTTCTACAACTATAGCAGCCAGGTGAGGGTCGATCTGTTCTCCCACCTAACGAGTGACAGCACAAGACAAAACTGCTTCAAGGTGTGCCAGCAGAAGTTTAGATTGGAGAGTAGGAAAAAGTTTCTTGACTGAAAGGACTGGAACAGGCTGCTCAGAGAACAGGTGGAATCACCATCCCTGGAAGTGCTCCAAAAAATGTGGATGTGCCAGCTGAGGATATGATTTATTGGTGAACATGGTGATGGCAGGTTAATGGTGGGATTCAGTCTTTTCCAACCTTAACAAACTCATAACTCAGCAACAACAAACAGGTAAACAAAATTATAAGAGAAATAAAAAATAAACTTTCAAAGGAGAGAAACATTCTGCAGGACGAAAAAGAAAAGACCTTCTGTAGAATTATATGCCATAAAGAAGTAAACATGCACTTTTACTGGGCATCTCAATGCTTGCTAAATCAGCTTAACAGCCATGAAAGTAGATGCTTAAAGAAAACAAACCCTTCACTCTTTTTCTTTACTTAATTTTACCAAGGGAGATTATGAGGGTATAAATACTAGATGTTGTTTCTAGAGTCTCATTTTACATTTTTTATCTAAAAACATTCAGGCCACATTCTACCATCAGAAATACCACTAAAACACATAAAGTGAAATATGACATTGATTTCAATAGAGCAAATCCAGATTTATACACACATAACTCAGAGAAAAATCTATCACAGAATATTACATATTATTTGGTGGAGAATGAGAAATTCATCCATACATGAATGACTTTCTATAACATTGCATTCTTTTCAAAGAGTAATTAAAATAAGCAATCAATGCAATAACATTTACTAGAGTGGCATGAGAAGCTGTCCCTATTCACCTTAAGGAAGAAAACACAAGTTGGTAATTCAAGATGGTAATTTTGGATTCTTCTGATGTTGGGGAGACCAGGATTTGTTCTACAGCAATTGTCAAAATCTCTATTACTGGAAATGTGATTTTTCCTCTTAAGATTACTATGACCCATATAAGCATTTAGGAATTACTAGTATCTACTGAATCTAGGTTTAAAAATGCCTTGTGAGCCTGAGCCTTAATGTGTTTTCTCTCATCAGATTAATTTCAGTTTTCCCAGCTCTTATGGTTCTTGCACCTTTTTGTGGACAAAGATGAAGCTAAGTGATGTTTTGCCCCCTTGACTTTTAAGACAAAAAGACCAAAATGATTGCTACAGGTTCAACAATGGTAATTGTTTCGATTTCTGTGTGAGTCTGTTGGTCACAAGAAGATTATAATGGTACAGATGTTTTCTTCATTAAGAAAAGAAGAATCATAATCACTAAATAGTTACTGTATTACTGTAAGAAGAAAATATTAAAGTAAAATAAAATATTAATTTTTTTTGCAAGTTTTACCTAATAACAGCCCTTCTTTTCCTGCCAGGTGTGAATTTTAAACAGAAAAAAATACTGAAAACACAGCATTTTATACTTTCTTCTATGTCTAATGTAACTACTACAAGTAAATATATTAAAATATGCTACACTGTATGCAGATGCAGACATTATCAAATTTAATTGATAGAAAAAATACTGAAAAAAACCTCAAGCAACAGTTCACAGACCTTTCTATGGAATTCTAATTTTCACAATAGTCTTGATTGAAAGTGTGATGAGAATGGATATAACCTCACAATGGGATTACACATGAGCTGAATGATCAGTAATGGGAGATTGTTACACAGTTATGTTCCTAGGTTTCTGTGGAATTTTTCATCCAAATTTCACTAATGTTGCTCTATTTGATTGATTGCAATTTTCTCCATTTCTAAGCTTTGTTCCAGAGAGCAACATTTTGTTCCAGTCATCTTAGCAAGTGGCACAATGTTCCCTGGCATAAGATATTAATAAAAAGTCATGCTGCCTGTCTCTTTTGGTTGGTCACACCAAGGTTGATTTTTGGTAGAATTTAATATTCAATTACATTGGGAGTCACATCTCTATTTAAATTTGAAATAATCTTCTGAAAACAAATACAACTACGGGGGAAAAAAAGCCAAACTGAGACAATTTACATTGAGATCATTTACATTTCATGTCTTCCCTCAGCACACCACACTCTGCCCTCCACGTCTGTACAGAAGTAATAGAAAGGCCCTTGGTTCACTTTTCATTCCTTGGTGGTATCTTCAGCCACAACCTGAGCTTAGATCCTGACCTGGCCTCCCATATGGACCCTGTTTGAAGTCCTACCAAAATGCTTTGTAAGTGACCTAGCATCGACTTCCCAGGTGACAAACCTCCCCATCACTGCTGCTTGCTACTCACTGAAAAATGATCCTGAAGAGCTTTCCTGGGGTTTTAAAATAAGCACAGCAACTCAGGACTACTGCATGCTGTTCGAAGCAGATTTTCACCCTTTCTGCAAACAATGCTGCTCATGTCTCACACAAGACAGCTACTCCAGCACATTCAAGGGCATTCCCCAAGAAACAATATACTAATTCCCTTACTCCAGCTAAGCTGGGTCCTGGTGCACATCAAAATACAACTTAAAATTGATGATAAAGACTGTACAACATAATGAACTATACTGGCAAGGTAATATATTATTACCATATAATAACGTAACACATATTAGACACTCATAAGTAAAATTACATTCACTGATGAATAAGCAAAATTGTGTTGGAATAGAAAGCTATACTAGAGATTTATTACAGTATCAGCCCAGATCTGATTTTAGTCCACATGTTTCTTGTGCACAACTTTATTTAAGTAATAAAACTTGGAGATGTTACCATTTTAATACCAAAAAGACATGAAATCCCCACACTATCAATTTTATTATAGGCTTGCAGTAAATTAATAATTCCACATTATTCATACTGGGGTAAAGAGCATCAGCCTGTTTTTGGCTGGTTTTATTTTCTTCTGAAACTTGTCTCTATGTGTCATATTTAAGCTCACCTATATTTTATATGAATGCTTATTGAACACTCTTGCATAGGTATGAATATGCACAAGCACAAGAAACAGTAAACACAGGGTACTTTACAATGGAAAAAAGCCAATGATTTTCTTCAAGAAACTACACATTCCTATGCATTGGGATAAAAATAAAGTAAGCTGTAGGACTAGCAAAGCATGCAAGACAAGGGTGGAAAAGTATAGTGCCATGTAAGGACTCAACAGAGAACTTCTGGAAGCTGAGTGTGTTCCTTCAGTGCTGAGGCACAGGCCACTTTCATGCAAAGTACTCACCCTGTGGTCACGCCTAAAATAAGTACTAACTACCAACCCCACAGCTGACACCAGAACAAGGAACAATAATTTATCTCTAGTAAAAACTACAGCTGTGTCTTCTTAATAATTTTATCCTTTGCCAGGCAGGCATCCAGTTAGAAGTACAAAAAAAAATTAATTACTGCTAGAAGGAAATATGTTGACTACTGGGTACCTGTCTTGACCACTAGTGTTTAAGAGGGTCAAGGTATGGCTCTGTGGTCTAAGAAAATGGATGGACAGGCAAACACTGCATTGAGAGAATACATATTTCATGAGGTAAGCTGAGATAACAGAGAAATGGGCATGGTTTTGGACATACAAGATCAAAAAGCGAGGGGGGAAGGCTGTAAGAAACTGACTTGATTTAACGGCTTAGTGGTACTGGAAGGGTGTTTTGCCCTCATTCCTGCTTATTCCTTTCTCTATTCCTGGCTATGCCATTTCACAAACTTTCCCAGTCTCCTCACTGTTCAGGGGCTCCTGCTATGAAATAATTCTACTTATTAGTACAGCTCTAAACTACCCATCTTCTTCTGTTACCTTATCTATTTCCTAGACTAGTAAAATGTATTGGCTCACAGTAAGTCCCAGAGTTTTGAGAACTGGTGAGCACACAGGGAAACCAGATTCTCCTGATCTTGGTGGCAGGGAACTGTTAGACTACAGACAGAAACAATGAAGGACAAACAAACAGGCAAATAACATTAAGTATCAACTAACACTACTAAGTTCTGTATCTTGGCAAACATTCGACAGAGGCAAGGATGGGGAAATACTCCTTTTTTTTTTTGTTTTGGAAACATTACATAATGCTGTACAAAAGGTCTTAGCATTTTGTATACTGTTGGTTTCTGCCCTGTAAACACCCACACCCATGGACACCATGGACACCTGTGCAGAGTTAACCTGAGCCCTCTAGATATACGTAATTCTTAGCAATTCCACCTCACTTTTTAGGAGAATTGCTTGGACTGCCCTGTCAGCCTACAAACACGAGGTACACACTCAATGATGTCTCTGTTTTCCCTTTTAATTCAGACAGGAAGGAGAGTGAAATGCTGTGAGAAGCCAGATACTAAGTGGAACAGAGCCATGCATCCCAGGGCTGTTCTGACACTTGGGTTGCAGTGAGCTAAGAAGCAGTGACACTGCACTGGGACTTGGCATGGTGTGATGAAGTGCAGAAGGCAAACACGGCCTCTTCGTGTGAGAGAGCAGGCTGCTAGTTGCTGTCTGCCACTCAGTTTGAAAGGAAAGCTGTGTGTTCTTTCTCATCCCCGGGATGGGCACTTCCTTTCACACCACAGCTGAATTTTTTTTCAGTCTACACAAGTGCATTACTTTCCTTATCACTCAAGCAAAATATCTACCACTGTGAATCAAAAAAGTAATTCAGATCACAGTGCTCAACCTTTTCTGTTTTTTTTTTTTGCCACTATTGCTTCATTTTACTATTTTCAGTTAGCCTTTTCATGTAATTAAAAATGAGAACATTTTTAATAATACTTAAAGTACGCAGCTACTGACTACAGCAATTAATTTTAAAAATTAATTAATACAAAGAAGCCATATGATTAGGAACTTCTTAATTATTTGCACAGAACAGATATCACAAGAACTGGGGCCTCTTTTGTGAAGTATTCTGTAGTTCAAGTGAACAAAGCAGTCTCTGTACTCTATTTATAGATATATAGAGATATACATAGCTATATATATATCATGTAGAGTCAGGAAGTCATTCAGTGTCTCCTACAGATGGAAAAAGTAGAGAAGATTGAAGATGAGATCACTTGACCATATTTGCCCCACAACAGTTACAGACACAATTGAACTTGGCCCTCCACACCTTTGTGACTCAGAGAGCCTCAGAGGAGGGCTTTTCATACAGTGCTTGTACAGGTCAAGTCTGTCATTAACAGAAACACTGCTCTGATTTTTTATTTGCTGCACATTAGATGTCTCAATCGTTCCAGTATCGTCAAACATGGCAAATATTGTCTATGGCAAACATTTCAGTATTTTATCAGGAGCTACCATAAGACATTGAAAACATACTGTTTTCTTCCACAGGTTTTATACATCTGAGGTATCCATTTATATGCCCTTAAATGCTTGGTCACAGAGTACATGGACAAAGCTTTTGTGAGCATCAATGAAAAATGCCAAGAGCCTGAAGAGAAAATGAAGGTCCCCACAGCATATCCTACAGCTCCATGTGTTCTATAACAATTCAACTAAGGCAAGCTATCATCTATGCCAGACCTGCAGCTAACAGATCCTAACAGTAAATGCTAAGCTTTCCTCTCAACTAACACCACCAGGAAATGGAATCAAGACAAAAACATCACAAATACTGTTACTTTGCACTTTTTATCTGTCTCCTTCACAAAAGAACCACCAACAACAGCTAAAGAACCAGGAGAAAGTCTTGCATCCTCAGGCAACAAATATCCAATTCTGATACCATCCTATTTTGGGCCACAGAGAATCTGTTAGCTGCTCAGAGACTAGGTTAGGGTAATGAGTGGATTTTTTACTATGCTACAGTTATTTTTATAGTGGTTTATACTCTTTTTTTTTTTTTTTTAACCAATCAGAGATCATTACTTGAAATGTGCAATTATACATACGTCTTCTGCAGAATCTGAAATCAAGGAGGGAATATTCAGTAATAACAATGACAGTAAAAAACTCGGACTTCGCAGAGCAGTTTCTTCTTAAGCACTATCTTTTTGTTTTCTGTCCTTTTTAAGGTTTTCCTTCTTTCTTTCAGTACTCCTTCTTCATTAAGATCATACTCCATAAACAGAGCACACAAAGCAGATGAAGATGCCAGTGTTCTCACCCATCTACATAAGCAATTTTTATAATTGATGCAGAACCTGCCCGAGCATAAGGTCCACCTGCTGCGGAAGTATAGAAGAGCTAAAAAACAACCAGATGTGGACAGGTGTGAATTCTCTTCACATTCCTCATTCTCAGAGAGCTCCCACCTGTTGGTATCAGCAAAACAGCCAGAGCAAACCTCACACCAGCTTGCACATATGTGATGGCATTATGGCCAGGTGGCATGGCTTCATACAGTCCCCCTGACATCCCAACCTCCTCTTAGCTTCTGCAGAGCCCCAATCTGCCACCACAGCCAGAATGCTCTCATTACACCAGTGACATCAGAAGAGCAAAGTCCTAATTGTAGCAGGTTTTTACACACAAAAAAATTCACTCAGAAAATAAAAAGTTCTATTAATGATAATTAAGTGTGCTCACCTGACGGATTTTCTTGCCTCAAGGCCAACAGTAATCTGCAGACTGCTGAAATACTTTTTAATTAGTATGGCAGATTAATACTATCAGTCATTTAACTACGCTTTCTTACTTTAGAGCCAAGAAAGTGAGTGGAAAAGTAAAGTCCATACAAATTTGAAACAGCCTTGAATATTTTATTACTTTAGCACATTTACTCACCACAGCCTTTTAGAGATCATGTTCAATTAACCACTTGAAGAATTCCTACAAAGATGTAAAAGGGGACAGGGCAAAAGAAAATTCCTAAAAATTACTAACTTATACCTTGCAATATATTCTGGTTCATTGAGAATGTACTGCAATATAAACACATAGGCACAATCAAATACTACATTGCACATATCTATTCTTTTCACAGGGTAAACAAAATAAACACTACAGTGAAAGAGTATTTTTTAAATGGAGGAGATATAAATACTCTGTAGTTGACGTCTCTTGTTTAAAGAAAATGTTTGCAAATCTCCATACCATGAACAATAAAATATGATTTTTTCTTAGGGTTCCTATGAGTTCTTTATTTTTCTGTGATTATGCATGTGTTCTTAAAGATTTATGCAGATACTAGCAATTGTACTATTTAAAATTCATTTTTAAAGGAAAAAGTATATTTATAGGCTAAAAAGGAAAAAAATATTGAAGTATTTAATTTCAAATAAAATATGCTTATTCTGACAATCAAAATAGATCTGTAAGAGGAGTAAAATGTGTTTAGTTTTGCTCTTCATAACTCCTTCAATCATATTTTTATATTCTGATCAGTAAGAACCCCTAGTAACTTTTAACAGTAACATTACTGGAAGTAATGTAAATAGTAATGACTGAAAATGTCCCATTCTAAAGCAATGGGCTAATAACTGCACAGAGATGCCAATGTCAAATGAGTCTGGCAAAATGACCAGGTGGCCCCTAGACAGTATGTGGAAAGGTCTGATGGGGCTCATCTGCAAAGCTGTAGAGATATTTACCCACAGTAAACTGAATGAAAGTATGGAACAAGCATCATACAAGGTGGTGCTGATACTTGCAAAACCTTCCTCATGAGTGAGGTCTTAGATTTAAGACCTTTAATTTAAATTTCTTATTTGTCTTATTCTTGGCTTTGAAAGTGAAGTGCTGAAATAAAAATACTGCGTTTACTGTCAGTGCTAAAGTGGCGTGACTTTTCAGCATTATTCTTGTGATCAGGAGTCAAATTGGAAGGTATTACCCCATAGGCCAGTGAGTGTCTACAGAGGCCTGTTCTAATCCAATGCATGTCCTGAGACCCTACTCAAACAGCTCAAACCATTCCTGCTTTGCTGACACTCCAAGGCAGATTAGAAAGCCAGAGGGGACGACTGTTACCATGCAGTGTGACCTGCAGTATTACAAAGGGCACGGGAATTCCCAGAAGAAATTCCTGTTTGTAGCAGAGCTTCTGTCTTAGAAAATCACGACTTTGACTTATAAACTACCTTCTTTAAAGAATTCACCGTTGCTGTGTTCAGGTGCTACGACAGTTCTTTATTTATGGCATGAGTCACCTACTTACAATTGCTAATCCCTTAATATGTTTGTCTGCTAGGTTTTAAACCTTCAGTTTTCTGTTCTCCACATATACAATTATAGACTAATCTTAAGTCTTCCTGTAATGATTTTGTTTTCTAAGCAAATTGAGTAAAACTCATTGAGATAATGTATCACCATAGAGAACATTTTCTAACAAGTATTGGGGCTCTTAAGGACATCAGGTTTCCAGCATCCTTGCTGAATAGTGGGAAACAAGATTAGGCTTTGTATTCCCTAGCTGCATAGAGCTGAGAGATAAAGTGATCTCCTTAGTTTTATTCCATATTGCCTTGTTCATACCTTGTGTGATTATGTTAAGTCTTGTTGGCTACTGTTCTGGATGAAAAACTTCAGTTATATCCATTATTATTACCCATTTGGGCACCTAAATGCTTTTCCTGTGTAGTGTCCCTCATTCTGCAACGTGAGCTGTCTTTCTTATATTTTAATGGCTGAGCTTATAAAATACATTGTTTGCTCAGTAGAGTTCAATCCTCTATTATTCAAGTCTCACACCTGCATTTCCATTATTTTGCCTTAGACTGATGTCAGACTGACAGGCTTATAATTACCTAGGTTATCTCAGCCATTTTAAAAAAAGTGGTAATATGACCTTTACTCCCACAAGCTTCTGAACATCCCCAGTGCTCCAAGTTAAAATGAAAATCTATATTAAAAATCCAAAGAGATCTTCTGCCAATCCTTTGAAAATATTTAGCTCCCTGTTACCCCAATGTACCGATTCAAGATTTCCAGCATCGGTAGCTTTAGTCACTCTTGGAGTAGAAAGAATTTTGTAATCACAATACACTATGAGTATGGCAAACTGCTTATCCTCACATACAGAACAGAAGTATTCATGAACACTCCTGGCTTCAGCCTCAATTTAACTGCCACAGACTCAATCAATCAATCAATCAATCAATCAAAGTCATCAATTCTAAAAAGCTCGCTGGACCATTACTGCTTAGTATCCTTCACAATGGGGCCAAAGAAGAGCAAACTTAGAAAATTCTAACATGTATCTGGAAGTGATAACTTACAGGTGACATGAATTAGCCACAGAAAACCAAAATTAAAGGTATTTTTAAGAGAGAGGAAAGGTTGTAATAAGAAGATACGCCACGACAAAAATCAGTATCCAAGAAACTTTTCCTCAAAAACTCTGAAGTTCAGGCATTTCTGTGTTAGCGCTTTATGTCTGCAAAACATTACACTCTTCTTTCCCAAGAGATAAACTTCCACCTAATTGTCTATAATAGCAAGAAGTGTAAATACTTTGAAATTTGACCTAGCAGAATAGTAGTAAATCTACTGCAAAGTTACAGCCAAGTAAGTGAATTTCATAGAATGCTCAAAATATCTCGTACTCGGCCTTTAACACTGAGAAATGCAAAGTAAAAGGGGTTGCAGAGGCACAGAAAGTTCTAAACTCAACAAACTCCTGGTAATACACAGATGTAAAGAATTTCTTTAAAATGATAAACTCCATAAACTACATAAAAATCCATTTACTTTTCCTGTTTGTAAATTCAAAATGCATGAACAGTCTGGATAAAGCTTTTATAGTAGAGATAGATGAATTACCATGGAATTAACTACCTTTGTATGAAATTGGTGACATTCACAAGTGATAGGGATGTCTACTAGGCAGAACTTTAGACTAATATCAGACCTAGGATGCACAGCAAGAATAATAAAGTTATCATCCATGTTTTTATTTCTTTTTATATAAATGGTAAATAATTTATTAGAAATAGTGGAAAAATAAAAAATTGATCCACAGAAAAAGGAGTTTTAATAGGCTAATTATGTGGTGCTCAAAAATATTTGTAACGGAGCCTGAGATTCCTCAATTTCCACTGAAATTGCCAGCAAAAGGGACCCCTATCCTGGTTGTAACATTAGACCCATGCATGCAAGTGCAAAGCTGCGTATTTAAGATCAGAGCATTATTCTGCTACAGGCATTTTTAAGCATCTCAGTGTTCCCTGGAAATCAAACACAGTGCATTTGCAAACTTTACATATCAACACAGTTGTATACTCTAACCTTTTGATTGTTACTATTCCATCCAAATACAAAAGTATTTAAACTGCTTGAATTAACAATTTCTTTACCACTTACAGTTCAGCCAACATCAAGACATGATACTGCCTCCCTGTCTTTAATTTTTTCCCCCTTAGTTATTATGTAGTGACAGACCCCTAAGAACAGCAAACTTGCAAATATAATCATCAGCAACAATATCATCAGAAAAAAAGACTGAGAGAACCATTCCAGTTCCCAGTCTATTCATCTGTTGATGTGCTCCTTTTGAACTTTAAGCTGCTAACCTTTTAATCTCACAATGAGACTGTCAATGGTGAGTGATGAGGCAAACCCACGGGTAAACACCTTTTTCTAGGTGCACCTGCATGCACCTGGCTTTGACTGACACATCATTCCTTCAAAGGGATGTTCTACAGAAAGGTGCCCCAAACACTCTCAGAAATTGCCACAGCCAGCAGCAGTTGAAACCACACCAGAACAGATTGAGGGGGAAGTATTTTACACTGACTAAGAATACTGTATGAAAAAACAGTAAAAAAAAAGTACTATTACCAGGAGATTAACACTCAAAGAGATGACAGCTTGCTCCTCTCATATTTAATCTTATATTAATTAATTGGCTTAAAATATTCAAAACTTGTTTTCTTTTCACATAGGAAGAAACAGGAATTTATGAAAAATTAACTGTGTGTTACAAAGTCTTCAGAGCAGTTATGTCCTTACTTACTCTTCTCCAATATATTGTTTGAAAGAAAAAATATAGAGAAATCCCAAATATTTTTTTAATGAAAGAATTTAAACCTCAAAATGTGATTCCATCAAATTTTCTTAAACCCGAATACTTTTATGTGACTGTTCTTCAAATTGAAAGCCATTTAGCTAATACAGCCACAGGAATATGGTGAGAGTGAGTGAGTCTGAGTTCTGCAGTAAGAAACTACAGCAGAGCTGGGCCACAACAACTACAGTGAAACTCTGGTAAGAACTCTGGAGAAGAGAAATGGCAGGGGTAAGGCAGCACTCCAGAGGTGGGCAGGAGTGCTTGTCTCAGTAAATAATCTGTGGCAGCACACAGCTTCAAGGGAGTACACGCTGGGGTAGAATCATGGATGTGGGATCTCACTCTTCAGCTGGATCGAAAGTCCTGAATATATACAACGTTGTTTTTTATCATCCTGAAAAATTAACAGTATATTTTAATTTTCCACTAGCCTTACTTTTCACTAACAGCAACAAAAAGGTTTTATCACTACTTTTGGAGATATTTCCTATGAGTGATTATGCTAACTACTTATAGGTTACACTGAGACTTAAGTTTGTCTCAGGAAATTCACTAATACTCAACATAGAACACATGCACCCTGAATCTGTTTCCTAATCAGGTGAAATTAGTTTTCATTCTGCATTAGACCAGAAGGCTAGATATTTTCTAGGCACAATGGTTTTTTGATAGGGTTATTTTTGTATGTAGATTAAATCTTAAAACATATCCTTTGTACTATTTGAGCTGTTTCATTGCTAGGTACTGGAAACCTAAGCAGACACATAAAAATAAAACAGTAAGTGAAAGAGAAACAGATATGGATAGGAAAATCAAATCTGTTTCCTAAATTTTGTTGCATATAGCACACAGAAGAAATCTATGTATATTCTGTACACCAGATATCCTGATTAATTCAACAACATAATATGTATTATGTATGAATTTAGAAAGAATATTTAATAGTATCTGCAATACTATTCTTCATAAGAAAGTGCTTCCTGTGACAGCCTCATGACAGAGGACTGAACATAGGTCAGACACCCTCTTTACCATCTCATATTTTAAAAAATATTCTCTAATCATTAATACCTTCAAGTCCAAATACTGCTTAAAAGAGGGGTGTATTTCATCTAATGATCTGGAAAGAAAAGTAATTGCTTGCTATTAAATATTAGCTAGACACAAGGGAAGCAACAGCATTTAATGAAAAGTTTTCCACATTGAACAAGTCACCTAAAAATGATGAATAAATGTATAAAACAACAAGCGTACATAGATGAAAAGAGAAGATTTAATTACTGAATATTTTTGCTTGTCCACTATCCTTGTAAATGCTCTCTCTTTTCAAGTGACAAGAATTCTTAGAATCAAAATTATTTCAATAACCTTTTACACAAAAAAGACTTGCTTATCCATCACTTCAAAATTTCCACTCAAACACAGAAGATAAAGGTTTCTGCAAAGATTCTGGATGTACATGCCCTAGTTATTTATATACACACACATCTACCCAGGGCAGAACATAAATGTATTTCTTAAGTTACAACGTGATAAATGGTAGATTTATTGGAACTGGTGCATTGCAAACTGGCTGAGTGCTCTGAACATAAAGAGAGAGACATCATTATTGGTGCTATAAATACTTTGCACTGTAAAATCATACTGTACTTTATGTGGCAATACAGAACAAATAATACAGAAATTGTTTCTGTTTCTGGCTCAGCTTAAAATGTAATAACCTCTGAATGATCCCAATAGAAGCTGAACTGAATAGGTACAGACATTGCTTCTTGTTTTCACAGGACCCAAAACCCATTGCATCATCACAGCTGGAACAGAGGTTAACAGCATTATCTGATTTCCTAATTAAATCATCTAGATCTCTTTCTTGAAAAGTGTTTAAGGCTAAGTTATAACCCATAGTCTTTTTTTTCCATCCCTCAAATTCTACAAGATCCTTCCTACATTACGCCTTAAAGAAAAGTAAGGACGTGTGCCTGAGTTTGTTGGGACTTGAGGAAAACTGCCTTGGTGAAGACTTTAAAGAGAAGTGTCTGAAACATCATTCTAATGTCACAGTCAAGCATCTGAGGGTAGCAGTACCCTGAAAAAGCTGGCTGGTAAGACAAATCAGGGAGATGAAGACTATCCATGTATTGATTTCATCTGCTCATTCCCTAAATGTATGACTGTTCTCTACTCATTCTTCTTTCCTGTTTTTTAGGCATACTGAGTTGCCACAACACTCAACAGGTTCAGGGGGAACTTCAAGGAAGTTACCCTGGTAAAGATCAACCCAGAATTTGAGTGACTAAAGAGCTCAGAACCCTACTTCAAAAGTGAGCATTTTTCAAAGAGCATGCCTAAATTTATCTGTTCCACTTTTTCTATTATTTGTTGAACAATAATAATACTGACTCACATTTACAAAGGACTTTGGGATCTCCAGCTGAAAGATGCTATTCAAATAGTGTCATGAAATCATTGTCAAAAATGAGATTCCCTATTATACCCATTTTCTAATCGGCTGACGAACACGAAGTTCAAAAGTTCACCTTGATACATAATATGTTTAGGAAATTTAAAAGAGATGGCAGAAAAGGGATAGTAGAAAAATGTCCAGGAAAAAATTAGTGATAACTAAACAAAGGGAGAAGAGCAACTAAAATTAAAGAGATTGTAAAATTACTCTGAGAAGGCATAAGAAAAGAAAATCAAGTATGATTGTAAGTATGATTGATTTCATGGAGTGCTAGCAATACTGCCTTTGTCTTTATTCCTACTATCTATTACACATCATACACAATTCCTGATAGTTTTTTAAAATTATTTAATGAACTTCCTTTATCAAAATTCCACAGAGAAGAAAAAAATTGAGAAACCAAACGATTTGGGAATCCTGACCGCCCACAAAGTACTTTGAAAGGTTAATTTATGTCATATTATAAAACATTTTTTTCTCTAATTATGATATTGATCTCATATAGACACAAAACCATCCCCTCAGGCGCCCAGCTTTGCAGTAAGCAGTGCAATCACTTCCCATGAAAACCAAGAATAAGGTCATATTGCACATACTATGCAGCCAGACTTCTTATACTGAAATCTGCAAGTGAACATTTTAAAGGTAATTTAATGGTCTTTATTTAAAATTTCCACTGCAAAATACATTAAATGGATATTATCTAAAGAAATTCTTGGGCACCAGTTTTTACAAAATTGATCACTATGATCTAAGTACTAATCTTCATTAAACATGCAATCAAATTTTTAGTAATTTTTCCTTCTAAGATTTATTTTTCTAAAGTAACACCTTTGTTTGGTTTGGCAAAAGACCCAAAGACTTAATGTTTACACTAAATGGGGGTTTCATATGTCAGAATCAAGCAAAATAATTTTATACTTTTCAGATACTCTATCATGTTCTTCTTCAAATTAATACACATCCATGCAGCAAAAGTGTGTCTGACCCATTCAATGAACCATCTGCTTAACAAAGGAGGACAAATATCTTCCTTTCCTTCTGAGGAAAAAACCCAACATACAAGGTTGTATACACCAGATAACTATAAAAAAATCCAATCTGTAACTACAAACATTAAGCAGCTCTGATTCACTACCAATGCACATACAGCTCCCCCAAATGATTTCCTGTTTCCATTTCTGTGAACTACTTCTGCATTTCCCTTAAGCTCTTTGAGTTTCAGATATGGTTTATATTTTCAAGAGATGTACACAGCAAGCTGCATGGTAGGCTCATCTGCCCTAATTTAATTGACAGACACGATGTTCCTTCACAGTCAAGAGCAAGAAACAGCTCCCTCAGAAGATGAGTCATCCTATCCTATAATAGAGGTTGAATTAAAATAAGATTAATTGCCTATCTGCTGGCTGTGAAACCAGCTCAGATCTGTACTGCAAACTTGCACACCCGACTAATAGGTATCTACAACTGGACAAAATGAATCCCAGTCCTTATTTCCCCAATCATTAAAATTAAGAGGAGAGATTTCAATAATTTAAAAGGATATACTGCAAATGATCAGTTTACCCTGCCCTAGTAATTTTTTTCCAGTTTCAGCAACAGCATTAATCCATTTGACTGGCACTGCTGACTGCAGTTTTCACCTTCACGCTCCACATATTAAAATATGTCAAGCCAGCCCTGCCGTCTGATCTCCTCCATGCTCCAGGAGTATGGTGTGGTGCAACAGAATCTAATCTATGGAAACAAAATGGCTAAAAACAAATTTCACAGCATGGCAAAGGTGCATAAACGTTTTAGAAAGTGAAGCTGTTGGAGAAGGGGCAGAAGATTCTCGTAACATTGCACTGACAAGGTGAGTTTCAGATGTCTCAGAAATACACAGCAATAATCAATCCTGCCTGCAGAAGAACTTATTCATATTGGATCAGAATTTTTGAGGTGAGTTGACACTGCATCCAGGCAGGGTAAATCAAGGACACAGAACACACAGTCACACACCAACACAGTATGCTCACACTATTTACACATAACATCCCAGCCACTGACAACCACATGCAATCAAAGATTTGGCAGACAGTTATCCGTTCCATTCATTTTGTCCTGCGTGTGCTTCAAGTCAGGAAGTGCAAAGGGAAAACTGCAGTAAAAGATGTAGGAATTTTGTCTAAGGAAAGTGAAGGAAAAACTTTAGAATTTGACCTTTACATGCTCGACTGCAGCTTTCAAGCCTTCGCAATTATTTTTAATTGCTTACATTGTGCAATATTGTTACAGTGTCAAAGGAATTATGGCTCTTTTTCAAACAAAATGGGCAAAAAATATTTTGTATATATAAACAGCCAATCTGACACTACACTGCAAGTATCTGGTAGGAAGAAAACCTTGCTTATATCAGGGCAAGTTTAAAAGTTTTCCAGGAAAGCTGATAAAATTGTCAGTTCTTATTTCATTTTTTAGGAAGCAGTAGTTGCTTAGCAGTGTGATATTATTTAATCTTATCAAGGCCATTTTATGTTTCCACTGAAGAAACAACATATGAGAATACAAGAGGTATAATTTGATGATACAAATATGGAATCAAAATGGATTGACTGCATACTTTTTAAGACAAGGTGTACTAGTAGAAGTCAGAACAAGACTTAACTATCATGTTGATTTCAAGCTGCACGTCTTAAAGAGAAATTTTGCCTAATTATTCTTTGAGCCTGTACTGTCTTTTGAGCTTCTGAGATATAAGTTGAAGGAATTTGCCCAGTAAATTTAGTTGCTGAGACCTCTTCCACTGTCATTAGACTGTGAAGTGGCAAACCCTCCACTTTTGAGCTATTTCATCCCCTTTCAACTTCCCATCTTTCTGGCAAAGGCAGTAATCTGCATGTTCAATAAATAAATTCCTTATTTTCCCCTCAATGCCTTACCTGCAGAACACCTCCCACAACCTGTGTGCCAGGTCCAGCAGTGGCCCCTGGCAGGGACAGTGGTGGCCAGCAGGCTGTGGCTGCCCTGGGACACTGTGGAGGGCAGGCTACTTGAGGCTGCTTCTTCCCCTGCTGCTATTACTGTGAAACTTGCAGGTTCGCTTGGACCAATTTATATCCTGTCAATTATCAGAAGCAGTTACAGTTTGAACAATGATTTTAAAGTTCTACCGTGGCAGTATACAAAGAAAGACATTTCCCCTTTTGTTTGGAAAAATACTTGCATTAGAGAAAAGGAGAAAAGGACAACACTGCATAAAGGAAGAAAATTGCTTCGACTTGTGATAAAATATCTCCTTTTTCACCCTTGTAGTGGGGAAACTTTTCTATTTTCTTGGCCATAATTTCTTTTCAGCAACGAAGAGTGGCCTAACTAGCAAGCTGAGGGAAATTGCCTCCATATATACTAAGAACAGGGTAAAAACCCAACCCCTTTAGATGATAAGGGTTATAATCTTTTGCAGGACACAGAAGTGTTAATCCAAACAGACGTATCTTTGAGTGTGAGTACTGATGATGTGAGTACTGTACCAGTTCACTACATGATGATTGTGCACCTGACCTACTACTAAGGTAACTACAAGGTGAGGAAAAATCCTTTTCTTCATTTACAATAAAGAAAATTAATGAAAAAGCCATTCACTAACTTCGTAGAAACCTATTTCTGCACTGGTGACACATTTATATCACAAAGTGTTTGTGCTACAGAAGCCTCATTGCAGTTACAATTACGTGGTTTAAAGAAAGTAAGGAACATATTCACCATTGCCCAGTTTTGCCAGGAGTTCTCCACCGTGGCAGTCAAACATCCCAAAAGGTGTCAAGTGAATCTATTTTGCCATTTATGCAATGGCAAAAAGTAGTAGTTCCTAGCACCTAGCAACTTCTAATCTAATATTACTGAAATTTAAGAGGGCAGGAAATTCACAGATTTTTAGAATACCCCTGGAACAGAAAGATGCAGTCCACTGTGAAAAATGTTTTCCTTGAAATGGTTACTAGTAATTTCATTCTTTTCAAAATGAAAAATTACTGTAATATGCATATGATATTAGGAACAACAACAAGTTTGTACAGATTTTCCCTGAATGTCACATTTCGTTTTTGAATTGCTGCAGAACAAAGGTGCAAAACTACTTTTCTCTCCTGTACGTTTTGTTTTTTTTTCATTTTTGGCATTGAAAGATAGCCAGATAAAGATGATGAAGATGTTCATTCACACATCCCACTGCAGTTCATTCTTCTTCTTACTTCTGTTGATGCTTTTGAAAAAGTATGAATAAATTCTTATTTCTAATTTATATGCCCTTCCTATGCCTGCATACTGCCAGTTTAGATGCGTCACCTGTAATAACAATGAAAAATTGCTGTGTGCCTCATGCTCTGTTTTCTTCATCTGCTTTAGAAGCTCGCTCCAGCTACCGCAAGGGAGTTCACTTGTGAGCAGTAACAAATCTAATTTAACTGTACCAAGTCACAGTTTTTTCATCTTAATAGCTATTCTGCACAGCCCAGAAAACTCATTAATGGAAAGACTCTCAAGTCTAGTTCATGTCTTTTATGGGAATGAACTAGCTTACAAAAGAGAACACATTTTGTAAAAAGACAGATAGCTTAAAGACATCCTCAACTACAATTGTCAGTACTCTACAATTATTGACACAAGCAGTACCTCTCTGCTGCTTCTTGTAGTATCCTGAAGAATCAAGTGTGCTTAACAATGACATACAGAGAAATTTAAACCAAAGACAAGCAGTAATGTTAAGTTTGGAGTTCACCTCAGGTACTCAAACTCCTCAGGAGGCAGCAGCATATTCTTTTACTTCCCATTCTGACAAGTGATACCAGCCAGACTGACATTCAGAAAGCATGAGCAACTAGCATGTCATCACTGAAAGTTAACTAAGGAAACAGCAGCTCTTGCTTCCTTCCATCCTACAACAAAAATAGTGTTTCACTAATGTGAACCTTAGGATAACTAACAGGAAAAGATGGATAGCTGGGTCTAGCCTCTACGTCAAAAATAATATTGAATATCTGAAGCCCTTTAGCTGTGGAATTCTCCTGCGAAAAGAAAATGAAAAGAAAATGAAAAGGAAGGAAGGAAGGATGGAAGGACGGACGGACGGAAGGACAGACGGAAGGAAGGACGGAAGGATGGAAGGAAGGAAGGAAGGAAGGAAGGAAGGAAGGAAATAACTTTTTCTCATCTTTGCTGAAAATGAAAAGTTAAAAAACGATCTGAATATGCTAAAGAATTAGACAATTTATTTCATTATAATCTTCCTGATACTCGGCAATTTCTAAAGCATATCCACTTCTGGATAGAAGGTAGATTTTAAAAGCAAATAAATGGTGGACATATTATGACAGCTTATGCTACTGAGGCAGCACCAAGACAAGTAAGCTTGGCTAGAAGTGAGTTAGGACTACGGATACACAGCAAAATAGGTGAACATAAAAAACTATACCCCGCATTTCCAACTGTTACTAGCCACAGAATTTTGTAATGGATGGAGACAAATAAGCTAAGTCCTATTCTTACAAAGTCTTACAGTGAATAAATTATTATTTTCAAAGAAGTCAAAAGGACTTAAATACACAACAGATGAGTCAAAAATTCATCTTTCTTAATTTTTGATGTGAATCAATCAACTACAGAATTGGTATTGACTGCACTGGATGAACGTGCTGAGTTCCAGAGCACAGCCTTCTCTTAAAGTAGGTATCCAGAGCAGACATACTATTGAAGTGCCTACTTCACTCACCATGAAAGAAACTATGGATGAGTAACTCATATACATATACCATGTACTGAAAAATGTCTGCCTTTGTTAAAGTCCACAACTGTGAACTCTCAGGAACCCTGTTGCTTCTGTACAGTGAGTTTTAGTATGGAGTAAACTCCTGTTTTCCACTTAGCCCAAATAAAACGAAGAAAGGCACGTCCTTTTAAAGACTTTTGATTCCATAAGTTTTCGTTTTTGTATCTTCCTGCATTCTGACCAAAGGAACAAAAAGGAGAAGTAATAAGAGAATGATAATTCTGGCTGTTTCAGGATTTCAAACAAAATCTTTTTTTTCTGGTTAGAAATTGAGACTCTACCTAAGAGAAAACAGTTTGTAGTTATAGTTTGAGACAGGAAAATTAAAGAAATCCTCAAAGCTGTAAAAGGTGAGATATCATCAGTCAGCCACAACTTCCAGTAGTGTAGTGTGGAAAAGCTTCCTGGTAAGTGCTTTGAATCCTATCCTCATGCAGTATCTAAGGTCTGGATATTTTCATAATAGTTCATTGAGTTAACAATCAAGCAAACAACAACAAAAAAAGGTTCAGGAACTGAATCCTTCCTCGTAGATATGCATAATCCTCCACAAGTAGAAATGGCTCACTCACTGTGATAAAAGTATTGTATCTGATTGTTATTCCATGGACAGAAGTACTACTATGAGGAATACAGATCATGGTCCTATTCGCTTTGAGCAGCTGATTTGACTATTAAAACACACAACACACAACAGAAACACTTTTACTGCAGAAGCCTCTTATGCCAGGATATGCTTTAACACAAGTAGTTTGAGTGCTCTCCTTATTTCTCCTTAAATTGAAAATGACAAAATACTTGTTAAGAAAAACTACCTTGTGCTGTTATCAGCACATATTCTGAACCTATAAATGCCAAATCATGAAACTGATTATGTCATACAGATTTTTTTTAGTATAACTATGTGATCATTTTCTCAATATTAGGATTATAACCTGTAAAAACACAAACTGAAATTTTTGTTTCATTTTTTCCCTGCAAAAAACCAGAAAATTACAATCAAGACAGAAGTGACTATCATGTAAGCATTTTAATTCCATAAGGTTAAAAAACCTTCTCATCCCAAATATTGAAAGGTTTATAACAAGAGATGCGTGATTTCTGCAAACAATGAACATTTTAAGTTGCTTTGCATTTGATAAGAGAGAGTATCTTCTGTATTTACATGTGATTAAGAAACATTTTATATTGCTTTCCTGTGTTCACTAAAGTCCTAACTGTAAAAGTAACACTAATTAAATACAGTATCTGGAGAAATGGGTTTGTTTTGTTTGTTTTTTTAGTACAATTAGCTAAGTAAATTGAAAAGCCTCCAAATGCTACAGACAAAGGTGCATTTTTTTAAACTCCAAACCACGTATTTCAGTAAAGAAACAAACAAAAAAATCCACAAATTTAATTTTAAATTTGTAATTTTTACTTAGTCTATGTGAAAATGCTTTTCCTTGGTAAGCTTCCCAAACATTATCCTGTCAACAGAGAAGTATCATCTTCTTTCCTTGCCAGAATTAACCTTGAACACACTACAGATTTAATTCTGTGTATAGCCATGGATCAATCCCTTCCTTGTACACTCAGCCTTGCCATTTTGACTGGGCCATAGTACCAACACTTCCCATCACAAAGGGCTGTCTAAGTAAGTGCTAGTGTTAGAAGTATGCATTTTAACTGAATTGAATGGATTTGTCTTTTGCACGGTTTCAGGGTGTATGCACTTTCTCATGATTTTGTGATCAGTACTAAATACTTTCCACCAGAAGATTTGATTTAAATCTGTCCCTGATGCCTTTATACTACACAGCATCCAGCAACATATACTAACTGTGTGTAAATCCTGACCATGGCTTTCCAGGGGTACAGCAAGTCAAACAGCAGAAGTAAAATTCAAGTGTATTACATTGCTCGGGAAGAGAGAGGCAAAAAATGTGGTGCACAGTGTGTACCTAAAATTTGCCATTGGATAGCAAGAATATTCATAATGAAAAGAAGAGGCATCTCCTCACCAAAATCCTTGAGATGACTCTCATATTTCATTTTCATTACCAGAAATAATTTAGGCAGTGTATTTCTGTTCTGAATGTAAAGCTATGTCCTTATTTGCTAAATGGTTGAGAAACTGAACAAAATCTAGTGAAAAACACAACCTAGTAAACCTTTACAAGAATTATCAGAAAAAGAAAGGTGTAAAAACGAAAACACTTTCAAAAATTATCAGAGTAATATATGCTGTAGAATTTTATATCACAGCTCTGTCTGAAGTTATTCTGGTGCCTACTTTACTTTAAAGAATGCACTCAATATGCAAGGCTGCAGGCTTGTGTGTTCAGTTTTAATTGAAGGAAATTTCACTAATTACTTGCTAATCCAGTGTAGTGATTTTTCATATGCTTCGTTCACACAGAATAAAATCTGTGCCTTTAAAATTTTAATAGATGGAAGCTAGAATGAGAAGATTGGTGGATATAAACAGATTCTTTCACACTCTTATCAGCAGTTCAAATCCACATTATCTTTCTGGGGAGCAAAAGAAACCATCTGTTTAGAAGCCTACATGAAATGAGTTGATGATCTTAAATATAACCCCTAACAGGCACATGTTCATCACCTGCTTGATTGACACACATGCTGACAGATAGCAGAGAACAAAAAATGAACTATTTTCACATCAAGAGCTGAACCTAAAGTGCAAAAATGAAGTCTATTGCTACGACAACTAGAAGTATTAATGTTGTTTATAGTAAAATTGCTCTAGAGATAATAGATAATTTCAGTTGTCATCAGTTATGTACTAAATTACATAAGTGAACTGGAATAAGGGACAGCCAGTTATTTTAAGTGTCTCTGTACTGTTTTTCACAAACGTTTTGTCAATCCAAGTAACCAAAAATGTTTCTCTAGCTCAGAACAGTCAACTTCAAAATTTCCTTACAGTGGTTGAAAGCTGGTTGAATTTTGACACAAGGTTTAAGTTAAAACAGACTGACCTAAATGCAAAGTACTTTTCACAATATCTTGCTTGCAGTCCAAGTTTTTTGTCTCCCCACTACATTTTTTCCCAATTCTATTTCCCTTCTTTATATGGTAATTTACTCTCCGAACAAACCAGATTTTATTATTAGCACAAAAGTAATTTAAAGTTTGTGCTTATATTTAATTTTTATTAAACCAAGCAGAGAAAATGACATTATGCAAATAATTCTGAAACTAATACAGAAGCCAGAGAAAAATGGCTAACTGGAAAAAAAATTTTGGAATCCACTGAAATCCACACATATTCTTCCCTTTTTGCATTCTAACAGAGTAGAGTGCAATGTAGAGTGCACTCAAAAATGGTTTGCTACCACCACCTCTCTCTTAATGAGAAGTCACACGGTCGTAGAGAATGCTTTATAGATTTTTCCACTTCATCTATCTTCTCACCAAGGAAAGAAACTGTCTTCAGCAGCAAAGAGGCATTGGAACAGTGACAATGTCTAAGATATTCCACCTCACACCTTCACCTTTTGGCTGCCATAATCTGCAAAGACGTCGATGAAGTCTCTAGGCAATTTTTCGCCTGGACAGTTCAAACAAATAATTGCTAAAGGCAATGGCAGCTTTCTTGTACTTGCTCCTTTTTTAATACAAAAAGGTAGATTTGTAATCATATGTAACATTCCCGCATTGCAGCAGTCCTGTAGAAAATACTGTAACTGAGCTTTGATTGGTTACCTGTGGCCTAAAGCAACAATAAGATAATGAAGACAGATCGGGGTGGGGAAAAAGCACCCCAGTTCTGCTACATGGTTTTTATTTGTGTCTAGATCATGACACTACAAATCCACACTAGCAGTGGAGTGTGGGCCGCCAAAATTGCCAGCAAGCCAGGTTTGATCCATAATGATGTAGAATTTTTCTGCCCATGACTTTACAAGGTGTTGCAGCAATGTGGCAGAAGTGAAGTCATCCTCCCTTTCATGATGCTACCTGTGATCTGGGAACCATCACAGAGGGGTGCAGTTCACTGTCTCCCTACATGTTCCTGAAAGACCTTAAACAATGTTTTTCTGGAACACGTGCTTCACCAGAAAATTATTTCAGATAGGGACAGTGGGGTTTTTTTCAAGTTTCTACAGCATTTAAACAAGTTGACATTTGATCCTTTATGAGTGTTTGCTTCCTATTCAATAGTAATCAAATTTCATTAAGCAGTAGCTGAGCTAAAATTTAGCCCAACTACAGAATTTCTGATGAAAGCAGAATGCTGGTTTTACAGCAGGCTCAAAACAAAAAGAAAGCACAGCATCATCATAAGAAACCTAACTATCTTTAAATTTCAGTAAAGAACAAAGATTACAGAGAAACACTTTTCATTTAGGAGACAATGTACCTGTTCTTAGGTTAGAAGGAAAAGAATTCTGTACTCCTGTGATCTTGGAGTAATAAGTGTGAAGCCTCCAATCTGCAGCCTTGGTTGGAGCATGCAAATATTCTCCACTCAAAAGCGACCTACCTTAGTTTTCAATGGTTATGGAAGAAAACTGCCAGCAGTGACTTCCTCCTAACCTTTACTCTGCCCATGACCTATTTGCTTTGCTTTAAGAATGAAGGCAAAATGTTTACTTCCTTCTTCTGATCATTCCTTAAAGTATGACCATCATCATACTGGAAGACACGATTTAAAAATGCATTTTTTACCCTGCCATCAACTGAGTAAGATGAAGAATAAGTCCACCTTTATCTTCTGAGTAAGGCAGTCCCAGAACGGTAGATGAGTCATAGCAAAAGCACTCTCTCCATGCCTGCTGACAAATACAGTACCCTGCATGGAGGCTCTTTTCATCTCAGAGAGTCTTTGTGATTACTTGACCATATCTACACTAGGAATACTTTGCTGGAATAAGTGTTTTCTCTGCCAGTGACTCCTGATTGGCCTTGACCAACAATCAAAGTCTCCCACCAGGTGATCTGTTACCTAGTTATCAACACACCAAAGTGCAAACTTCAAAAACTAGCTTGATGTGTGTGACTTCAACCTTTTAGTGGTGGGGGTTCGAAGTAAACAAAGAAGAATCATGTTTAATGAGAGCTCAGTATCACACTCACCTGTTGCTCACTTCAAAAGGAAAGCACAAGGACAAACAGAGAAAGATCTGCACTCCAGATGAATTTTGCAATGTGAAGGATACACACAGAGCACTCTCAATATACTGATATTACAGAAGCACAGCTGAAGTATTGTGGGTTACAGCCTTTTATTATAAGGCACCTTTTCCACTGTATGTAGTATCTTGTTCAAATCCAACAGCAGAAACTCATCAACAGTCCAACTTTAGTCCCTGAACAATGAGCAACAGAGAAGCCGCTTTATGTGGCTCTGACAAACTCAGTCCTCTTCAGAACTGTAATTTTGGTATAGCACCATTTCATCTGAACTTCCTGAAAAAATCAGCACAGACCAACTTTTGGCCCTAACCTAACATAATTTTCTTCTAACTACCAAAAGTTGCAGCCTTAGACCTTCCCCCATCTCTTACTGTGAAATAGAATATAATTTACAGAAGTAATAAAGGTGAATGTCATCACATGCTTAAAACGGCCATGGATTCTTTCAGACAATTGTTTTGCTACCTTAGCACTTGCTTAATGTTAGATGTTAGAATCTTTTCTTACATCAGAAATGTTTTAGCAGCTATCTTACTATCTAATTACAGTTTATTTTAATAAATAAATGATAAATAAAAGCATAAAAAGATCCAATCAAAGCAATTTCCTATCGTTCAAATGAACTGAAGAGTGTCTCGCTCTTTAATATGAATCCTCCCAATCCTTTATTAGTGACTGTCTAATGTTTCTATAGTAACTTTATGGACAGTTCCATTAGTATTTGATTTTTAAGTCTGGAAAATCATTTTAAATTTGAATGGGATGCCTGAGCAATACAGCTATAAATATATGTACTGCAATATTAAATCTGTTCATCAAAACCAGGCTTAACCTAAGCAAAGCTGCTAAATTAATGATTTGGATAAGATGCTGCAATTTAGTGCTAATATATGTTTCAGGATTTAAATATCTTTAAATGATTAATTGATAGAGGATTTTATGAGTCAACTTGCTCTTAGTCTCTTTACAAATCCACCCACTGTCCATACAGTAAAATTTCAATATTCTGTGGGGCTGTTTTCTCTTCAGGCTGTTAATTTTTTTTCCCCAAGAAATTTCTAAGTCTAATCCTCACACAAGAAGTACAAGATACAGTGAGAAGTATTTCCAAATTAAAAAGATTTAGTTCTATAAAATCTGACTGCCTATAACCCTTTCTCTTGCCCTCTCTTCTTACAGTTGCCTCTATCCTGGTTCCCTTTTTCAGTCCAATACTGGATGCAGCATTGATTATGAGATAGGTAACAAACAAGATTTACTTCCAGAACATAACATTATAGATCCAGTTAGTCCAGAACTCCTTCCTGTAACAGAGTTATTTCTTTGGTACTTGAAGACACCCAATTCCAGACAATTCCAAAACCCATGAAGAAGATTAGGAACTCAAAAATAAGGGTTATAGAATCATCTGTGAATCACTAGAGACAGTAAATGTAAATGTTAATTCCTCTTTAAATATTTCTACATTTATGGTGTATTTCTGTAAGGTATTTCAGAAATGGTATTCTAGAATAACAGAAAATTTGATGAATGAAATTAAATTAGAAAAAAATTAGTAATTCCAATCTTTCTGTTCAAATACAAGAAATTATTTACTATATTAATTATAACATCTATAGTCCAAAAAATATGAAGTATTGGGTGAGTGATTATTTGAGACTTTCATGGACTTACAAAGGCAAGACTACAAGTATTTTCCAGATTTGAAAATCACACACTTAAGCCTTTTTCCCCTAGAGAAGGAAAAAAATCATTACCTTAATGTATATACATTAAGTCTCAAAATAGCACGTTTGCAATGATGCTAAGGGTTTTTGGCAAATTTTCAAATTTCAGTTAATGCAAAAGGATTTGGATGGGAGGCAATATTTGAAAGAGGTTGTAGAAGATTTTCCATTACATGTCATCTAAGGTGAACTGCTTTCATGAAATTAAAGAAAAAAAATGTTTATACTGTTAAAGCAAGTAATTTTCAATACTCTGGTCATATCTGATGGCCAGAAACAAAAGGCTTTAGCTGAGGACCTTGCTTTGTGGTGGACTGAATACTTACCCTGATTTAATTTTACTGTTGTCTGGATATCAAACAAGTGTTAAACATAAGCAGACCACTGCTAAGTAGAGCACTTACACTGACAGTGGCTTCTGGTTTGTGCTTCATGCAGTTGCTTCCTCATTTATTCAGGGAAGCTTGAAAGGACAAAAAAATCAATACTAATGTAGTGGACCAATTCAAATTTGTTCTCCAGAATATCTTGTTCAGTGTGCTGCTCACACACGCTGAAATCATATGAGGAAAGCCATCAGTCTTGAGATCATGAAAACTCTTGTTTTTCTCAAATCAGATTCACCTAAGGAAAATGCGTATTAGCTTAGGAAGCAACAGAAGAACTTAATAGAATTACAAAATCTTTAAGAAGACCAGAACTACACTGACAAGCTGTAGTTCTTCACCTGGATGGTAACAAATGTGCTGCACCCATAACCTTCTCAGCTGAGGGCTGTTACCATCACTTAGCTCATGTAAAAGAATTGCTTCTTATCACAGAACAATATTCAGTTTGCACTGACACTCAAGCTCCTTTAAACCCTCAGAAGTAATACATGACACAGTAGTACATTTTCTGAACGTCTCACTAAGAATGCTTGACCCTCAAGTGATTAGAAAACAAAGGAAATTAAATCATCTCTTGGTAGGGACACAGCCATAATACACTTTCACAGGAATTATGGTCACAGAGGTGGCTTAAAAGCACTATGTCAATTCTCATATGTAAGTGGATACTTCCAAAAACAGTAACAGAATATGTCCAGTGGAAATATATTTACTATTTTCAAAGCCCAAGTAAAAGAAGTGCAGTTTTGAAGTCTTGAATTTAATGTGAACAAGTCAATTTTAGAAGTTAGAAAGGTTAGATTATGAAAATAAAACATGTATCCTCTGGAAAGGAAGAGTAATTTTGTTTAAGAGGATGTATTTAAAAAGCACGATTTCTGATAAAATGAGAGTTTTAAAACAAAGATCACCTGGATATCCTGATATGTTCTGTAAGGAATAAAATCCATTGCCTCTCCTTTAGATAAACACTGGATATAAAACTTGAACAGTGGCAGGTTTTGTATGTGCTCTCTTGGAACAATACTGAACCACAGTGAGCTCAAACTAGAGAATAATTACTTCTATTTCAATACTTACCAGGATATAAAATGTTTTCAAGAGAACATTAAGTTCTCTGATGAGAATATTAAATATTTTTAACTAATGCTAGAACTAATGTTCCAATACTGTTAGAACTGGAAAAGATTGAAGGTTTCTTCTCTTGCTTCTGATCCAGCTGGTTTATTCAGTGTTTTTGACAACAGCTCATGAATAGTTTGTCTGCCATATACTTTTCCCTCTCTCTCCTATTCTAGCCTCCACTCCCCCTCTTTCATGCTTCAATGGAACATAAGGAACACTGAAACAATGAATTATTTTGACTAAATTAAGAAGAAAACTCAAGCAGCAATGGTGTTTATGAAACTACGCAAAAATAGAAATCATTACATTGGCAACATATTGCACAGTAATGGTGCACTCATGATTACCAACTTGTAATTCAGTTGAGCTAACAGGTGACAAAGTGATTAATCCTAAATAGTCTGACAAGATGTCCTCACAAAACTTAATTTCTAGCTTGTAAAAAAACCCCAACCCATTACAATACATCCTTCCTTAGAATTTGATTTGGGAAGAATTAACACAAAATAGTCTATGTTATTATCTGATATAAAAGTTAATGTGGAGGTTTTTCTTACCAAGTTAACAACATAATGCAGAGGATTTAATAAAACCATAATTTCATAAGCCAGGGCTAAAAAACCCCATGTTTGCTGCAAACAGCAAGCAGGAGGTATAGTGAACAAAATCTTACTGAAAAAGCAAGTCTAGGGCAAAGCAGCAGTGAGGCTTTGACCATTTTGTCCTTCTCTGTAGGGAGTTATCCCCCACAAGTCTAGACAGAGAAATCATTTTCACCCCCAAGTTGTTACACAGTCATTACCAAGACAGTCCCTGCAGGCAGCAATCAATGAAACACAAACGTTTCAATATGGATTGGCAGGTGTTTTTTGTCTCCATCTGAAGTGAACACAAAAATAAAACCTGTATGAAGAAAAGATGCCACTATTATTCAGTCCAGGCTAGTTGAAATTCAGCTACAATAGAAATACATGGTGATTCTGTCTCGCCTATACCAGATGTCTGTTCTTAGGGCTGACATTTATTCTTTACATCATTCACTGGAATAGGAGACTTGTGCAATCAGTAAAATATGAGAAGAAAACATCTATTTCATCTCAAATTTGCACATCTAAGGCATCTAAGTTACTAAGCCCCTGAAATACTGGTTTTTTGAATTCCAAAAGGAATATTCAGAAGAAGAATCCTAACAAGGAAGGAAAGTAATAAAAAATATTAAAAAAATGCTCTTAAAGCATCGGCTTGTTAAAAAATAATGCTGCTTAGCTACACAGTGGTGTTTCACCATGATTTCTGTGTACAACATGTTACATAACGGAGCTTGATTTGCACTGAGGGCAGAAACAGCAAATGCTGTTTATATTTTCTCATATATAGCTAACAGAAAGAGTTCAGTGCTTCATTAAAAAACCCCAAAAAACAAAACAAAACAAACCAAAACAAAAAAACCCACAAAAAACAAACCAAACAAAAAACTTACAGGTCTGAAAGCTTTCATCCAAGAAGTAATTGAGAAAAAAAAATCCACACTTGCATAATTTAACAGCTGCTAAATCACTAGTTTTAAGCCATTTTTACTACTTCAGAAAACATATTTATGACTGCTGTATATCATAGTTAGATGCATTGAGACTTATTCAACTCAAGAATACTATTTTGTGAATGATTTTTTCAAAGTGGCTTATTAATATAAAATGAAAAAATTAAGTAGGGTAGGTGGAGGAATATTTTACACATTCACACAAATCACCATGATGGATTATAAACACAGGCATGTATGTGTGTGTGTATAAATACAAAATAGAAAAACTATTTCACTGCGAGTCTGCTGTATGCAGCACGTTATGGCCTTGGGAAAGAACGACGTCAAATGCCATTTGATGATGCTCAGCCAGGCACATATAAAGGCACATTGCACCAATAATATTTGACAACACTGGTTGTGCTTTTTCTGCTTCAGTGGTTAGCTTGCTCAAATTCTGGGCAAAGCAACACACAAATAGTTTATAAGTAGCTACACTGTCAGCATCATCTTTTCAAAGCAATGACCACACTGGTTTTCCAATAAATATACTTCACATTTCAGGTTTGAAAGGATGAACTAACAAGAGAGAGAAAATAAATTTATTAGACCTAGGTCACAAAAAAGATGTCATTGAAAACAAAATTACCAGCAGTTAGCTTGATATTCTACTTTAATGTCCAGTAAGGTCTTAATTTTCTTTGATGGCGTTTCCAATGCATTTTTTTGTTGTTGCCTCAGCAAACAAAAAATTGAGCACAAGTGGACAGCAGAGTGAATTAAAAAGTTTTACACTGGACAATCAAAACTAGATACATCTCAAAGCACCGAGTTTGGTAGCAGTATTGTCCTAACTACTGGTAGGAATGAATATGCATTATGAGAATGATGTACGTGAAAGTCAAGAAGGGCCAGGCTTCTTCCACAACTTCAATAGCCACAAATCTATCCAGCTAACAGATCTATCCAACAACCACGACCAGATGCAGTCCAAAAAAATTACCTTTAGATTTCTGTTGACTACATTAGTTGATGACAGAGACCAAAGGCCCTGCAGTACTTGTTAAGACAGACCCTTGCTAAAATTCATCCATCTACACAGACTGACTAGATGTTTCCTCCACAACTGTTTAAGTTCATGGCAGGATAAGATTATCTCTTTTGTGCAGCTTCATCTACTGAAATGGCATAAAAGGCTGTATGCAAGAAGTCAGTTACAAGAATGAGAGAAGGAGAGGGATGGGACCACAAAGTGTGCCCAGAAACTGAAATTGTGAATTATTTCTTGGGGAAGAAGGAAAAGACATCTGACCTCTGCCTAAGTGATTTTGTTCTCCAACTTGTCTGAAATTACCCTGTCTCTACCTTAAAACTGTATCATGACTGACAGCCCAGCCTCATTCTGATTGCTGGCTGGGGACCATCCATACTTTGAGACACTCATTATGAGGATGCTCTCACACAGTTCTCCCTCCCAGCTTCACTATCACATATAGCACAGAGGATGGAGGGTTTGAAAGAAAATATGAGGTGAAAATGAAAGCACTGCACTAATTAACTGCTTGGACTTTTTTGGAGCTGTTCATTTTCCTTGGTTTCAAAGCTTATAATCAATGATAACCTAAGATCAACACAGCAAATTGCTAAATCAGACTTGTAGATTTCCATTGGTTATGATACTTTTGACAAGTCAAACAGCTCACAACATTAATTTTTTCCCCCAGCAATCTGAGTAGAAAAGAGAGCAGGAGTGGCCAATAAACGGAGCAAAATGTTGTCAGCTTTGTTCAAACTCTGATATTAAGCCTCTTCACTTCTAACATCACAGCATTCTGTAATACACGGATCAGCAGTTTTTTCACTTCCCACCATCCCACATCCAGCCTTTGCACTGCTAGAAAGATTTAAGTCAGTACATTGCAAAAATAATTTTTGCTAAATCAGTCCCAAGCTCATTTCTGTTTACATTTACTCACGTAACTCCTTTGACATTATACTGTCCAAGTCTCCAATGCAATTACCACTGGAGGATAACATATTGCCTGTAACCTTCTAACCAATACTGTGGGTTTATGTTTAAAAATTAACAAAGGAAAAAGTCTCGGTTCTGCCACAGATTCATAATTTACAATTTTTATACAAACAGACACCATAACAGGATTTTCTTGAGACACCAAATTATTAACTATACATTCTATTTAACTTGTATCTTCAAATATGGAAAGGAGAAGGAAGGCACAGACATGGAACGAAACATTTATACTTCAATAAAACACATATTCTTAATCAAAACATGGAGTGGGGAGTAGGGTGGGATTGGGCAGGGAGCAAAGAGAGAGAAAGTCTTTAACATGATTTTACAGAATGGTGAATTTTGAAGAGGAGATTTAGGGAAAAAAAGAGGAAAAAATACCTTTTTTTCTTAGAGAAAGATGTTAGACCTGGTAATTAACTTTAAAAAACCATTTTTTCTAACTTCAGCCTTATTTACATTAGCCAGTATATTAAATTACTCTTCGCTTGTTCTCTTTATTCCCTTCAATACTCCTATGATGCTCAGTGATTAACACTGGAGCCATTCTTGAGCTGGATGTGAAGTCCAGCTGGAATGGAAACATTAAATATTAGCTTGGTTGGTGCTTTTTTTCCCAGTTCTGGACTGAATCATATTGGCAGATTTCTCTGAGCAAGCCTGCATATCACCCAAGAAAAGTGTTCCAACTCCAACAAGTAACACTAAGCTATCATTTTCAGCTCATTAAATTCACTCTTCCTACAATTAAAAAACTGTAAGTGTAAAAATAGGAACATTTGAGTAGATCATCTATTAAATACATTTTTGCATTAATTTGCATTTCTATGTTTGACCTTGCTGTTTTCCAAGGTTCTGACAATCAAAAAAGCAAAACAGCTTGCTGTAAACACACACTAACTAAATTTCTTGAGAAAGGAAGATGCCACAATATTAAGTGAGTTTATTAAAAAAAGGTTAAGTTCTTCAATAGAAGTAAACAGTGACTTATTGACAGTCCAAAAAATACTTAATTATCCTTTCATGGCAGTCCCTTAAACCTCAACACAATCCTCTGTTATACCCTATAATCGAATTTTTTTTCTTGCTTTGTCCTCCGGCTGAATAAATATGATTTATATACCAATTTTGAGAAGTAAATTCAGTAGTTTACTGTAGAAGATATCTATCTTCAATCTACCGTTTATGAGTTTTGTCATATGAAGCAATATACATGAAACAAATTTAAACACTATGTGATAGGCAAAAACCTCACACCTATTCTTATGAGCTGTCAATAGTTCTGATTATTTTCTGAGTCTGTTTACTGTGCCAAAACTGTTGAAATTCACACACTGGGTATCTTCTTCAAATTGATTAAAAATATAATAGTAGGGGAGGAAGACATTTTGAGAAAAAAAGAAATCTCATTAATCTTTCAAGTAGTTTTACTTTCCCCCGTTTCCAGTCTGGCAGAAGGCTCAGCCTGGCACCAGAAATGTGTTGATTTCTGTGAAGTGTCTAAATCCATCTAATCGACATGCCTGTAGAAAAAAAGTCCTTGGTTCATCTATTTGCAGTAGAGACAAAGTATCAGCAGCTATACCCCTATCAACCCAATTTCCATCTGCAATCAACTTGTTCCAGCTCAGAACTGGAAGAACCAAGCTGTAGAGCAAGAGGAAATGTAGGAATAGCGCTACATACAGAATTTCAGAATGAAAGATGCACCTTTTCTTACGAAGCATTACAGGCAACCAGATATTGTGAAAAAGAATGACACAGACTTGACTGGCTTTCAATCACACAGGAAGGAATAGATGAAGATATGAATCACTTTTTATGGGGATGGCTGGTCAACATGTATAGGTCTGTATGCCCTGGGACCAACAATGGACAAGGAGACTGGATAGGGAGAAAGGATGGAAACTAGAGACCAACCCAACAGCCAAGGGAGGAATGTGAGTCAGAAAACAGAATGGAGAGAGGGCAGGAAGTGACTTGGGACAGAAGCATGAAGGAGCAGACAGATACAGTATAGAAAAGAGCACACAAGCATGTAGTAAGCTAGCATGAATAATTCATATAAGAATCTGTGTGTCAAGACATGAACAATCACATGTGGAAGAAATCCAGAGAACAGCAGCAGTGGTAATAAAAGCAAAGAGCAATGCTACAGAGAAGCGCTCCCTCACCAGTATCTGGCTTTGAACTGTTTCTCAGCACTTTTCCGCTTTCCACAAATAACTATGGAATCTGCTAACAGCGTGTCTTGCCTCCTTTCAATTTTAAGTCCATCCAAGGGAGGCTTTTAAAGCATTCTGTGCTACAAAAATGTAGCATTCTGAAATGATCAAGATGTTAAAGGTCTTGTGCTAATTGGACACACAAAATGAATGGACACTTCTGGTGCATTATGTGTCTTATTGACCCTTTTGTAAAAGGGAACTAAAACCTTTTCCTCTTTTCACATGGGTGCTGAAAGTTCCTCAGTATCCAAGTATTCTTATTAGATCATAATGTTAAGTGTCACAGAAAAGCCCAGAGAAAAACAGTGATAATTCCATCTTCAGGGAAAGATGTGAATAGAATATGTGAATATCCCATTAAACAACAAGGATGAAACAAAAGTATGAGCATCTGCTGCTTCCCTAAGCATTCTGCATTTTGCTTTTTTCTGGAACCTTCTGCCTTAGTGATTTTATTACATGATCATGTGACTAAAATTGCATACACTGAGGCCAATGTAAAGGCTTACTTATTACCAGCAATTTACATTTTCCAATGCTTGATTTAAAACCTGTAGTTTTCAGTCTGCCAATATGCGTGGCTATCTACAATGCATTTAAAATTATACCACTGTTGTGGTTTAGGAATGATATTTTCTGTATTAGTAGCCCCGAAAAAAAGCATGCTGCCACTTGCCCCTCCAAGCACAAAAGGCAAAGATCACGGGTTGAGATAAGAACAATTTACTGGAAATAGCAATGAGATAAGAAAGCTAGTAACAGCAACAATATTAGTAACAAAAGGTATAACACAAGGAAACCACACAGAATGCCCTTCACAATATGACCAGCTCTTCCCCATCACATTTTCTCCCACTGGAAAGAACACCCTTCTCCTCAGAAACAAGAGTTCTTTACTCCCACCTTGGCAATGAGGTGAGGCGGTAGAGAAGAACCTTCAAGTCACACCCCCACCAGCCACACTCCCTCCCAGCCACTGCCAAAAAACTAACTCTGTCCTGGTCGAAACCAAGACAACTACATTATGATGAGATTTAACAGACTGTAGGAAAAGGACACAAAAACTTTGTTGGACTATTTTTCATTTTAAATGATTTTCATTCCAGACTCTGATTTGAGGTCATCAAACATGAAGAACTACTTTCAGTATTGTTACCATTGCCTAACTGTAATTTACTAATTTGGAGTTTTAAGATAAATTGGAGAAAGTGTTCATTCTCATGGACGGGAACTCACACAAATCAATATATACATGTAAAGATACATATATGTACATATACATATAAAGAAACATATATGCATATATACACATGCATAATTTAACATAAACATATGTATTTTCATGAAAGAAAAATAAATGTGCAATAACTCCTCTGTCACTCCTCCCCGCCCCAACGCTTTAGACATAATTTTATATAAATATATCTTAATGACAAAAAGATAACCACAATCAACAATTCAAATTTAAATCTTTTCCCAAGTAAGGTATATGAAAACTTGAAAAAAAAATTCTTTGCACAGGACCGAAAATATGTTTTGTTTCCTATGTTAAAAGCACAGTTGTCCTCGCATTATTTGTTGGATACGAAATGAATAATGAAACATAATATGATGAAATTGTAAAACTTTGAATCATCCATAGAACATAATTTGATAATGCAGTCTGCTATGATATGTTAGACCCAGGCCCAGCATCTCCTGTTTCTAATGTTATTGCAAAATTCTGGATGGATATTTAAATATCCAGCAACACAAAGCGTATTTTGCAAAAAAATTAATTTCTTGTCTGTACTGGTGACCTTTTCCTACTCATTATATATTCACTAACCTTCCATTCTACTTTGCTGCTACTCATATATGAAGAACAACACTAATTCATAATGACATAAGTTATGACAACACAGATTTCACTTGCACTATCTTTAGACAATATTGAACTCATGTTTGCAGATTATTCTGGAGATTGCTCCATGCATTTTCTCACCTGAAGTAGTCATTGCATCAGATTATTATTTCATTTATTCTGACACATGGATAATAAGCTGAAGGCTAGGTTTTTCAAGCCATTAAAAATGTATTTATTTGTAACCCATTAGCTCACTGTAAACATTTAATCTGTCCATGTATAATTTCAATCCAAACAGTTCCATAACCAATCACAGACACTCAATCAAAAAATACTGTGTTTCTTCATGAATCTTTTGAAACTGAACTGGTTTTAGTCTGTGAACTCAAAAAAGAGAGTTGCCACCTTGCTTGGGCCTTCCTGATACATGCAAGGCAGGAATTATGTTCCATTGAAAAACCTAGGGGTAACCAACCACAGTGAAATACTCTTGTTTCCAAGGTAAAAACAGCAACAAATTACATACAGAATGAACATTAAGCACTTACAAGCGAGCAACTAGTTAGCTGAACAAAGCCTACACCTTAAACATGCAGTAGCTTTTACAAGGGAATTGAGGTGACAAGCTCAATTTCATTTCAGCTGCAGTTTGAGAAGAAGTTGTCAATCAACACAGGGAGGATTCTGGAGTATGGTTCTGCTGTCCACTGTAGTGTAATTTCATATACCCAAATTGGATTTGGCCATTTCAGCCTTCCACACCCCGATGCTTTTCTGAGTGAGCTCTGAGGAATCCTGCAAGCTAATTTTTAGGCTCAGGAAAAATTAAGCTTATAAGATCTTCAGGAGCAAAATGGGTAAGCTGCTATATCATGTTGTAGCTGAAATGTGACTGGAGGGGGAAGTGGCAATAAGAAACTGGAACCAAGATAGAATGGAAGAAGAAAACACTGAGCATAGAAGTAAGATAAAAGTCCAAAGGGGTAAGACCCTCAAGTGAACACTTAAAAGGGAATAGACTCCTCAGTGTAAATTTGGTGTGAAGAGGAGCACACTGATGTAGAAAAATAAGACAGAATAGGGAGAGTGAAATTTTTTTTTAGGAAGCTACCTTATTCAGCTTTTTAAATTTAAGACTTAGTAAGGAACTAGCTACTTCTAGTAACAAAAAGGCACAACAAATTATGGGTTTTGTTGAAGGAAGTATGGCACAGCCCCCTCAAACTCATGCTACATAGCTTTGTGGTCACTTCTATTATTCCCTACTTGAAGAACTGACAGGAGAGCAATGCCTATAATCCCCTTTCAAGTTCATTAATATGACTAGAATCCAGATAAGCTTTACATCTGTTTCTCCAGAGTTTCAATCTGGAAGATTTCCAGACTGATAAAGGATAAAAGATCTATTGGTGATAAAGAAGTTTCATTTTGCTTGCATAGCAAATCCAAATATATTTTTCTTAATACATCCCATATGTGATCTCTTAAAGCAGCAGCTCTGAAAAGCCATGAGAGAAACACCATTCTGAGAATCTGTGCACATTTGACCAGAGAACTCTTCCACTGGAGATGGAAAAAAGCATGTATTTGTGCAATTGTACTGACCTTGATAAAACTGGCCTACAACAAGAGATTTGAAAATTAAATATGGAAAATATAACATTAAAATACCATCCTTGAAAGTTTTAAAATGAGAAAATTCCTGGATTTTGCCTTAAAAGGTGGTGTTGCCTTGATCTTTTCAGCTTTCTGATGTTTTGCATTCTTATAATGGAGTTTCTTACAGATTTCATGTCAACAAAGTGATGTTTTTGTAACTGTTCTTTTTGTTTACATTCTTCCCCTCGAGGAGGAGACAATTGATGGACTTCTAGTTTGGCCAGTGTGGTTGGAGAGGTAGCAACTTCATCCTCCAGTCCATGGTCATTGCCAGAGATCTATATAAGTTGGAGTCAGGAAATAAACTTCTCTCTTCTTGCCCCTGAACTCCACTGTGTGCATGTCGTTCATTTCGTGTCCTATAGCGACAAGCTGGTTTTAATTTTATACATTATATACTTCAATTTATACTTTTTGTATATGAACTCAGGTGAAAATATGACACGACAAACTGTTTTGTTATTCCAATTGCATGTAATACTAATTTAAGGAAGTTCTACTTATGGATCACAATGATTTTTATTTGTACATAAAGCATTCTGTGGGAGAACAAGAGAAAATGATAAATTGAAACTTGGAGGTTGAAACTGAATGTGACAAAAAAAGATTTCCACAACAGGATAAATAAGCAGTTTGCCCAAGCGAGTTGCAGAAATTCTATCTTTGGAGGCTTTCAAGATTTGCCTGGAGAAAGTGCCAAGCAATCTGGTCTAAACTCAAATGCTGCTCCTGCTTTGAGCAGAAGCCTGGCTGGAAGAGCTCTCAAGGTTCCTTCCAAAATGAATGATTATGTGATTCTAAGGCTTCGAAGTCAATCAAAATGTTTCTCTTGCTTCCTCTGCCAGACACCTGCTGATATGATAATAGCCTCCCTCTCAGTGCACAAAATGAGGAACCAGTATTGTGACCAAGTTGTATTTTCCCATCCTCATTGTTTAATGGTTTATCATCATCCTTAAAACATCATCACAACTCATGGTAATGACAAACTAAGATGCTAAGACTTCAAATTAGAAAACAAAATAATCAAAGTGCTTTGTAATCAATTACTGTATATCCAGACCTCTGTGTCAAGCTGAAAGAGAAAAAACCAGTAAATCTATTTAGAAATTGAGTGCTTATACTTTAGAAATCAAATTACATTAGAAGGTCAAATAGAATATGTTATCACATAATAATAACAAAATTTGTGACTTATTGTTCCAATTCCAAAAAACTTTGTAGAAAAATGACAAGAAAGACCAAACAGGAAACCAGTGCAGTTGATGTGAGATGACATCTCTTGTTATTCTGATTTCTGACAAACCATAAAAATAACGCAAATGTGGAAAGATTTCACACATATCTAAACAGCAAGAATCATCTGAAAATTCTTCATACATAAGTGTCAAAATTTTTTCACTACAGAAGTTCAGAATTGTGATCAGTGTGAGTTCTAAGCTATCTGCTGTTCTTTCCTAATTCTGCAACAACATAACTCTGCAGTTCCAAGATAGGCAATGCAGGGGACATAGGAAGGCAAAACTGGCAGCATGTTTGCTAATTTAGAAAAATCTGAGCAGTGCAGCCTAACCTGTTTATTTTTCACATGATACTAATGTGGTGTTACAAATATAATAATCATATTACTACTATTATTAATAAGATAAACTTTTATTTGTTATTAATGAGGTGCAACAGAACAGTGGTCTCTTATGAGCAAGCTTCATGGAAAGACGCATTTTCATCATTGTGGTTTCCTGGACTGGAATGGTTTTAATAAAATTAGGTACACAATAAAAAAAGCCCTAAGAGAAAAGATCAGAACTCTTAAATGTAGAAATAAATGCTGTTTTAGAAAAGAATAACTTTTCTTTAAAGTCTTTCATAGCCTACTGTAAATGTTGTGGAGGTAATAACAAACTATGATATTGATCTGGTATTATTCAAGATTAGGATTATTCAAGCCAGACAGAATTGCCTAACATGGAAATCTAACCTTAATGAAGCCAATACAAACGCAGTGTGTAGAGGTGTAACATCTGTAAACTAAGATGAATTTTAAAGATCAAGGCTTAACAATTTACTTCTTATATAGATAATTATAACTAACTGCTGGGCACTTATCTGTCTGGAAGTAAGACTGCAAAAAGAGTTTTGTGTTTTAAAAACTGTGTAATTATTTGCAAGTAACCATGGGAACCAGCATTGACCAAAATGTCTTTTTTAGTGCAGCTCTCCATTATACCTATAAACTTCACCACTTCCCCCCCAAAGCCCTTTCTTTGTTCCTCAAGCTTTGACATAAAATATTAATTTACGTCTAAAGAGTGCATTTAACTTTTACTGTGGAACGGAAAATAACAGCACAGACAATAAGAATTGATCGTTTTCACAGCTGCCTGTTACCCCACTGAAACTGAGAAAATTATATACAGTCCAGAACACAAGTGATTTACATAGCAATTTTTGGTATAGGGCTATTACACATTATTCTTACTCCTATTAAAGACCATCATCCACTCCCTTTTATGCATTGCAATTTCAAGACACTCTGAACATGCCCTACAAAAACACTTTTAAAAACATACATGTAAATTTAAAAAATAAACCCACAACTCTGTTACTTGCAGAATACTACAGAATTACAGAATTTAACTCCTTTGTATGGGAAAAAATTATAGATTTTTTGATTCTCATATTCAGCAGCTAAAACACCACACTGGGAGAAAATTCAAAGTTTCACATATCCATGTTGCTGTTTAAGCTGCACTATGACCTGAAAAGTCCAAACAGATATCGCTAAAGACACGGAAATTAATTGAACTTTTCTTCCTTCACCATAAATAACTAAATCATTCACATAAAGAAATAAGGCTTAAAGAAACCAAGTGTTTACTAATTGTCAGCAACTGACAGAATGGTGAACCACAGGGAGTTAATTAGGCAAATGCCTTCAGCTAGGTTACCTTAGATATGCATGTTTAATTAAACAGCTAAAAACTCTACCTGTGTATCTTACAGCTCTACTGGAATAAATGGGTGCCATTTTAGCAATTATATTTCAAAGGTATCGCACAGTGCTTTGAATTGGATAGGCTCAGCCTCTGGGGAATCTATTGGGCTTTCCCTAAGTAACACACAGCTGCTAGTTTGAAAAGTAGCATTACTGTAACCTGGGGGTGAACTGGTTGCTTGTCCTCATAGCAAGGGTTGCTCACTGTACGCACAAGAGAAAATGCCGAGTTTCCACTTCCAGCCACGAAGACCAATTGCCTAAGTCGGATAAGAGTGTACAGCTAAGCACAAATAGACCACACCAGGTTATCTGACTTCCTGCTCTGTGTGTGACAGCTTTGGCAACTGCCCACCTTACAGGGGTGACTGAAAATGGAAAGACAACTTTCTTCAAGTACAGGGTCTTCTGTTTCTGTAGATATTTCCAAGATGACAAGTTTCAAGACTTGTAAGATCATACATTACTTCGTATTACTTACCAACAGATAGTTGGTAGTCACTCGCACATCTAAATGCAATAAACAAACACTAAATGTAAAGACATAAATAGTAAGATGCACAACATAAGAAAATAGCAAAAACAGGGGGAAGAAGCGCCGAAACCTCAGAGGAAAAATCCCATATACCATAATAGAAGAAAGATCCTTTAGAACTGACTCATCTTTATGAGCAAGGTTTACCTAGCTAGAAATCACATCCTACCATGCACCAACAATTAACTACAATAGAAATGTGCTCTATTTTCTACTGAAGGAGAAAAAAACCCTTCTCTTTGAAAATTAAATGACAGTTTTGTGAGAAGTGAATAGAATTTTAATGTTTCCCACAAAAATTTTCCCTACCAGACAGAATTTTCTCCATTGCACTGTAAACTGTGCCGTCAGGTATGTCCTACATAAACATGTAAACTCTCGTGAATTGTGTAAGTATTTTATTGGTGATCCTATTATAGGGTGATAAAACAACTAGCAGTATTGATATATGAAACTTCAACCAAAACCAAAGCAACTTCAGATTTCTTGAGCAAAGTCTTGTATTGCAACCCATTGTTCCAGGGAGAAAAAAAGCGAGTGTCCACACATTTCATACAGCAGAGAAGCACCACTCCCTCAACAGCATCAGAAAATGACAAGGCAACCAAGCCATGGATAAGCTCTTATCAAAAAGCCTTAAGAGGGATAAAAGATTGTGCTTACCACGGAAAAGACATTTCTCTAAAATAAATAGAAAGTCAAGTCTTAACCCATAGAAATACATACACTCTCTTAGCAAAGCTGTCTCAGTGTGCTCTCCAGAAAAGGTATTTAAATTGAGAGATGTGCACGTTCCATTATTAGTTTCTATAAAACCCAGCTCAACTAGAGTTGTTTGTTGGCTGTGTGCAAAATCTATACATCCAAAACACACCTGACATCATTTAGTCTGTGTGCAAGCATCAGTATAAACCACAGACTCCTAACTGTGAAAACACCTGGGGTAGCATTCAACATCATTTCAGACTACAGTAACTGTTGCCTACAGATCAGACAACATTTATCACTGCCAAATATTTCCAATTTTTTTTAACCAGGCACAGTCTAGAAGAAAAATGTAAAGCTTTCTGAATGGCTAGTCATATTTTGGATGAAAATGACAGAAGCTCAACAGAAAATATACTAAGGTCAAGGCAACAAGAAGAAAGTTAAGAAGTGGCAATTTTTCACCAGGGTATCTAGAGAGCTCACTAATATTTTGACAAAACCTGTACCTTCAATCTTCTCACTCTGAGTTGCCATTTGTCTGCTTTGCCAATATAGCTAACACACCAGTAGCAAACACCTTTTCCATTGTACCTTTTTTACTTCTTTCAGATGTAAATAAATGAATAAATATTCAGCCCTAATGTAATTCTTGGCCATATTCTTTTCCTACATATATTTTTACCTCTTAACTTACCAAAGAACACCAACCACCATGCTCATCCTTATTTCTTTAATTTTGGTCTCTTGCTGTTTCTGAGATAAATCAACGGTACAAGTCACATTGAATTCTAGGCGGCCAAGTAAGTTGCACTCAATAAGAGAAGTAAGAGGTGGTAATAATAGGTATATTAAGTATCTTAAGCGAATGCAGTTCCTAAGGAGATTCCTTTTAAATCTAAATAACTGTGAACTTTCATCCTTCTTCTTTTGTATTATCACTGCAAGTACCTAATTCATTCTTTCTTATCCAGTCAGCCTACTGTATTTTCTACCTATTTCTACACGTGGTCTGACATATACTCTGATCACTTGAAAATAAATGAGCAAATCCTTTCTACTGGCACCACACCAAGTCCAAACATGGTAACTGAACTTAAAAAGTCAGCAACGTGACAGCTGATGAATGCTTCTATTTAGAAACATTCTGACTGCTCCTCTTCTCTAATTTTGATGTTTTTCTCTTGGATCAGCTGAGTGTTTGATTGATTTTGACTGAAACCCAGGATTCTCCTCCTGCTTGTTCCAACAAGAAGTACTAACTATACTAGTACTAAGAATACTTACGTATAAACATTATGTCTTTAAAAGCATTTCTAAATCCCCAGATTGAGATAACATTCATAAGGCAGGTTGCACCTTAGTATAAAATCAACTGACACAGCTCCAGTCATTCTAAATCGATGAGTTCCAAGATGTTACATGAATTGTCCAACTACCTTGTCATAACTTCCTGCTAAAGAAGTTGTGACACCACATATATTGTACTTCTAAGCCAAAAAACTAATGAAACAACGTTTTGTAAGCAGGATATACATCTAGAAACATGCAAAGCTAAACAGTCATGTGTGGCCAATGATGATTCACCTCCTGAAAGCCACACATTAAGTGTGGCAACACAGTGGTGTCAAAAGGGTTATAGAAATGCCTTTACTCATATCTCAATCAATTTTTGAGAGAATCCTGAGAGAGTCAACACATTTTCATAGCCATGATGTTTTTAAGTGGCAATGATTCACAGGTGTCATACAGTTCTAGTGTCAACCGCTTCCCTTCCACCATACAATTCATAATAGTCTAATGTTTAATGTGTCTCTTTCTCTTTTACTTACCAATGTATTAACTCACAAAAACAGTTTATTGGTAAATAGGTTGTTCAACAGTTTATTGAACCCTCTACACAGTTTTAAGCTCTCCTCTTGATGCTACACAGAAGTGGATGTGCTGCTTCTGAAAAACAATACCTTGCTTAATTATCCGTATTTATTTTCAGGTTGTATCTGTAGCATTCAGCTGGCTGCTGGTTGCACTTGAGTGATGTTATTCCTGGGAAGCTAATGCTGAAGAGATGCTGTAAACCTGATATTATATATTGCAACAAATAAAAGGACAATTAGGATTAATAAAACACAGCTTTATTTTCTCTCTAGAAACAAGCTGATGATTCGAATAACCCCTCAAGGTTTCATAATCTTATAATGCCTCCTTTTTTATACACCAAGTATTAGAGATTTCTTTTCACAAGCCTAATACCATACTTTTAAAATAATACACGTTTTTTTCATTTAAGACTCGCAAAATTCAGTTTCACTCTAGAAATCAATCATCTGCCAGAGTTTCTGGGTTGATTTCTTTCAATTTAGCTTTGGAATTTTATCTGAGAGAAAGCAATTTGACAACTGAGGACATAATGTTCCAGCAAAGCAGAGGAAAAAAACCAAGAGACAGAGCAAAAGCAACAGAGCAAGCACATGTGCATCCAAGAAGAAAAGTCACACAAACATGGGTTTCTTTGGTACTCTGAGCAAAATATCTGATCAGCAGAAATCAGAAGCTCTTCAAACAAATCAGACATTGTGTGCTATAGGCAGATAATTTGGAGAAAGTAGTATATGCTAAAGCTAAGGGGTTAACAAGCAAAATAAGGGCATAAAGTATCCAGATATCATTTATAAGCAAATTTACTGTGTTCTATCTGAAGGAATGTAACATTATAGTCCCATACCCACAGCAGGTAGAAAAGGAAGCAGAAGCTACAAAGACAGTTTGCTGACTGAGATAAAGAGATACCCAAACTGCTCTGAGCTTATGTTAAAGAAACAAACGTTTTCAGAAGGAAAGGTACAAACCTCAGGTTCATTCACTAATACAACATTAAGATATCTGGGCACGGGGAGGAAGGAACGTACACATAAAAACCACCGCTTTATGTCTAGACACATTTCTGATCACATAAATGGGCACCATGCCAGCTTGAGCCCCTCTTTGCCAAACCAGTCACAACCCAGTTACAGTACCCCAGCAGATATAAGTTGTGATTTATCCCCATTTGCTTTTTCTTGAAATCCCTATTATGAAGAAGCTCAAGAAGTACGGGAACTACAAGAAAACAAATTAGGTGACACTGAGTAAGGTGGGATCTTTTTCAAAAGAGTATCATCAGAGTATCACTAGAAGGGAAACTAAGATTTAATAAGCAAATCCAGGGCGGGGAGGCACAAAGATTCTTCACTGTGAGGGTGGTGAGGCATTGGAATAGACTGCCCAGAGAGCCTGGGGATGTCCCATCCCTGCAAGTGTTCAAGGCCTGGTTGGATGGGGCTTTAGAGCAATCTGATCTAAGGGAATGTGTCTCTGTCCATGACAGGGAGGTTGAGACTACATGATTTCAAAGTCACTTCCAACCCAAACCATTCTATGATAATGTGACTTAAGGTAGAGTTGCCAATGAGAAAATAGTAAAGGGAGAAAAATGGATGGAACAAAGGATGAAAGGAGAATCAGAAACAGAAACAATATGGGGATATATGCTATAGCAGTAAGTAGCAGATTAGTATAATTATACCAGAGCTTTCCCTTTCCTAGCCCCATCTCATTATTCAAGCTTGTAAAGGCTGTTGTTTTTTTCCCAGGAGAATGAATAAGAGAGGCAGGGTGAGCTTTTATTAGTAAAAAGTGCAGCAAGAAAAACTGTTTGATGTTTGTAGGACTTTATTAATAGTCTTACACAGGTATTTTCAAGATTAGGAACCATTGAGTAAGACAATGTTTGTTTTTTTTGAGGCAGTTACTTAACAGCAGATATAATCTCAATTTCTTTTCACGTGCATCAAAAATATTAAGTACTAATGAATACACTTCTCAAACACAGTGACACCTTCTAAGAAGCTTGAACTGCTGGACAAATCAATATTCAGAACAATCTCAGAGTCTGAAAGAGTAAGATAAGTAACAGCAGTACATAGTTCTGTAGTTCTTCAAGGTCTTTGCAATACTGAGGTGGTATGAGCTTATTCTTTTCACACCAGTAACAATACTATCAATTTCACCACTGGAGTGAATTCTACTGTGAATAATCCCCCTGGAAAATTACTGTGTGCCACCATACCAATTTTGAAAAGGAAAGCTACTCAAGAGGGTTTAAGCAAATCATTTATGTCCACCAACAAATTTTTGAAAATTTCAATATCAAAGATACTGATTCTATTCTCTTTAAGAAATGTCTAAGAACAAAATCATAAAGTTTAGATTTAATGCCCATTTTAAAACCTACTTATATATTGGGCATATTTGCCCAATAGACTGCAACTCTCCAAAAGGAATCCCTGTTACCTACAGGAAAAACAATTAACAGTTTAATAGCCAGTCCAGTGGTTTGTTAACCAATTGTTTACTGCAGTTTGAAGTCTTAAACATTTTTTATCCCTAAAGTTAAATTAAATTTTAAATAAACCCTGTACATGTTAATTATTTTATTTAACTAAAGATTCAACCAGTGAAACATGATTCTAAGAGCAAATACCATCAAAAATAGTTAAGGTTGTGCAGTCTAAATGACATCTTATTCCATTTTTCTCATCTTTCTTCCTAAAACCAATGCTCTTACTTGGCATCACAACTTATAAGTGAAACAGGCTTTATGGTATAAAAGCAGCCTGGGCACTATATCTGTTAGAAATGAAAAGGTATTGGGAGACCTATTACGTGAAAGATCAAAGCGTACCTCTGCTCAGTACTAGCAGAGACCTCCAGGCTATCATGCATTTTACACAGTATCACCAGACTTTGCAATAAATGTTTGGGAGTTATCTTTCGAACCTTCAGCCCTCGATCCACACAACTGAATGAAAATCTCACCTTTCAATATAAAATACACTTCTAAACCTTGAGATTTTGGAGGGACTAAAGCAGTCATAGAAATTGAGCAGTAACAAGAAAAACTCCCAAGTATGTGGCTCATGGAAAAACAGAATCTCAGCATTTTTAGTAACTTAACTAAAGCTTTGTAATTGGTGAGACTAGTAAGATGGCCTAATGTTATGTGCTTTATGGACAGCATGTTCAAAAACTTGTGTCCTCAGCTCCAAGTACTGTTCCCTTTATTAGCACAGCTACAAGAGTCACTAGTATGACAGACATCAACCAATATTGCTCTCAGAGCCATCGTGCAGAGGGTCCTCTCACACCAAAACCTTTGCCTCTTTAGCTTGCAGAGCAAAACTGAAGTATAGCAGCACCACACTGCAGACACACTGCTCATGTATTTGATGTGTTCCAGAGCACTCCTAATCACTCCTAATTTCTAGCTGTTCTAATGGATATTCCTCGACCCCAAAATCCTAATCCAAGGAATCATGTCTTTCCAAATACATTAAATTTTGAATTTTGTGTTTTCGAAGTTGTTTACTGCAAGAAAAATTCTACAGTGCCTATTTAATGTACTTCAGATATTAATATAAACACAGAAGACTGACATCACAAAATATACTTTTATTTATGTGCTAATGGTTTTGCAAAACACTTTCCTTTAGATGGAAAAATAACTGAATTTCCTATTTCCTTCCCATTTTCACAGATAAATGTTGTCAATATAGTGGTAACTTATAGTTGCAACAGGTCTGAGTCTTTTCTCATTTCTAAATAAACTCTGAAATTAGTTCCATTTACACAAGGAGGGCTGACAAAATGAGATGCTTATGACGTCTGTATGTCTTCAAAGTAAGATTTACAGTATGAAACTTCAAAGAAAGAAAAAAAAACATCATTGAAAAGTCATACTTGGAGAGGATCCAAAACTGCCCAATAATGTCCCTTAGCAATCACCAACTCAATACAGGGGAGTCATCTTAACCTGTATGTTTCATAATCACCTGTACCCTATTAGTTATTGCTTGAGTTAAGCTTATTGTACCCTAAATGCAAAACAGCAGTTGATAAGAAAGTCTGTCCTCTTATTTCCTAATCAAAGCATAAGTCATGACAAGAGCCGTGACAGAACACATCTCCAAGACTCAAAGGAAATTTGGGCTGCAAGTGACATACTACGAATTACTAAGGTACATATCCAAAGCTAACCTGGTAGTCTTTAAAGCGGATTGTGCAATGAGATTAAGAATTAGAAACAAAAGGGAAATACTGATTTAAGCTTACTCTCACAAAAAAAAAAAAACAACAAAAAAACCCCCCCAAAAAACAAAAAAAAGGAACAGTAATTTACCCCCAAAAAGCATGCAGCGCTGCAGATGTCTACTAATTTTGTTTGATTGTATTTAGCGACAGGACTACAATAGCAGTTACCGACGTCAGCAAAGCTGCATTATGATGACACAGTATAATTCTTCTTATTGAGAGACTTTAATCACAAATATTAGGCAGTAACTAAAAGTAAAAAAAAAGCCCTACACAAATTATTAACATCCTCACTCAAAAATACACACAGCCATAATAAAAACTGCAGTAGCAAAGAAAATGTGACATTAAAATTTCTTTCATATGTGATCATAGAAGCAATTCATTAAAGTAGCTTCTTGAAAGTTGCCTCAGTAATTGTGTAGAACTGCGGCAATGTTTACACATTGCATGACTTAACACCAAAACCTGACTCTTTTTTAAATGGAAATATTTGTCTGAAAGAGTCTGACTTAAAATCATAGCCAAGTTGATATTCAATGTGGTGTTTAAAATTAGCAAAGTACAGGAACACAGTATACAACAGAGGAGAATATGCATGTTAACCCTACCGACTGAAGCTGGCTTATGGAATACCAACAAGCAAATTACACTAAATAATATTTTACTTTGGAAACCTAATCTACAAAAGTGGTTAAAATCTACTGCCACAGCAGCACCCCAGGCATCTGGCTCCTACACTTAAGAAAGATGCTGATTTCTTTTAATGTTTTTTGGTGGATGAAAAAGTAGCTGGCGAATACACTAGTATTTCAGAATAAATATATATACAGTAACACTGAAAAATGGAAAATAAAACAGACATTTCCAGTTCAAAGTTTCCAAATAATAGACAAAATATCAGCCAATATTTATTGAAACCATTAAATGGCTCAAATGGTTAAATTCTTAGCTGACAAAAATATGACTACATGACTTCTGGGGCACTTGGAAAACACATCATTTGAAAATGTGTCTAGAAAAGTAGGTGTTTACCAATTAAAGAAACAGCTTAGAAGCTGCAGCAGATAAAACAAATAGTAGAGACTAATCAATCACAGTGCTAAAATGATAGATGACAACTGAACTGAAGCCCCAGGGAACTACAACTACAGAGCCATTTTGCAAAATTAGGCTGCATAACTAGCATACCTCAAAGCAGTACAGAATCTAAATCCATGTCAGAGATGTCACATTAAAAAACACAAAGTGGTGTCTGTAATACGGGAATGATAAAAGGAACAAAAAAAATAAAGTTGTGTGGCACAGAATTTTGTAAGCATATAAGCCATAAAGAATGGACCCCTCTGAATAGTCTTGAGATGATAACCAAAAAAGAGGCAATATAAACAACCTTTACATTATGCAAATGCTACTATATAATTTACCAGAAGTTCATTCTTTCACTATGTGAGCGAGGAAAAAAGAGTGAAACTAATTTAGGGGAAGACCTCATTAAAGACTTAAGGTAGTGGAAACACTCCAATGAGCAATTTTATCCAAGCCTGCAGTATATGCACATGAATTTTAATTTGCAATGAGAAAACTGTGACAAAATGGCAAATACAAGGAATGAGGGCACTTCCATGCTGCTTCTAGATTATTATACTGCATGAAAGATTGAAATACTAACGTAAGGGAAGGCTACTGGGATTAGTACAGAATATTCAGGAACCACAGGCTCATTTCTTTTTGAATACTCATAAATCCAACTTTTACAAAACAGACCCTCCCAAAACCAAAATACCCTTCATTTGACTACTTCATCTCTGGTACATTACATACCTCTAGATATAATATGGTAAATGGTAAACTACAAAACACAGTAGCTTTTGAAATAGATATTAGGGCAAACAAGGGTAATGTTGCACACTCATGAGCTAATGATAAGTCTAACACGAATTTAGTTCTTCTACACATAATGGAGTCAAACTGCCCATACAATAATTTTCAGCAGGCCAAGCCTCCTCTCAGCTGCTCACAGCAGAGTCTGGATTCTGGCCATCCCTCTCCTGTACTAGCACTATGCTTGTGCAATCTCCTAATTTAAGTCACATTGCCTGAACTTGCCTTTATCAAACAAAAGTAAAAAAAAAAACCTGTAATCAATCTGCCACCAATTATTTGCCACTTCTTTGATAAACCAAAGTTCGTGGCAGATGAAATCCGATTGCCACTGACTATGTGAGGACAATGGACACCTTTTTTTGATCACATGTTGCAACATTTTATCCCACAAAGGATATCCGCAATCTTCTGCAATATTAAAGACAAATGACAATGGTCCTTGCACATAAAATAAAGTTGAGAACATGTAAAACCCAAAAAACAGACTGTACATTATGATTTTTATTTTATCCTTTTAAAAATAAGAACAATATTAATTTTCATTTTATTTTCTTTGTATGTGGGGAATCCAATCTTTTTTTTGGCCTCTAAGTACCAGATATTTTAAATTTTAGATTTTTATTCAAGTTGAAGGAAAAAAGGTATTCTGAAACAAGTCCACAATTCCAATTTATCAATCCCAGAGTCAGAAGAATGACTGGTTACTTAGTGTATGAATAACACACAGTTCTCAAGGGTGTTGTTATAAAGCCCAAAGGTACCATACATGAACTTCCCTCCCTGGGTGAATGTACAGCCTGATCAAGCTGATATCATTGCTTCTCACTAATGATGGATGAGAAGTAAGAGTAATTTTATTTCTGTTTTATTATTCTAATTTCCCATGTATATTCCAAAGAGAGCGTTAAATAAATTTCACATCACAGATGTTAAATAAACACTGCAGAGTTTCATTTTTGTAATGATATATTCATTATATGTTACATCATTTGTAGTTTATAATCATAATACCACGACTGATAAAATTAACTGATGGATAGTACAAAAAGGTCTTGTCAACCTATTCTGCCAGCAGAAGAGAGAGAATTTGTATGTGAAGGAATACCAATAACAGTTGACTAATCTTTTCTCACTACACACAAATAAATCCATGTTATTCTGAAACAGCTGCCTCTGAGTTCTGGCCACTTGACTCAGAAACACAACTGGGAAGAAGATCTTGCAGAGTCGGCAGTAGTGAAATTTATTTTCTACCAGTAGGTCTGTAACAACTTGTGGATTTTTTGCATACATATTGAATTATACAAATTGCTTGGAATTGCTAGCATTTATTCATGTAACTATCAGTCACCTGAGGCCAAAACTTCAGAACCAGAGGGAGTAAAGCATAATTGATTAGGTTGAAGGTATCCTATGCATTAAATAACAGCTTCCAAAGTTCCACTGTATCTTTCTACAACAGGTCAAATAAAATTGCAAGACCTGACCCATATTACACTATGTTGCAACCCTTTCTGAATTCCTTAGACATAGGTAGATGGCATTGTTCTGTGCATTAAGACCTAACAACAGCAATAATGCTCTTGGTCTGCAGAGTATCTATGTGATACTAGAAATAGCAAGCTCAAAATTTGCCCAGGATCAGAAACATGCTGCCATGAAGCTCTGCGAAGAGTAAGAGGAGATGGCCCTGTGTGGGAGATGCAAGCAGAAGATATGAAGTTTGAGCAGACTGACTACATGGCAAAAAATTGAAAGATAAAGGGTAGAAAGAGGTGTGATAGCATGTAGGAAATATAAACCACAGGAATCACAGGGGAAAGAAGAGATAATGAAAGGAAAGTATGATAGATAGAAGAAGAAATTTTTAAAAATATCAAAGGAATAGATAAATAGGAGCTTTGAGAAGTTTTCTAGAATTCTCTGGTACATACGTATCATTGACTATATATCTAGAAGATGTCCACTGGTAGCACAGTTTAGTACAGCATACAAATAACCACACGGGTTCACATACAAATATTGTGTTGTCCTTGGATTTATGAAATGCCACTCACTTCCTTTCATCTTAAAGCCCATCATCAAACTTGCCTGCCCAGAGATATAATGGGTAATTTTTGCTATTGAGATTCACATGCATTCTTTTCCAGCAAAGAATATTATTTTTATTACTTCTCAAGAAATATTCAAGATTTATTTCTATTCAAAACTAGCCTGTTTCATACGCCAGTTTGGCTAAATGAATAGGGATTTCACAAACAACAGTAAAATTTCTTAACTTGTACTGCCAAATATATATTCTAAAAGCAGAATGGTGCTAAAGAACACTTATTCTCTGCACATTACTTACTGTCCACAATTATCTACCACAAAAAAGGTGGATTCTATTGGCACCTAGCACAGAGGAACTGTTTTGTTGGAACTTTTAATAGAAATGTGTTACAAGTCCACCTGCTCTGGTTCTCAGAAGATATTGCCACCTGTTAGCTACCCAGTAATGTGGTACACCCGTATTATCAGCTACAGCTCCCAGGGCACATTACTTTGATTGGCACTGAAAGCAGTGTCTGTGCTCTACTTTGTCATGACTGGTACTTCACCAGCAGCCTAAGATTTTTTTATTCTAGGGACAATGTCAATAATATCACCCACAACATAAACATGTCTCATCTTCTTGTCTGAGCAAGTGGTCCTTATTTCTGGGTGTTTTATAATGCTGCAGTTGTCAAAGGCCAGCGCAGCCATGCACTGCGGTTGGTTGGACAGTGCAGTGAACAGCACAGATATGATCAGGGCAGTTCAAGACAATTAGTCAGCGGTTATGCGGTCAACACAAACCCATAAAGGTCTTTTGCTCCTACACCGACCCACCAGGATCTGACTACAGTGATGAATTTGTTTTCCTGCAAAATTTCACGTGTGAGCAAATGTTGGCGTAATACTGTTTTTAGCTTGGTACTGTCAATTTCTCTTGAAATGTATTTTTACTGAGAAGAAAAATGCAATATTCTTAGTATGGGTAGCAGTGAAGACTCTTTGTGTGGATTACCTGGGCCTCTTATCTGAGATGACGATAGGATTTATAAAGGTCTACCACTGTGAAATGAAACTAAGTTGGATACAGGGCAGAAATGTTCACTGTACTAATTTCTTGTTAACAACTAACTAATACTTGTTAGAAGAACGGCAAATATAGAAGAATAAAAAATAATTTAAAAGGGAAGCATTAGTTTAGTTTCAGAGTATGTAAGTTGTTCACTTACTGTTCACAATAGATAATGTGTGCTCAACTCTCTTCTCTTTGTTTATTCAGGACTCCACGCTTCTGTAAGAAAAACAAATACATGCATTTATCATCTAGTTAAAATTACCTAATTAGTTTCATTTTTGCTATAGAAGTTTGCCATTTTCAGATTTAGTTTTGGCTTACTCCAGTATTTAAAACCCTGGGCTTTTGTGAAAGCACCCAGCAGAGAAAATTCACATCACCCCTTTTCCTTAAAAACCAGTGTCCATTCTTAGATACTATAATAGCAGCAGAGATGAGAAATCTACAAGTTCAGGGAACAAATCTCTCTTCAAACATCAGACTAAATTCTGGGCATCCTAATGTCATCTGGGCATCTGCAGGTCTCCCCTGTTCCAGGAAGGTGACAGGCTTTCACATTTCTGAGGCTGGCAATCCTCTCGTCAAAATCAAATTCTCATGGTGTATTAGATCTTGGCTGAATTATCCCATAAGACTGAGGAATCGAGGAAGACAGAACATATGCCTCCAACGACAGCCACAGCCTCCCTCCCCACTTTTGGAGGAGAGTGGAACATGCTGCAGAGGAGTGTTTGATGCCTCACTCCCGCTGTTTCATACAGGGAATTTGTATTGTAAGAACCGAAGACATTACACCGGCTGCTTTAGCCTTTCTTGGCCAGTTCACAGGCATCACAACAGAGGTGAGTTTTAAGGCAGGATCTGAAGGAACACAGCACACTGTCTTTGCAGATTTTACTATTAACAACCTTCATTAATAAAGGCGGCTTGAGAGAAGGGAGAAAATTGGGACTGCTGGGCAATAAGGGTCACAATAAGGGCAACATTGGTGTAAAAGTGCAAACATAATCCAGCTGTGAAGGCATTAATTGTGAAGATGACAAATTTGGATGCAGTTAAAAAAATGCAGACAAACACATAGTTACCAAGATAGACAAATGTATTTTTAATTTTACACCAACTAGAAAATGAAAAATTTTGTTATCTTATCCTGGCACACTACAGCACACCAACACTTACGCTGGTCTTTAAAATATGCAAATCGTGATTCCATCCACCATCTCGCTCTAATCAGCAAACCATCTTTCATGACTCAAATAATACAGGACTCAAATTATAAATAACTATAAAATCTATCTTCCCTTCTATTTTAGTAAGAAATTAATATTTCTTTCTGTCAATAGTTATGATTTGCCAGAAATCACTTATTTGCATATGAGTCTACTGAAGAAACCTGTTAAGCAATAATAGGGAACTGTTTGGAGCTGAGAGCTATACAATACATTAGTGAGAAGCATCTAATATTGTGATGTTACTAAGATATAAACTTTCCTGAACTATAGGGGTCAGCTCTTCTATCTAACAGCCCTTATGTCCTAGACATCAGTGAGGAGCTGAACACTTAAAATGATTCAAGGTGAGCTGGACAGCAATTTGAAATCTTATTCTAAAGGGTTTAGAATAATTCAGATGCTGGTGTATAACACAGCTAATTTCATTCCCACAGTTTGTAACTCATATCAAATGTCAGCTCATGTCAAAAGCCTTAGCAGGCCTTACCTCCCTTGGTGCTCTGTATTAGCTGGACAAAATGTTCTGGAACAGACCATGACAGACCCAATCTGAACTACGGTACTCAAACATTTCTTGAATGGGTTCAACCAAAACTTTGCCTCTTGCTGCCAAGTTAAGCCTTCCCAAACGGAGGGATTTGAAAGTCAGAAACACTCAGAAAGGAGGTAAAATGAAAGAACCTCTAATCTCCATCTTCTCCTGGGGTTCAGAGCCAGGGTTTTGGTTCAGGGCCTTGTTTATATCCCGCATTTGAGCAGAGGTAGCTGCAAGTGCCTTAGAGAAATTAACACCCAGAGTCACACCTGCTCTGTGGTACACTGTCTCAATCTTCCCCTATTTCTCTAAGCTGTCTGTGTCAAGCTGTGTCATATTATTACTGAGCCTTTCAGCAGGTTCACTACTTCCTTCTGCTGCAATGACAGAAAATGGAGAGGAAAGACAAATGTTTACTATAGTATTAATTGTAAATAACTGAATAAAAATACAGGTTATGCACTAGAGAAGCAAATTTAAGCAAAACTGTGAATAAGTGAGGTGTTGCATTAAGTGCAAACAGAGACAGCCTGCCTGCTCCTTTGAAGCTCACAGTCTGAGTTTCCAAAGGATATGAAAAATGCAATGCACATGTAAAATAAGAAAGTAAAAACAATCAATAAAATTCAACAGTTGTCCAGGAAATTAAATACCATCACTCTTTACAAGGATTTCCAGAGCTAAAACATAAGGAGATAAATAAACTGGACAGATTTGCATTTCCAGAGGAAGATTAAAACATTACAAAATAAATTCAATTGTGTTTCCATCACTTACTATTAAACACAGGTTATTTTTATTAGATGTGTTGGAAGATTAATTCATTCACCCTCGGTTATGGACTCCTGTGGGTCTTCAGTGCAGGAGATCCCCTGCAGTGACAACTATATTTTCAGAGCTACAAATAGCATCTGTCATAGTGCTAGTATCTTCCAAGGCTCCCTTTTCATTTCAGTAATATTTGCAAGGGAAGACGTTTCCTAATGAAACCAACGGAAGTATCAACAGAAACACATTTGGATACGTGTGAATACATCTTGTAATATCCCTCTGAATCTATATTTAACAAATGTTATATACAGAAGATACTTTAAGGCATTCAATTTCAGGGTAAGTACTCATTTAACTGATCTGTAACTTTTAGTTCAGTTAGCACATAGATACGCAAAAGTAAGCAAAACAAAGCCTTTTTTCATTATTTCCAAACTCTCTGATCCCAGTCACCTTTATGGCAATCAATTATGGGAATAGTCCCATTAAATTGGGACAGGACTGGAGGTCTAAAATAAAACTATTTCAGTCAACAACACTGAATTTAAGATCATACATGCATATATGTTCCTGAAATGAAACTCTGCTCCACCGCAAGGAACGGATTCTTTGCAACTTTTCTTAGCAAGCTCTTGTTTAACTCATACAGAAACAGAGTGGATTTACATTTATTACAGGTGACAAAGAACATTTTTAGCATCACAGAATCATGGCAAAAATAAGCCCCTTTTATTAGACGCTTCACTTTTCATTGTGAACTGTGTTACAAAAGATGAAAGGGAAGTTGTATGGTAATTAAAAGATTCCTCAGGATATCTTAGGCCATCTGCAGCTTCTTATTCCATTACTATTTTTAAAGCCAGGAACAACTACATGATCTCTTACAAACTCCATGAGGAAAATATTTTTATCTGTTTAGGTTTATGGGCTAAACACTCATTAGTAGAGCATATGGCTGTTATTTGAGTATTATTCTACCCTCTCTTCTTTTAAGCACTGAGGAATAATTTTGCAAACTGAAACTCTGTACTCTGGAGCAATAAAGAGCTGCTAATATATCATCGTTATGGCTCAGTGACAGTTCCAGAGCACAACTGGACAAAATTTTTGTCACGAAGGAATAAAACTCTAGAAATCAGTTTCAGGAGGGTTTTGGTATTGACAGAGCTGAAACTTAGCCCAGGTTTGCTCACTTTATTGATTGTCTTTCAGACCTGAGGACATCCACTTATGTGGCATAGCTGGGAGGTTTGGAATAAACCATTTTGAAATTTTGCGTGGCAAAACGAAAAAATATAAACTAAACCTCAAGCAAAAACCAGCTGGTGTTTAGTCTATTGAATTTAGCAGCACATCTCTAAAACACAAGCCCACTAGTCTTAGAAGTGAAAACGGGTATTTTAAATTTTATCCTCTGCTTTAGAATTATTTATGAGAGAAAATCAGATTAATTGAAAGTGGAGGAGTCCATTATGAACAGACTGACATCCTGTAAAACACAGAACTGACGTCTGGAAAAATGAGGCTAGCATTCCATTATGAAGTTTAAATTAGCTAATAACCAGTACAGAGTCTGGATAATTTCCAGTTGCATAACGTGCAACAAATTAAATGCATTTTGAAAAAAAAAATGCAGTTGTGGGAATTTATTAATAGTTTCAAGTATTGAAACAGAAATTGTCATACATTATGAACTTTACAGTCCTTAATCATATGTATATTCCACTACTTTATGTGCTTAATTTGCACAGCATCAACTTTTACTGTGAGTAACACTGATTTTGTCGAAACCTCAAATAAGTCACAGAACAGATCTGAGGATTACTTCAGAAGGGATTTAAAGCACACACTGTGAATCTCTATACAACCACCACTTAAAACACTATCCGTTCAGGCCCAGATGGATTGCTATGGCAACAGAATCCCAAATACCAGGTTTGTAACTAAAAAAAATGTAAATTATTGATGAACTCAGAGTTGTCTCTCTTGGACACCCTCCTATTCAAATACCAAGTCGTATGGTTAGAATACAGAGAAATGGTTGATATGCAATTTCCCCAGCCTAGTGAGCACTAATCCCAAAGGATTTCATTAAATCTTTTGGCTTAAATTTTTATTCTTGGAACAGCAGTCAGCAAGCAAGGATTACATTAAAACAGGCACTATTGAGGTCATTACTGACTGAATTCAGACCCATAATATAACAAAACAGGAACTAATTTTAAATATACCTCCACACACAACCCTGCCCCCACCCCCTTCCAAAATAGCACTGCTCTGAGTTACTATGTATTTGATGACAGCACTTTTTCCACTCAGATCACCACCCTTCCTCCTTGCCTACAGGTAATGATGGAGAAGAGCAGTAAAGAGTAAAAAACCAAAAAGAGGTGCTTGGTAAAGAGGTGCTTATCTCATGCTAGAGGTGACTGTGCACAAAAAACTGAGTTGCAGAACAATGAATGTAAGGAGGCTTTGCAGTCTTTTATATTTTGTAAATCACTAGTCAAGAATAAAAGCTTCTCTAGCAAATGAGCAAACAAAAAGAGAAAAAGTACTTATTGGCATTTTTATTGCAAATTTCATGAACAGTCTGATAAGAGAATAAATAGTAGGAAAGTCAAACACTACTGAAAAGCCTCTCAGACTTTACACAGAGCGTGATTAACACAGTGAGTGTCAGACAAAAACAGACCCATCGGTTCTCAGATTTTGGACTGCGACAGTCCAGCTTGTTTTAAAAGAAACTATGGCTTTAAAAAACCCAGACAATTCTCAGGTGTGTGCCTGCCATTAGGTGTCACTGTACATAGAAGAAAAATGGCAAACTTCTGACTGTAAGAGTTTGTTACCAGATCCAATGTACACCCAAAACTAGAAGGAAAAACCAGGACAGGGGTAAATTTGTGGAGATGGGTAAATATGGAGGGATGCATTTGCTAATAGAAAGGGAACAATTATTGAAACACAAAATGAAAGCGATAAAATCAAGACATAGAGTCATTTCCTATGACGAGGGAGATATTTAGAGCAACAGAATGAAAAGATTGTACTACAATGTGTGGTTGTACTACACACTTTCTGGTGGGACAGAAGAAATTCTTCCATCCTCATTTATCCAGATGAGTTTTTATTCAACACGGTACATAAAGACAGAAGACATGTTTAGGAGAGCTATCATTTGAACAGCCATTTAAGTTTACAGATGTTATCTAGATTGCAAGCCTTTTTTAGGTTTCAACATACAATGTTTAAGTACTTCAGAATGCAGTTTATATGAATGCAAGTGCAGCACCACTGTGGACACTAGAGACAAAACCAGCATTCAGACTCTGCTTTTCTCTGTCCATTCAGTCTGTGGCTGGGCCATTCCCATCCTGTGACACACATATTTTAAAAGTGAACAGTTTTCAGCTCTACAGGTTTCTCTACTCAGCAAAAGACTCTGCTCATTGCAGAATTTCTCTCTGGGAGTTCCTTTTATAACACTGGCAATGAAGCTGCTTTTTCAGCCTCTGTTCACTTGTATTGAGCTACCTGCCACCTAAAGTTCAAACATCCTCCCCTGTAACTCCCTCAGAATGTCAGTTCTTAGCAGAACCAGGTGTTTCAACTCCTGACTAGCTTTCTCTTATTATTACCATACACCTCCATCAGACATGCTGTGTTTCTGTCACACACAACTCATACACAACCAAGAGCAGCTCCTAACCTCAGTAAGTGCCAGCTGCTCCTCAAATGCCCCTGCACTGCTCTCCCAGTTGCATGATGTTTCCACATTCTCAGATTCTTTCTCCTATCAGTACTGTGTGGAACACGCCTTGTTACCCTCTTTGGTTCTCAGTCCTGGTGGATTCAGATCTCTTGCTGCCCATCAAAAGCCTTTTCCAGCTTCTGCTTTATCCTTACACTTGGTTTGATGTTAGAAGAGCCATCCACTCTGATACTTCCAACAACCACACCTAGGTCAGCATCATAATTTCATGATCAATCAACAATCTTATGAATCACCAGGCACTAAAAGACTCCTTTCAAGAAAGAGAACCTATTAATGGTGATGATACGGTCAGTGACAATACAGTCAAAAATGGCTAAATGAATCATTTTGAGATGTTATAAGAATCTTATGTGGCCAAAGGAGTATCAGAATTTGGGGCAACAATGGCATTTCCTCCCTCCAGTAGCTCTTCATCGACTAACACTCATTTCACTGTGAAGCTACTGTAGTCCTGCTGTATAAATAGGCACAGGCACCAGCAATATGGATGCATACCAAATGTGGCAAAGACTTCCAGGAAAGATAGTTTGAGGTTAGGGTTGGGTTGGACTTGATGATCTTGGAGGTCTCTTCCAACCGAATGATTCTGTGATTTGCATATGACAGACCATTGAAGTAGCTAAGTTGGATGTGTTCACACTATGTAGGGACACTTCAACCACTATGCTGTATCTGCCATGTACTAACTGTGGAGCTGCTCTGCAAGGAATCTTCCCAGTGTGTAGCTTGCCATTCCTGCTTTGTGATTCCTGGATATGTCTCAGCCCATTGCTTAGACAAGAGCAGAATTTTCAAACTTTACATGAAACTTATACTTTTCCAATTGCAAATGTGAACATGTGAGAATACTAACATTTATTAACAATAAAAACCCATAAAAACTTCATACATCATAGTGAAACTTTATTTTCCTAAGGGAAAGTTTTCAAGACTTCAGCTGAAACAACCAGCACTCGTAACAGAGCATTTCATCAAATTTAATTCGAAGCATTTTCATGCTTTTCTAGACAATAAGATATAGCGCTACAACTATTTTCTGAGACATTTTAGAAAAAAAGAAACACAGTTCTCCGTTAAGTTGCTCCATAACACTATTTAGACTAGGCATCTTGGATCCTACGAAATGATAAGAAAACAGTTCCTAGCATAATTGGTTTCAGATGTCGTATCTAGGTTGCTTGTTACAGCTATAAACTAAGACTTATTAGAAGCACAATGGAGGTGTTTCATCACTCTCCTAAGTCCTTCCTAGAAAGATAACATATCTTTACATTAGCAGATACACACTCAGCTGCATTCCAGTGTTTGAAGATTCAAAATCTAATTGCTTTTATCACAGGACGAAAGAACCTGCTGCAATATCCACTGCAGGAAGTGATTATGTGTTACATAACACAGCTGATCTTTTCGTTCTGGTGTGAGAGGTTTTATTCAATTATTTATTTATTTATTTATCTATCGATTCTGCTTTACAAAAATGTACTAATATGGGTAAGCAATTCACCCATAAAATCTGATAGTCAGTGTCAACACCTCAGCAAATTAAGTGACAATCTATGGGTGAGTCGTTCCAATACCCTTTCTATATTACCCTAGAGAGACCTACAGTGGCAACAGCTTCAGTATTTCTTGGCCATTTAAATGCATTCCCTCAAAGAAAACTCTTAGATAAAGAGAAAATTCTAAGCAGACTTACTCTGTGGTTCATCTAGATATGTACACAGAATCTGTAGAGATGATAATTCACCAGTGGTATAATGTCAGCCCACATTTTCTATACCATACAGTTTTATTCACACCGCTGTTTTATCCTAATGGAAATAATTTTTAAAAACTGAAAGTCTACTAAGTCTAAATACAGACTAAATCAAGTTACTGCCTACCCCCTCCTGTACTAATCCAAGACTACATGCTGCTCAGATTTCTGGTAAGCAGCAAAACAAACCCTACAAAGACAGAAACATCACTTTCTAAAGCTGGTACCCTTGATTTCTCACATTAATTTTAATGTTGCCTGTTCTGCACCCACCATGCAACAAGCCCTTTTGCTCCACAGCAACTGCTCTCTGCTCCCTTTCACCTTTTTATAACTATCTGGCTGCTTCATATCCCAAGACCACTATTTCTAACCTTCATGTACAATTTCACTACTCTCACGATCACAGCTTCTCCTTTTCATTGAACTACACTTCAAACTACTAAGAGAATGAAAAGACACCAACTTAAATGAAGATTTTTTTTGATTTTGTTTACAAGAAGAGATGGTATTTTCTGTGGTCAAGAGGAGCAAAGAATGAAACACTCAAAATTAATAATGAAACTGGACAGCACTGACCCCTTGCACTGGTACTAGACTATATTAATAATAGGATCATTAAATAGAGTAAGCATACATGAAGATTTTAAATGTTTATTTTCAATTACAATACGTAATATTTCACTACCAAAAATGTTTCTAATCACTATGTTTAGCATTAAAATAACTCCATTGTAACATCATAAGAGCAAGCAAATAGATATACCAACACTGGTGGAAATACTTTACAACCTTATGCATAGATGATTAGGATGACAAAATCATGAGCGATTAGATAAAAATTTTAAAAAAAATGTTTTCAGCCTTCTAATTACCTATGTTAAAAAATAACTGTGGCATTTCTGTCTTTGAAACATTTATGACAAGAATGGATTACTGTTATGAGACTTCCATAAATATCACGAAGTCTGTTGGAAAAAGAAAGTTCATCTTATACCACGTTCTCTGTCTTCCTCAGCAGGTAAGAATATTAGACCTCTTTATAGTCAGTAAAAAACCTCAAACTTGAGCAATCGTTAAAAATTGTGTCTTTCTTATTTAGTACTGTCCAGAACATAACCTTCTCACGTTGTCATTGTGGTACATAGGGCTGTCTCCTGGAAGGAGCTGTACACAGCACCACTAAGGGATGCCCTGACCAGTATTACCGGTTCTCAAACACAAGTGACACGTTGACCAGTCAATAGATCTTTCTGGTTCTTCAGCATTTTAACTTCTGCCTAGACACAGAGGCCAACAAATAAACTAAACCAAAGAACAGAGGACAGATGCTCTGCAAGGGTATAAAATAGGTGAATGCCAGCAGCCATGCAAACTGGAGTTTCTTTTCAGGTTACAACTTGCTGAAGAAACATGTAACCTAAATGACAAGAGTGAACACTGAGTGACATGTGACAACAGCCTGTGGAAAGTATGAGGTGGGCATGTAAGCGGCCACAGCTGCAAGTGCTACCTTGATACTCAAAAGGTGCAAAGTCAACTCAGCAGCAGCTGCACAGCTCAGTAGGAATGTCTCATACCCCTGAGATAAATGGCTGCCAGCCTGGCTGCCTGTGTGAGGGAGGGAATTTGGTCATCAGAGCTCTTAGCCAAGCACAGGTGTCTCAGAGTAGTGTGTCTAAGCCATGCTACTTTCCATAGTTAGTGGCACATAGTAACATCCTGCCTGGCCACCTTGGCTTCCTTCCCTGGTCAGCTATATAGGGTTGGGCTGGTACCTACAGTGAAGTTCATCTCCACACTTCCAGAAGCACAGCAACAGTTTTAACCAGCCTATAGCTGCTGGTGTTTGGGTCTAAATTCATTATTCTATAGCATCATCTAGAGATACAATTTCTGTGTCTTAAAGCAGTTCTTTACACATGATGTGCACACGTCTGACGAAGGCACCTGATTTTGCAATACTAAAGATGAACTGAAGTATCATGACTTTTTTCATCTTGAAACTACAAGCAGAAACCTAGAGACTGGGGAATTGAGGCAGACCTTTTAATCACAGGTGTCACTCTGGGCTGCAACAGAAGAGCTTAACTGTCAACCCTTGCAGATTGCATGCAAAGATATTATTTTAAAAAGCAGCATGAAAGACAAGTGGTGGTTTTGCAAGTCCACATAACAGTAAAAAAAAGGAAGCATCAAATCCACATTTAGCAAATCTGATAGCCTAATCAAAAAGTAGCACATCAGACAGCGCAGTGTTGATGTGCAGATGGCTAGGAATGTTAAAAGAGGTAGTTATCATTATTGTTCCTTATGTATTTGAGTAAAGAAAAGACACCATGATATTGTACTTGCCTATAAAATCAACTTCCTCAGATAGACATTGCCAGAAGGAATCTAATGGAAATGTCTATTTAGCGAAAAATCAAATAATTACCTTGTAATTACCATCTCATGTGTCACATTTAATGGTAGCATCTCTGAACCAAGTAAAATTCAAAAAAAGCTCTATTTGAAATCCTTTAAAAAAAAACATTTGGGCAAATATTTTAATTGGGCTACTTTTGCTAATGAAGCTAAGTATTCCACACAGCAATATTTCTCCCTCTTTGTAGAGCCAAATGTTAACATAAACCACCCTTTAATTTAATCTTCCTATCCATCTTGAGGAAACCTGTTTAATTTTTGATTATTAGATTCACTGAAATACAGCTTATTCAGACCAAACTTCAGCCACTTCATAAAAACTACTGATTTGCACTCAAATAGCACACTGGAGCAGTCTGAAGGAAAAAACCATTTGTTCTGTCTCAATTGATGTATAGTGTAATTTTCTGAGATTCTTTCACTGCGATTTGCAAACACATTAGCTAAGTCTATGAAACAAAAGCAATCTGTACTACCCATGGCCCAGAAGAAGCAGAAGCAGAAAGTTAGAAAACATAACAAATGTCTGAATCATCTTGAGGCAGGGACATACTCTACCTCAACACAAACCATCATTATTCAAAATTTGCCTCATCTGTTTTTCTGACAAAGGAAGCCTGGAAGCCACCTAATTAGGAAGCCACCTAATACTGAATACAGTCTTAAAACAGGCTGTATTAGCCTTTTAAGAAGGGGCCTAGAGAAGGCAAAGTTATCCTAGACTAACTCAGGGAAGCAACACTGCAGTTAGGTCATGAGACTTTCAGTCCCTTTTTCTAGTTTCTGCAGTCCCACCCTCAATTCCATATTTACTCTAGCCACCCAGCAGTCACTCTTCCCAAAAGAGGAAAGTTCCTGACCACTGACACGCTGAAGTTCTCTGCTGAATATTCCCATGTAGAATCTAGCAGGTGCCAGTGAACACACTTCAATATTGTTACTTTTTTAAACAAAGCAGATGGGCAGGAAGGGGTTTGTAAATGCAGCTTTGATAAACAGGCAGACGAGAGCAGAACTGCATTCACGGATAGGAAGGGACAGCATGACAGACACTGTTACACAGAATGATTGCTACAGCACCTCTCACCATGGATTTTAAACAAGTCAAGAAAACACCACATGATCTATCTAAAACTTCATTTCAGCATCTGGCAAAAAAGAAGTATCTGTTAAAGATCATCTTGTTCAAGGAAGCCCTTAATATGAGTTTCTGTGAAAAGGGAACTTGAAATTGCCTGTCAACAAATCAGCACATGCCCTTTCTGAAGCTGACAGGTGCTTTCCGGCATTATTGTAACGACCATGAATACTTCATTGCACAGGGTAGAATCAATTGCTTTAATCAGTTTCTACTATCACTTATGAAGTATGCAGACAATTTTCTAATCTATGCTTTGCAGTGACATAAAATATGCAAGTTCAGCATGCTCAGGCAAAGCTGACTGTCAATATATTTTCCTTTTGACAAAAATCAGGATTTTGCCTATAATGTTACAGTCCTGTCTCAGGAATAACTGAAACAAGGGCTTTTAAGCAAAATTGATTTTCCTAAAATACAGTAAAACAATCCACAGTACTGTCAGTCTTCAGCAAAGTTCTATGATACATAGAGATTTCAGGACGCAGTGTGAGATGCTGCTTTATGAACAAAAGAATCTGACAGCTTAAAACAGGAACATCATGGATTCATTCAGGTACATCAATAAATCCAACATCTCTGTCAACTATTTTCTTTCTGAAAGCTCTCTGTTCATATCACAGAAAATTCAGGAGATTAGAAAACAGTAAGACAAGGAGAAAGGTTAAAATAACAAAGAAATCAAATATCTCCTCCTCTGGCCCTGGTTTCATTTGTTCATTCCTAATATGCTTTCTCTTCCTTTTCTCCACCATCTCCTTAAACTAAAATGGGCATCTAACAGAGCTGATAGTCACCATTCTTTGCACCTAAATAGTTCCTTTGAGCACATTGTAAGAAACTGTCTTGAAGTACTTTTATTCCGAATCTTGCTACACTCATAAGAGTAAGTAAAGAAAGAAGCCGAGAGATTAAATTACACTAACAGCAAAGCAATTCTTGCCTGACAAAAAATCCAGATCTACTTGTCTTGTAACTTGTCCAGTGCTCTCTCAAAAATGTGAGTTTGCAATGAGATACAACAACAGAAACAGACCAATGAGATTTTTGGTGTTTCAGCTGCCATCTTCCATACCCATTAAAGATAATACCCTTATCTTAACTTGTTGGAAAATACATGTGATTTCATTTTTAGCTTTGCAAATATGAACTGTAAATCACTGCAAGAGATCACTGAACATGTTCAGAAAAGCAAAGAGGAGTCTTAAAAGGCAGATTTTGAAGAAATGTGGCAGGCAGACCGACACTGTTTAAAAAAAAAAAAAAAAAAGGCAGAAGAGAATGGGAAGTATCTGTAAGATTGAAGAGTCAACAATATTTGGGGCATGACCAGCACTGTAAACAGGACAGAACAGGGAAAGAAAGCAGTGGCTGGATACCAAATCCCCCTTGTTCTGCTTTAAAATATTTTAAGGGAAATAGTAAAGTTTGGCTATGAGTGAAACTCAAACTTGGACCAGGAAAAGCACAATAAAGTTGGTAGATGAAATCATCTTACATTAGTTGAGCTGAGCACTACTTGAACTAAGTATTTATTTTCTTCTCTCCACCTTACCTCTCAGTAAACACCATGCTATTATTGTGGAGGTGAGTGGAATTAGTGGAGCTAATACAGGGTTAGAAGTCAAGAACCCTAGAGATGTAATCCTGGATTGGTCTCTGACTTGCTCTGGTACCGTGTTTACGTCACAGTTCAGTTTCTCTATTAATAAGGCAGATACAATAACATACAACTCAGGAAGGACCTTGCAGGATTGAAGTGTGCAGTGTTTTGCAGGAAAGCTGCCAAATTTAAGTTTCCTGCAGCACTTAAACAGATCAGCCTATAGGGACTGGGCCTTAACTTAGGTCTATAAAAATGTTAACTGCAGTAGGAGAGAACCAAGACAACCCTGAGTGTTTTTTAAAATTTTACCTTTGCATTATTAAAACATTTACCAAGGGGACTGAATGTTTGCACATCTGGGACTTTGGTGGATTTTCAGATTTATGCTGCAGGACAGCTGAAGTATTCCTTTGGCTGTAACATCTTAAGTTTGTTCTTCTAAGGCATTATAAACTGAAAAAAAGTATCGCTCTAAATATCCTTCACCATTTTGTTTTAAAAAGTCTTTGAAGCTACAAGTGCCTCTTACTATCCATCTGTAGAGGGCTCATTCCATTTGACTCTGTGGGCAAGGCGGTATTACAAAGAAACAACACGTCTCATAATACATTTAATGTGGTTCAGTTGCCACCGTTAATAACAACACATTTATCCTACTAAATCCCACAGTATTATCTTTTCACCAGCATAGGAATTACTCAGCCAAAACTGAAATACACTCTTAAAAGGAGCAGTTTAAACAAAGATGAAGGGCTAAAGGACTGCAGACTGTTAACAGTATTTTCTGGATTGTTTGAATGTAATAAAGTAAATTCAGCAACAATTCTGAATTCTTCACTGTTCCATGTTTCCCTCTCACAATGAGTTTCTTTTTACTGTTTTTTTCTTGTTGCACTCACTGTCTTACATGATTAAAATAGTAAGATAAGGATGTTTTTGTAGCCCAAAATGAAATCACATTATTTTATGTATAAGCACTTATCTCTATTTGTAGGCATGTATGCCTTTGTCAAGCTGTATCCACTCACACATATATTCCCTCTCTATTTACCCAGCTTCCCTAAAAATCAAGGTCAATCTCTATTGCATATAGATGTTCTGCATTTTTTAAAGAATTCTGGGTTACAAACTACAGCAAACAATAACTAACTGGATTAAGTTCATACCCATGCTTACGTCAGACATGAATTATATTATTTATATGATTAAAAGGTTGAGACAGAATTATTTACTTTGGATAACAAGGTGCAGTTATACCAGTATGGGCATAAAACTGAATATGTGCATAAAAAACCACATTATAAATGTAATTATTTTAGTTCCTGAATATATACAAATGTATAGCATTTAAGATATGATTTCATGTGACATTACATTAAAAAATATTATCAAAGGATCATCTATAACAGATCACCCATATCTAAGATAATGGGCTAGAGAGTCTTGAATTACACAAGGGAGATGTGAGATGATCCCAATTTAGATGCCTCCCTGGTAGCAGCAGAGATTTATAACACTGTGCAAAAGCAGGGAGGCCTTTGACATCCAGGCTGTTCAAAAACCTTCAGTTAGATCAGTGTACCATTCTGAAATAACAATAATCACTGCAGAATTTATGGCACAAGAATAACAAAGGAAGATGGTGTGCTCCAGCCTGGATACAGCACACAGAGACTGAGTTAGAGATATTCCTTAACAGGGTTCTGAGCTTTTATTATGCCCAGATGCCTTCTGAAATCTTAAAAAAGTAACTAAATTAGATATTGAAAGATAGTGTAATTGATAGTGATAATTACCTTGGTAGGAGGCAAAAGCTATGTTGCAGCATTACACTAACATCTCTTTTGCAAGTCTGCTAAGTATATTGATTTAGCATATTCTGTACCATAGGCCTTTTTATTAAACACAGCACTTTACTTACACTAGTCTTCCAAACATCAATAGAAAACCTGGTGTCCGAGTCTTCTGATTTTACACAGCACAGATAATATCCTCCTGTTCTTTTCCACTCAGAATGAAATGGCTAGCTCATTTCATAGGAGCCAGAAGCCAAATAAATTATCAGCTGTCAGTTATTGACTAGGCATCAAAAGTATATTTGGAGGCAACACTATCCAGAGAAATGTGAGTTAGATCTACTCAACCTTGAATACCACATAGCAGAGCTTTCTGCATGAAGACAGCTGAAAGCCCTACACTGGAGATGGCAGAACCCCTAAACCTACCTTGGATGTTGGGATTGCCCCTTGAAGCAGGGTGGCCAAGGCCAAGGCCAAGAACCACCTGAAGATAAAAAAGGCAAGACAAAAGGAGTCAGCAAGAACCTTGAAGGAAGGTCTTTAACCTTTGTGGGCTCCAGGGATAATGCAGAGCTGGCCAGATGGCTGGCTTTTAGCTGGTCCTCAACACTGACTGAAGATGGACCTGGCCTGAAATTTTTGGTAGAGCACGGAAAAAAAACTTCTCCCTGAGAACTACAGTAGTAGGATTACTAAAAAAGTAGAGGATCTGATTTGGTTTTTTTGATGGGACAATCAAATTCATCTTACTGCTTAGTTAAGTCTACCTTCTTTAAAGCAAAGCCAAGATTCTGTGTAGTTTTACAATTTCCTTCATAACCAAGACTAAGACATCAACACTGCTTAGAAATGATAAAGAATGAAATGAGAAAGTCCCAGTGTCAGAACCCAGGGCATCTCTTTGGCTGCCCTGGGAGCTCAGAACACCCTGGCCGGACAGTCTGGGAACTGAGCAAAGGAAATTTGA